>OY735214.1:37775774-37810774 GCA_963457665.1 Thysanoteuthis rhombus | reverse complement strand
TTCTTAGATCATTTTCTCAAATAATAACTCTTTCAAAATGGCATTGCACACCTTCTTCAATTTAAAACTAACATCATTTTAAATACTCTTACTTGCTTACATGTTGGTAGAAAGTGATGAATAATGATATATTGAATACGGTAAATTGGGTTGGGCACACCAATTCACGGATGATCACCAAAGTTAAGCAATGTTGAGCCTGGTCATTATCTAAATATGTGAGCATCTGAGAATACCAGGTACTATAAGCAACTATGGATCAATTCCCAGGCTGTGTCATACCAAAGACCTTAGGAATGATAGTCATCACCTCTCTGCTGAAGAGTAGAATAGAGGTGAGTGGTTGTTGAACCAAGGATAAAAGTTGCACCCACACATATTCAAAAGGATGGTATTGAAAAGGAAGAAAAGCCTTCAGATCATCTTACACTATGGTCAACCAGCCAGTTTGCCAGCCATATTGGATTGGCCTGTGTTCATTTTTTTGATAGTTTTATTTTGTTAACTGTGCAAATTGTACGGAGAAAAAACAGGTTGAATTATTTTTGTAATTTTTGAAAATTATTGATTTTGATATCATCTCAGATTAAAAATATTGAAAAACTTGTCTTATAGCATTTGGATTTATACATGGAAATAAGATTTTTATTTCACAGAAATATTTCTCTATTTGTGTTTCTTTTTTTTTTGTTTTTTTTTCTGTTTTTTGTTTCTTTTTCAGATTAAGGAAAAACTTAAATATGATAGATATTCCATGAAGAAATTTCTAATCGTGAACAATCTATACCAGATAGAATTGATGGTCAAATTGATGACAAATAAAATGGCTTCAACAATATTGGTTTCTTTTTCTTTGGTAACTGGTTTGAAAAAAAAGAAAAAAAAACATTGATTCTGACATTGATTACATTAATGTTTCGACTAACTTTACAATTAGTGGAATTGTTAAACAGAAATAATTCAAGGAAGTTCAAGATATCAAGTATCTAAAATATACAGTGCATGTATTTTGTGTAAATTTTACAACTTGATAGATATCAGTTCTTTTCGATATTTATAGCAGGGAGTGCATGAGATTTTCCAAACACAAAGCTTAGTTGCAGGAAATGAGGATGGGAAAATTATGTTAGACCAATATTCCAGATGGAGATGACCTATCTTTTATGAGAATCAGCACTAAAAATCCTGGTTTTTACTTGTTGGTGCCACTGGGAAACATACGAGTATCTCATTTATGAAGCAGGCTGACTCGTTCTGACAATAAAATGAAATGGACAAAATTTTCGAAGCTCTTAAAAAAATGTCTCTTTTTTTTGTTTTGGCTTTTTTTTATGGATTTGATAAACAAGGAAAAGAACAGACTTTATTCAAAATCCACAGCACAGTTTATACAATTTTTGACAGCGTTCGGCTACATTTGACAATATTTATTCCTATGATAAAACTATTTGTTTCCAAGTGATTTTTTATGTAATCCTCATTAAAACGTTATGCAACATAATTCATTCCAAAATGAAAAAGTTATAAATACACAGGTCTGGTTAGATACTCAACAGAAACCACCACGTGTCCAATGTCTTTTGGCAACGAGTTGTATTGGGGGCGATCAATTATGAAATTGGAAAAATTGTTGAAAAATGATAACTAAAAAGTCTGAATTTAAAAAAAAAAAGTGTGACCACTGCTGGACACAAAGTAAGTGATCAGTGTGGCATAAACTTACATTGCAAAACCTATTTAGGAGGTATTTAAAAGAAGATAATAAAGAGTAAATGATAAAATTTTCAGCTTTCTAGCTCCATTGGTGTAGCCTGCACACACGATATATATATACATAGCCAACCAGCCAGACCAGCTTAAAAACTAAAGAAACCTATTTTGAAAGTTTTGGAAACAATTTTGGTTGACGGTTTATATTATATGGAGTTTATATAATAATTATAAACACTATATAATATGTTTTTTTTCTTTTCTTCTTTTTCCTCTCTCTTTATCTTCTCTTTCTTTCTTTCTTATACTTTTCATTTTTTATTTCAAGAATTGATTTTAGAGAAGAACTATATAATGCAGTATGATGTAAAGAAGAAAAAAAAGATTTTCCTCTTTTTTTGCCCACTCTCTCTATCCTTCCTTCATTGAAGGAAGGATTGAGAGAGCGGGCTAAGAATTAGTTGAACAATATTAACCGATTCAAATTTAGTCTGAACAAAAAATCTTTTGACTCTTTTACAACTGTCGACTTTTATCGTATTTAAAAAAAACAGTGGCCTTTTCTTCAGTCAATGCAACAGAACCATAAGCATCAATTGTCTTGGTGAATTTGTGAAGCATCATGTGGTTCTTAGAGGGCAACACAAGGCTGACCCTAGGTACCAGCAACACTAGTAGTCACCAAGTTCTTGGGGACACCTACTATGTGTCTGAGACAGTTGAACTTTCCAAATACGAATAAAAAAATGAATAAATCAAACTGAATAAAACAATCAAAAGGAGAGAATTCCCTGATATAAAGTGAGATTTTTTTGTATATCTGACAGTTAAAAGCTTTCTAGGGTGCCGAAGTTGAGAATGAATGAATACATGCACAGGCATCTTCGCATTGTATAATATAGATCATCACCTTTGACCTCAAGGGATAGCCAAAACAATGAAGACAAAGAAGGCTGCAGAATATCATATAAACTTCTGGTAATAAGTAACTTCTTAATCTAGATTATCTAATGAATAATCAGTTGTGGCTGAGAATCAAGTTGAGGTCAAGTTTGATCTTTATCTTAAAACTATGTTGAAAATGAATCATATTGCAGCAATCAATCTGATTCAAAGAGTTGTGAACTTCCCTTTTTAATATAAGAACTGTAAGTTTAAATATAAGCCAATCAGAATGTTTGGAAAAAAAATCAGCCACATTTTTTCAAGATGGAAGAAATAGAAACGTTAATTTTCAATATTTTGTGTTATATGTCCTCATTATTGTATGTTTTTGCATTGGCGCAACAATTTGTAGTTTTCCATTTATCTGCATTCATTATATTTGACCTCAACATTTAGCAAAATTGACCCAGTTGCTTGTTTTACTTTTTGATAGTTCAAACTCTTACAGTAATAATATTAGAAACTCTATTTTTTTCTGTTTCTATTACACAAGAAAACTGCAACATCCTTCTTCGATAGATTCCAAACAGAATAATGACAATGTTGCTGCTATAATTCCTATTATTACAAGTATTATCAAAAGATGATTATCCTGATAACCCCAGAGGTCATTGGGCCAACATTAAAATGAATAATGTAATTATAAATGTTGATAATCAGAATTAAATTATTTCATTGAATGAAAATGAATTTTTATTTACATTTTATTGCTTGAAAGATGGTTAAACAGAAATGATTGAAAGAATGAGAAAAAGAGTGAAAGAAGTGAGTGAAAAAGAGTGAGGAGGAGGGATAAGCCATGAAAGAGTAACAGAGTGAAAAAGAAAATGAAGAATGACTGCAGGTTAATGAAGGAGAAGAAAGGAAAAGAGGAAAAACAGAGAAATAAATATTTGCTATAAATGGACAAAGACAGAGAAACCAAAGAAAAATGTAAAGAGAGAAATTGGAGCAAAACAATGGAGAAAAGAAAATGCTTTCATTAATAATCAATCAAATGTTTGTATATGAGTTTTAAGAGCTTAAGAGGATAAGGTAAAGATTGAAAAAATAAAAATGTATGCAGTCGAAGTGAGAAAGAACTGAAACGCTGAGAAATAAAGACCATAAGGAATGGAAGAAAAATGAACGAAAGAAAGGAGTTAGGGAAAAAAAAGGAAGAAAAATAAAAAGCATAAAATAAAAAAGAAAGTCATTGAGTTAAAAAGAGAAAGGAAGAAAAAAACAATAACAAATGAAGCGAAAATTAAAATAAGGAAGACAAACAGTTGGAAAGGTGGAAAACTTACTCAAGAAAAGCATAAAAACTAAAAAAAGAAACAAATGATCTCCCTTTTTTGATACTCTGAAAAACATAGGTGTTGCTACCAAAAGTCTTGGGTATTTGACCATAAAAAAATTACCAACCTTAACACCTTGTTTCCACTTTCTCCGGTTGCTGGGTTCACCAAGGTACATTTTATACCTATTTCTCAATTTCCAGGTTTTTGTTTGAACAATGTCTACTATTGAAGACATTAGCCAATGTCTATTTCCCAAAATCTAGCCTTGCTGTATACCTAGTTCCCAAAATCTATTTCCATCATTGACTGTCTCCTTCAAAGTGAAGATCTTCACTGTCTGTGTTCACACTGGTTCTCAAAGGGTAGCGGCAAAAGTATGTATTACCTTGAGTCTGTCCATCTATTCAAGAAGCATCTCGAAAACGTACTTCTTTGTAATTTTCCAATCAAAAAAAAAAATTGATATAGAAAAAAAGAATACAGGTCCGCTTAGTTACTCAACAGAAATTGTCAGGTGACCAACATCTTTTGGCAGCATACCAGGCTGGGGGTGATCAGTCAAAAAATTGAAAAAATTGTTTGGTGATCCCTAAAGATATCCAATCTTCAAAAAACAAGCAATCATGCTGCTCGACACAAAATAAAGGATCAATTTAGCATAGACTTACTTTGCAAGTTGAACTTGCCATCAAAAACCGATTAATGTTTTATGTAAGCATAATGAGTAAATATTGAAGCTTTCATCTCTCTTGCTCCATTGGTGCAGTCTGTATGTGTGGTACATTGCCAGACCTACTTAAAAACTGAAGAAACCTATTTTGACAGTTTTGGTTGACGGTTCTTAATATAAGATAAAAGAAAGAAACAACAAAAAAAAACCATGTAAATTATTTTCCCTTAATCATTCAATATTATGTTCAAAATTATTTCTATTTTTTCTCATCCTTTTTGAAAAACTGGTGAGTGACGACCCAAAATGAGATAATGATAATTATTCAAGCTGTCTTACCATTGTGTTATGGTTAACAAGTTAATCTCACTGATTGTTATGTCTGTTATAAGTGGAATAATCACTGAATTAACCCATAGTATTGACCTTGTACCAAATTAAGCTGACTTTGGTAAATATCTAAAATGATTACCAGATGGACCAGTGGAAATTTCAGGAATGCCAACTAAGATTATCAATTATCTTATGCCTCTGCTCTTCTGTCACCTTTTCCCTGTATCTTCTCTCCCTCGTTCCTTGTAATATTTATTGCTCATCCATGTTTTGATCACAATATTATACAAATGTGGATTAGTTTCATTTGCAAAAAAGGAATAAGTTTACCATGTTGAAATTTACCTTTGATGAAATTTGCATGGGGGAATTTTCCACAGGTGAATTCAGCAGTCACCAATGGTCGTAGATACATACAAGCAGATACTACACACTGATCCTAGGTAGAAAGATGTAGCATTTGTACGAACAAAAAAGCAGAATAGTATCATTAATTTTACAGCCAATGGTCCTAGAATTAATTGTCAGAGAATTCTTTTTTTTTAAAAACTTTTAAACCAAGGTTAGTTATGGAAATCAAAAAAATCTATGAATCAAAATTGAAAAAACAGTTTTAGTTTGTCACCGGATAGAAATTGGCACATGGCCAAAGTTTTTTCTAGACTTAAAAAAAAGTAAAGGTTTGAATTTTTGGCCCTCTAGTTCCATTGATGTGGTCTGCATGCACGATATATACATATATAGACTGCAAGCCACACCAACTTGAAAATTGGAGAAACGTTTGTTGATAGTTTTGTTGACAGGTTTCAGTTGTAAGTTTCCAAGAAAGATGAATTTTAGATCATGATGATTCTGGAATAAGAAGCACTTGGAAGAGGCTGACGAGATCTCTTATGACAAATTTCTCGAAGTCGTCTCACTCTGGCAGTAAATCAGATAGTGATTCAAGACAATTCATAGATGGAGATGATAGCAATGAAAGCAAAGATTGTCCTGGAGCGGCTGACAAGATATTTGGCTCAAAGATATTCCAGTCACAAGAATTGGAAAAAAAATATGATGTTTCAATTTAGGCAAAACTATTCTCATATTTAAAAACTGATTAGAAAACTGGTCTGGTTAGTCACTCAATAGAAACCGTCACTTGACCAACTTCTTTTTGAAGCATGCTGTGTTAGGTATGATAAATTCAAAAGAATTTTGAAAGGTGTTATCAATGAACAAGTTACTTTTCTTGTCCTTTGTTTGGGCTGTGATCACTATAAAGTTTGAATTTTCAAAAATAGGCGGGCACAAGATAGTAATCTATTTAGCATAAACTTTCATTGTAAATTGAACCCCCACCCACCCACTAAAAACTTATTTAAAGGGGTGGATTTTCAAAATAAAAAGAAATTTTGGGGGGACATAATGAGTAAATGTTTAAATTTTCAGTCCTCTAGTAGCACTCTTGCATCCTATGTGCGTGAAACATACTTACATATATATATATACGGAGCGAACCAGCCAAACCAACTTAAAAACTGAAGAAACCAAAGTTGACAGTTTTCGTGGCAGTTTTAGATGATGATTTCTAATATGGTTATCATGAACATGATGGCTTTAATCATCAAACAAGCTATTTGGTTATATGCCACTATATCAACAAAACTGCAAAATCATTCATTTAAGACGTTAAGCATTAGATTTACTTATATGTTGTTGTTGTTGTTGCTGTTGTTGTTGTAGTTGTTGTTGTTGTAGTTGTTGTTGTTGTTGTTGTTGTTGTTAACGATGTTGCTACTGTTGTTGTTCCTGTAGACCCTTTGAGGAGTATAGGTCCACAACCAGTCTGCAGCGTTTTCAGTAGTTTATAGGTTCTTATGGTTGCCAGCCTCATGACCAACCTCCCTACTTTACCCATGCTTCGACCCAGCAATGGCGACCCCTAAGCTGTAGATTTTTTCTCTCAGAGTGACCTTCTCTTGAATGGACTGCCTTACCGGGCTAAATTGCCCTAATATTTACCCATAATTTGAGGGGGAGTAGATTTGTGCCTTTGTGAAGGATATAGGTATGAAGAGAATGTAAACAACCTCGGCTGAAACTCAAACTCAGCCCCCTGATTTTGTTTTCTGTGTCATCCGTTAAGCCACTCCTAATCTTTGATTTATGTGTACAAGTCTATGTAGTATTTTTGTAGAAGTTTTTCAAAGGAAAAATAGGCTAAACTTGAAGAGCAACTTTTTTATATTTGGCAAAAGAGACAAACAAGTCACGATATATCCAAAATACTCACAATGTAACTCTAGTTTCAGGATAACAAAATACAGAAATATTTATTAGAAGCTTAATCTAGATATCTGTAAGCCTATCTTTATTTTGGCATAAGGCCATATTCATACACCCAGTAAAAAAATGAATTCATCAACGATCTCACTTGTGATGACCTGCCAGAATAACTTACTAAAAACAGCTCTATAACAAATGCTTCTTGGAAATTTTATCTTTCAATTTACATATAAAATCTCAAGATGTAAATTATGTAGAAAGAACTTCGGATTTCTGCTTTTGGACCAATAAATGGAATTCTTTCAAGATTGTACAAAACTAAAACAGTTTGTACATAATCCGACCAAGCAAAGAGTTAAATGTTGATTATTCAACAGAAAGAATAGAAAAAGAAAGATAGGAATGAAGGAAGAGATGTCTAGAATAATGAAGTAAAACAGAATAAACAAATAGAAAATGGAATATTTCCGAAATTTTTGTGGTGGATTTTTTTTTTTAAGATCAAGTGAAAGTTGTATCTCATAGACCGTGAATAATGCACTGACTAAATCAGCCATAGACTGCTTAAAGACGTAACATTCACAAGTGCTGGATAAATCGACTTTCTTCACAATAAGCATTTTTTTTTGTTTTCAATTACATTATTTCTTCTCTTCCTTCAATCAGACTTATTTCATAACTACACTGTTATAGATCTATCCATCTATCTATCTGTAAATCTATCCATCTATATCTATATCTATCTATCAATCTATCAATCTATCTATCTATCTATCTATATATATATATATATATATATATATACATATATATATATATATATATATATATATATATATAATCTAATACTATAAAAGACTATCAATTTTGATTTCATTAGATATATAAGCTAATACTGTAAAGAGAACAAAAGTTACTTACTTAAACTTACTTCACACGGAGATATCACAAAATAGCACAGTACATTAGAGAAAAAAAGGGGAGAGATATCATTGAAACCATTGAAAAATTCAAATGGCAATGGGCTGGCCATGTTGCTAGAATGTCATAAAATCCCCGGACATCACTAATCATAATATACCCAGTGATCATATAAAAAAATGTGGCCGACAAGATATGTGATGGTGTGATAAACCAGATAGGTTCAGAATCTGTTGGCTTTGCAATGCTCATGATAGAAAAGTCTGGCAAATCTTGGGGAAGGTCCATGTCCAACAAAGGATGCTAAAAGGCTGCTGCTGGTGCTGCTGATGATGACAAAGACCTGCAGCTCCGGATGGATCCTCCCCACTGGACTCCCAGATTCCATACTCCCTCCTGTGTTAATAACTCCTGGTAGTTATTTTGATTTCCGCTTTATATTTGTCAGACAAAATCTCCTGATTCCAAAATTTATCCAGATGTTTGTAGATCAGTTCATTGTCTTTGCTTGAACAACAAGTTGCCGAGTAGAGTTTACTGTGGTTTGCTGATCAGAGAGAAAAAGCGTTTCATCATATTACAGTCCACACAACAACTGCGAAGATTTACATATTATGTCCTGGAACTTGAGCGCTCTGTTGAGTTTTTCTATGTACGAATAAAGTCCACTGTTGATCATTTATATATAACCCCAATACTATCTCAAACATCTCTATCATGTCACCTCTGATGTGACAATAGCTTAGTGCTGACAGCTCCAGTGCACATGGTCCTTCTGGATATGTTAAATTCTTCCTATTTGATGGTTATTTAGAAGCTCTCTTTCGAACCGACTCCAGTTGATCTACATTTTTTATCTCATAAGGAAAATACACTGAACTTACATAAACAATGTTTGTTCTAACTTGAGACTTGTACAGGGTTGGGAACGTCCTTGCATCCATAAACTGAAATGAACATCGTAGAATGGCAAACATGGAGCTAGCTGTTTTGATTTAGTCATTAATGCGGTAATCAAAATGTTCATGCATTATGGATTCCCAAATGGCTGCATCCTACAAGTCTAAAATTTGTATACATGGGTAAATTGACAGCCAGATGAACATAGAATAGGTGGCACTGACTTATGGTGACATCAAAGGTCAATTGGGGGTCAGGTCAATTTTGTCATTTTCAAATCTAAGGGAGACAAGTAATCTTTCCTGAAATAAAATATAATTTCCTTTCCTGTATTGTATTTAAATTTTTGTGTGTGAGTGTGCAAGAGGTGTGTATCCTTATTTTTTTCATGAAATTTCTGGGAAATATTTTTTGCTTTCTTATTTTATTATATTTCCAGTTTTCTTGTCTGTATAGGCACAATGGGAGAGGGGGGAGTACAACCCTCCTTACATAATTTTATGAAATCTCTATTAGATATGATTTGCTTTTTTGTATTGTTTCAAATTTCAAAATGCCAGGTAACCATTTAAACAATGGAAATCCAAAATGATTGACATCATTAAAATGAACACTCTGATGATATCCTAAAACTTTAATATTCAACTATCAATTTCTATTTGGGTGTTGGAATTTAAAGCGCAGGGAGGGGTAATTGTGAAGAATTTTTCCCTGGAGAAATTTAGAGGAATCTACCTTCATTTTGATAAACAATCTGATTCCAGTCAATCTGTCAGTAAGTCAGTCAGTCAGTATCTATCTATCTACAAATTTTGATTCAGATTCAAGATCATTTTTTTCTCAATATGCCGAAAGTTTCTCAAAAATATTGTGGATCAGGAAACCTGTTATACTACAGAAAATATTAGTTCACAAATTATTACTGAACTATGTGTACAAACATGTAATATATACTCATTTGTTTATGTACGTAAGGTACGAGACAAAAGATTAGCATTTTCTATGTCTCATCAGTTATTTCACGTATCTTATAAAATTACTCTACCTGAAATAAAGAACCTCATTTTCAATCAATTCATTCTTTTTTGAGAATGCCATTTTGTAACACAACTTCTGCTAATGTCTGGGTTACACCTCATATATCTGTGTGTACACACACATTCACACACACACACACATATGTGTACAGTAAGAGAAATGTGTACCTGCACAATGTGTTCTGATTATGAAAACTTGAAAAACACTAAACAAGAATATTTCTAAATAAAATAAATATTAATGCAATGACAAAATTGAACTATCTGATTTTACAAAGTTTAGTTACATGTGGGAACCAGCCACTATTTTGTACCACTGCATTGATATAAATAGCTATTTATTTCTGGATCCAATTCCAATTCAAAGCCTGACTTTCAAAAGCCTTTTTCATTTTTCACATAATTAAATTTTCAGCTCTGAAAAATTCCAAATTATCATCAATATATACAGACCACGACTAAAAAATTCATTCTCAACTGTAATTACTTTTGTTTTAAAAAAAAATGTCGCCTCTAGATGGATTTAAACCACTGTCTGAACATCGTAACTAGTTGTGCCAATAGGACATATGCTCAATATGCAAAAGCTTTTTAATTTCTGAATCAAATTCACATGTAACTGACTTTCAAAGTCTTTTTCATTTCTTACATAATTGAATTTTTGGCTTCAAAAAATGAAAACGACTTCAAATCAATATTAACATGTATACATCACTACTGGAAAATTCGTCTTCAACTACAACTTTTCTTGTTTAAAAAAAAAATGCTCTATCTTAGATGTATTTGAATTACAAATCTTTTGATTAACAACTAAACACCCTGACCAATCATGCCAAGGAGATACATATCTGCTGAGGAATTTATTCCTGTTTACAAATCATCCATGCCTGACTTTTGATATCTTTTTCATTTCCCAAACTAAAACCATTCTTATAAATCTACAAGAAGTTATTTTTTTTTTGTTTGCCTAAAACCTGTGCAGCATCATGTTACATATGCCAGCAAAGTTTTGTCTAATTCAGTTCAGCAGCTTGAGCGTGCATTACCTTCTTAAAGCAAATTCCTAGCAAAAACACAAAGAAGAAAAAGTTATTTCCTAAAACATTTTTTTGTCTCTAGCATTTTTCAAAACAATTTTCATGACTTGGTGTTATTAGGAAAGTTACTCACAATCAAAAGCTCAACAAGATACCATAGGTTTTATAAAGATTGGCCGAGTTTTACAAAATAAAAATCGTCTGTATGTGTAGAAATTCAACTTGATCATATTATGAACAAAAATGATCATGACTTCCACATAATTAAAAATGCTGAGTAAAATAAAATGCATCAATGAACAGAGAGGCAAAACATAAAAGCCCCCTGCAAATGATGATTCTTGTTTCTGAATGGTTGTCATGAAGATCAAAGTTCCATCCCTCTTTACATGACCATAAGCTTAAATGTTGAGATTTCATTGTTCTCCAATGGATGATATTTCATGCTCACCACTTGTCTTTGCACTCCAGTATCTCAACATGAACTCTTCTACAGATTTTACTTTGTTGGAGCGAAAATGGATTTGTTTTCATAGGGAATGAAATTATGACAAAAGAAAATGAAAAAGTTTTATAATACCAAAAGCAAAACATAAAATCTCAAGTTCTGATTTTTCTGTGTTTACCATCATAAAGGATACAGTTTCATTTCTCCCACTCTAAAAAGAATTTCAAAATTCATCATCATCATCAGTCTTTTAACGTCCATCGTTGAACATAAAACTTCCCCAGGATTTGCCACAACTCTCTATCATGGGCGTCACGGAGCTAGTATTTCCTGAATCTGTCTAGTTCATCTCTCCATCTTATGTTTTGTCGGCCTCAGTTTTTCATGTGATCTCTGGGGATCCATGTAGTGAGACGTGATGTCCATCGGTATCTTTAGTCCTTGCAACATGGCCTGCCCATTGCCATTTGAGTTTTTTGATAGTTACAGACTCACGTTTTCTTCCTTATATACTGTGCTATCCTGTCTCTCCATGTAAGGTTGAGCATGATTCTCTCATGTGCACGTTGTATACTTCTCAGTTTTCAGGTCTATCTCTTGGTTAGGTTCCATGTTTCAGCTCCATAAGTGACTATCAGGAGAATGCATTGGTTGTATACTCTTCTTTTTAGGATTATTGGGATCATCTGGTTCTTGAAAGTTGAGCTTGCTCTGCTGAAAGCTTACCATCTTTGGGTGATTCTCTGCTTGATTTCCTCCTCTTTTGAGGGTCTCATGGAGGTTTGTTGTCCTAAGTAGATGTAATCGTCCTTTTAGTAGAAGACCATCGCTTCAGTTTTGAGTAGTGCAGAGGCTGTGGTGAGTTTGTAAATGGCTGTAAAGTCTCTGTCTTATGTGGGACATGATGGTACACACTGTGGAAAGAGCAAAAGCCGTTTGGGCTTTACATGCTATGTGTTTCCTCTCAGTTTTAGCAATTCTACTGACTTCAGTTACATTGACCATTCTGTGAGCTTACTCTGCCATACATGGCAGTTTTGGTCCATACTTTCCAAAAAGTTGACATCAATATCCAAGTTTTTAAAGGAGGTGAAAGCAGTTTAATGCATTGGAAGCAAAACTCTGAAGGCCTGACTTTTACATCAATGGGTTCCAATAAGTTTCTCTATCTAGTAATCAAAAAATGTTAATTTAAAACATGTATCATAGAGCTCAATACATTCTTCTAACAAATGTAAAAGATAGAAGACAAAGGGATAAAATAATCAAAGAAGATTGAAATGCTTTGATATAGTTTTTTTTTCATTTTCAGATTTGAGTCCTTTGCCAGTAATAGATTGTTACACAATTATAAGAAAAAGTAAGACATGGAGAATAAAATGAAGAAAAGCATTCACTGAAAAAATCTTTCAAGATCAAAAGCAAAATAGAACAGGTCAGCATAGGAAAAAAAGGTTTCTTTTTAATCTAGAATATAGGTATCTATATCTACATCGATTGATGTCACTCAGTTTTGTTCGTTCTTTACAGTAGTGTCATTACTTATTCCTATCTATTCTAAATATACTCACTTGAAAACAATTTTCAGCAGCTTTTAAGTTCAATATCAATTTATAGAATTTATATTATAATTATTTGCTTGTTTACTTTTCTAGAACTGTAATCAGCAGTTAATAGTCCAAAGTTATCTCCCTCGAACAGGTTCACTTTTCCCTCAAATTATTAATTAAATAAAATGTTTGGAAACTGGTGGCACAATTGGACTGGAAATTGCTTTATTTTACAAGAGCATTTTAATAGTACCAATAAAAATTGTGCTACAATATGCCATTTTCATAGTAACACTAACAAAATTAACAGACATACACACTAAAATCAGATTATTATGATAGAGATATGAGTCATAATTTATACACTGCCCATGTTTTTTGAATACTGGATTCTCACATAATATAAAAAGCATGATTTGAACCTGTAGAGGAAAAAAATATAAAACTTGGTTTGTAGTATTATATTTGTTATTCTCTCATTGGTTTTGTTAAGATTATCATTCTTTTAAGATTGACTATAGAGGTTAATAACTTCAAGCTGCTACTGCCTGAGTAGACAAGGTAGTTATGGGAAAATGGTTTGCCAAATTGTCACTCATCCATTCTCTTTTCCATCAACTATGACATTTTATCAAGCTTTCTGGCAACTGGACAAAGCACAAGAAAAAGGGTATTAATGAGTAATGAACTTTAACACTGTCAACCAAAATTCAAATTCATTTTTCTTATTCCTTTTAATTGCCCTGATAGCTGTTATGTCAATCTACACCTCTGTAAGTTGTCAGTCCAAAAAGTATCCAACAATTTGATACTCATGAAAATATAACCTATTATGAGCAATGGGATTTTGATTTCCCTCAAAATCCCTTTGAGGCATCTCACACTTATTCCAGCATCTCTTCCACTTTCCAAAACAATCTGCAAAGTTCTCTTTTAGAATCACCATTAGCTGCCTCTTGGCATTCTCTTTAATCTCATCTACAGTCTGAAATCTCCCTTTCATTGGCAATTTTAGTTTTGTGAAAAAAAATCTTGCAAGAGACATGGAGTATTGTCAGTCTTGGTCATTGTGAATGTGACAGTCACATTGTATGCGAGCTCAGCTCACTGCTAAATGAATAACCCAAGTGGAGAGTGTTCATACATATGCTGTAAGACCTCCTCTAATTGTTTGCCAAGTTACATCAACCAGTTCTTGTTATATTTAAAATTGTCGATTCTTTTCCAAATAGACCTCTTATAACAATTTCGAAATCATGCCTGCATGCTGTCTTATTGGTTTATAGATCAAGCTTTATTGGTAGGGTATTGGTTTTTTTCTTTTTCTTGCTAGAATTAATTTGATATACATAAACATATATAAGCAACTCATGTACAGATACAACTTGAAAAGGAAGTGCATACACACATAAACAAGCATTCATGTGTACTCAATTGAATGAGCAATTATACCTGTGTACACACACACCTATTTACATATATGCATATGTAGGTACCTCATGATAGCCATACTGAGAGATGAAAGATGAAAAAAGCATTTAACACAACAAATATTTATCTTTCAACATAATCTCCTCCCTTGTTGATGCACCTAATTCAGTGGTGAATATACATCACTCACATTGATTGAGCATTATACACTGGAAATTTCAGATCAAAATAAGTATGTATCAGGTTATATACTAGATAAATCACTTGTATCTGCATGCAAGCATTCATGATCTACACTGATAATAAAAATATTCTAGATTATGATAAGTATCTTATGATATGAAAGATCATCAATAAACAAGTTACTTCTCCCACCTTTCGTTGGACAGTGATCACTTAAAAAATCTGAATCAAGAGTGAATATTTTAGGAGACAAACTAAGGGACTAATTCAGCATAAACTTACATTGCAAATTGAACCCCCGTTAAAAAATACAAATAAGTGTTTTCTTTAGACATAATAAGAGATAAATGTTAAAATTTTGTCCCCTTAGCTCCAGTGGTGTGGCTTTTATGCACGATATATAACCAGCTAGACAGTTCCTGATATGTTGACAATACGTTAGCATACATAAGTACTTTATCTTCCTTGTAAAATCAGTCTCGCGGTAATATATATATATCAGTTTATCTATCTTCTTATTGAAAAGCCAATAGCCTGAGGGGTATCATGTCAAACGTATCTATGAACTTCATACCATGATCACCTGAAGGTAGAATCTCTTCATGCTTTCTCAACATATCTTTCTGTTTTTTGTTGATTTGTTATTTGTTATTAACTTCAATGTAAGCTCAAGATAAAGCTGCGAGGTCTGACTTTTCAAAAGCTGTCAAAAAAGGTGGAACTGCCAGAGGCCACAAGTTTTCACTTACATGAACGACACATTCTTAATAAACAGCTTTTCTCTTTACCGGGAACTGATTTTTCATAATGTTGCGCTCTTATAAGAGATATAATTAGCAATACAAGCCATTTTTGAGAAAATGTTTTTTTTTAAAGTAGGTTCATCGATATCACTATGTTTTTGAGGAAATGACATACACATACCTTTAAAAGGGCAGAGGCTCAGTTGAAAAATGGGCTCTTCACAAACATTTCTAAAAATGAAATCAGCTATGTTATATAGGGTATATCTTTGTATATGCAGAAAGGAAAAATGTTAAAATGGTCTTTAATAAATGAATATTCTCAAAGTCCATTAAATTCAACACATTATTTTCATTGTCTTCTATCAAATATGTTTTCTAATTTTTTGAATTTTGACTAGGCACTTTTGATAAGATGAAAAAAAAAGGGCAGGGGTTTAAGCACCCTAAGCCCTCCCCTGTGCACATATATATATGTTTTGAAGGTTCTATAAAGGCTAAAACATGTGAATATTGGAATTCTATATATGTCATAAGTAACATTTGTACATAAAAACTAATAATGATAGAGTGTGCTGATAGCACAAGTTAAACAGATTGTAAATCAATGATTTTGTAGAAATTAGTTTTTAAAAAAATCATTTCCTTTCTATTTTTTCTATATTGCTAATTTGGGTTCAATTTGGTGGGCACTTATCAGTTATATCCAGACTAAGTATATCCATTACTGTGACTTTTTGTTTACATCATTTTAGTGGATAGAGACTCCATTTTGCTTTAGATGGAGAATATCTGTAGTGGAAACAGTGGGTTAGCGAGAAAACAGGGGTCCTAGACATCATAGAATCTATCAGAAAACTCAAATGGCAATGGGCTAGTCATGTTGCAAGAATGGCACACAACCGATGGACATTACGACTCATAACATGGATCCCCAGTGATCACATATGGAACCGAGGCCAATGAAATACAAAATGGAGAGATGAACATGACAAATTCAGGAAATACTAGCTCTGCGATGCCCATGATAGAGAGATGTGGCTGATCCTGGGGAAGTTTATGACCAACGCAGGACGTTAAAAGACTGATGATGATGATGATGATGATGATGATGATGATGATGATGATGATGATGATGACAGTGTATATCTACTTCGCAATTTCAGTGTCAGTAATATAATCTCAAAACGACCCTAAAATTGGCCACATTTGAAAAGATTGTTCCCTGAGCTTACAGTGCCCCAGAACCCCCTGCTGCATGGCTTCACAATTCCCATTCCTGATGGATCCTTCAGTGATCTCCAAGCGTGAATCCTAGAAACAGCCTCCTTGGATACCTCGTTCTCTAAAACCATTTCAATCATAGTATAACATTGTCCGTCAGTTGACCAAAAAATTATAGATTGAAGAGTTGAGTCTTGATTGAAAATATAAAAATATGCAGTCAGCCTTACAGGATAAGAATCCTACAAAGGTTTGCATTAAAAAGTGCATGACTGCATTCAAGAGAGAGAAAAAGATTCTAGAAGATAGTCATCGGCTGGATCCTTATCATGCACTTTATAATGTATAGAAAAATCTACAAGTAAGAGGTCGGGTTGGTCATTCAATAGAGACTGTCACATGGTTAGTGTCTACCATGATGAAGGTGATCAGCTAAAAAATTGGGAAAAAGGGTGACCAATAAATAGATTACTTCTCTCACCTTTTGTTGGGCTTTGATCTCTAAAAAAATCTGAAATAAAAAAAAAACATATGTGAATGCTGCTGGGCTCAAACTGATGGACCAATTTAGAAAGAACACACATTGTAAATTGAACCCCCAACAAAATATCTGTTCAGGGGGGTAAATTAAAAAAAACAACTCAAAAAAATGTTTTCTGGACATAATAAAGAGTAATTATTTTTAATTCTCAGATGTGTAGCTCCACTGATTCAGACTGCATTTATGAGATACAGATACATAGCCAACTGGTCAGACAGGATTGAAAACTGGAGAAACCCATGTTGACAGTTTTGGTTGACGGTCTCTATATAATAGGCACATAGCTAGTGCAGTTGGTATTTCTTATGAAAAAGTTCGAAACAATAAGACAAAGGACAAGCATTCAGTAGACACCTTCCAAAAATGTATATTTTTTGTATTTTTCAAAATTCATTTTTTTTCTATTGTTTTTAGGGCAATGTCCGATTTACAGTAATAAACCACAGGTGTGAAATAGCATTAAAATGTAGACATTTTTGGAAAAGCTTGGTAGGAATGAGAGAGAGAGAGAGAGAGAGAGAGAAAGAGAGAGAGAGAGAGAAAGTCTAGCATTTGATTTTCAACTTTTTTTTCATGAAGATAACAGCCTTTTCTGTCCAACTGGATCTTTAACACCCGTTTCCGTGTGAAACTAATAACACCAGTCGGTCACCTCCGTTGTGACTGAGAGATAAGCATACAATCGGATATCATGGAAAAAATGAAGCAACAAGGCTACGCTAATTCATTTTTAGGCAATTGGGGATATATATATATATATATATACCCACAAGATGGTATTGCTCTATGTAACCATGTATTACTGTCTGAAGATTTGAAGTCAGGTAGGTGGGTAAGCAGTCTTGAGTGACAGAGAGAATAAAAATATAGAGGGAGTATTGAGACGAAAACAAAGCATTTAAATTACAGTGGTTTATTTTTAGGCAACAGTGGCTCTCTCTCTCTCTCTCTATTCATATTTATATATATATATATATATATATATATATATATATATATACATACACACATGCATATATACACAAGATGGAGAGATGTGATAGAAAAGTTTGCCAGTTAGACATGACAGAGGCTAACGCAATCATGCTCATCATGGAGAAAGATGGGAAAGGCCTTTGTCCAGGAGTGGACTTACAACAGCTGAGGATGATGATGATAAATATATATATATATACATATATATATATATATATATGTATATATGTATATATATATGTATATATATATGTGTGTATATATATATATATATATATATATATATATATATATATATATATATGGAGAGAGAGAGAATAACTATGATTACATAATAATTCTAATTATAAAATAGTTATATAATAACATTCTATATATTAACAGATATTCATAATTGCACAGGTATTAAACTTCCTTATATTCTGAAGAAAAGAGATATCTGGTCATACCGATTTTCTTTACAGAAATGATAATCGAATTAAAACATTTCAAAGATACAAGAATTCTGAAGAGGAAATAAATGTCAGAACCACGCTCAAAGAGATATTGCTAATGAAACAATTATTAAGTATCTTTTCATCTTGCTTCAAAAACAGTTTTTGAATGAACAGTTTTATCTGATAACTGGATTAAGAATAATTCCTAGAAGTAAATGTGATAACAACACAGCACAAAACTAATGATAGATTTTTAAATGTTCAACTACATATGCATAGAAATTGATATAGGAAAGTGTGCTTGCATACAAGAAGCTGATTACATCAAAGCATAGTGCCAACTATGAATACTGGGTGGGTGAAAATAAATTCCTTTTTTGAAATTAATGGCCTGCCCAGATCCCAGACCTTTTTAATGTTGGAATAGCCAAAGTATGAGGTATACTACACCAAACCACAAACTCTGGATCTACTAAAGGAGCACGTTCGACATAATTTGGTAAACATATGACCGGACTTCCAGCAAGGTCTGTTCAGGCCATACTAAAATTAGTGGACTAAACCAGTGCTTATTTTGAATTTCAACACAGCAAGCAAATTCTACCGTTGTATGGTCAAAAGTAAAGCTAGTTTGATAACAATTGTCCAATAAATACTTAATTCAATACCAATTTCCAGTAGAGAGTTTCTTTTCAACCATGCAGTATATATTGAGAAAATTTAACATTAATAATTAATGAACAAATTATCATTGATTATAAGTAAGAAGAATTTTTAAAAAATGAAATGCTTATTGTGATTACTTTGGATCAATGTATTTTAGGTAACAATAACCGGATGATAACATTAAGCAAAGGATATATGAATTGGAATCATTTTAAAATCATGATTATAAATTTGTATCCATTATCATAGATTTATTGTTATATTATCAAAATTCTTTTGTATAAACAACTTTACATTATAAAAATTAATATAGAATATATTGATTTTTCTAATGAATTTCTCCTTCACTCATAATGAAATGATTGAAACCAGCTGATTTTTGAAACAATTATTGTTTTACAACAATATCTGTGCAAGCAAAGTCATTTTATCTAATTTTCATGTATAACATTATTTTGGAGAAAATCATTTGAAAAAATAAATATATTTTCTAAGAATTCAAACTTTAACTTCAATTTTTAAATCATTAAAAATAAAAAATCCACAGCAGATTCATTCATTATCTTTCATAACAATTCTAAATAAAGAAAAAAGAATTTAAAAAAAAACAGGTCTCGTTAGTCACATAATAGAAACCGTCACATGATGCCATGTTGGAGTGATCAATTAAAAAATTAGAAAAAGAGAATACCAATGAATTAGTTACTTTTAGTAATTTTGCTGTGATCATGTAAAAAGTCTGAATTTTCAAAAAAAAACAAACAATTCTACCGGACACGAACTAAGGGACTAATTTATCATAAACTTACTTTCTAAACTGAAATACCACTAAAAACCTATTTAAGGAGGAATTTTTTAAAAAGAACCAAAAAAATTGAGCATAATCAGAATTAAATTCCTAAATTTTCAGCCTTCTAGCTCACACGAACAGCATATGCCTACATAGCCAGATAGACCAACTTCAAAACTGAAAAAACTTATGTTGACAGTTTTAGTTGATGGTTTCTAACATAATCAACTCAAATTTTATATCATTTCAATGTTGTTTATGAAAGATAACTGAAATGATTTTTATAGAAATTTGATATTCTGACAGAATTCACTAGTATGAGAGATTTTATATAGTAGCACAGGAAGGATTTTGAAAATTTGATTTTAAACAAAATTAATTAGAGGAGAAAAGAGGGAAGATAATAAAGAAAAAAGTTGGAAATCAAAAAAAAAAAGCGATCAGAAATAGAAATGTGATGTGAAAAAAAAGACAGATGAAAGAAAGAATAAGGAAGAAAAAGAAAGAAAGAAAAATCAACCAGAAAGAAGAAAAATTAAAAAGAAGGAATAAAAAGAAATTGAATAGAAAACAGGGATAGAAGGAAGGAGCGAAGGAGCAGACAAGCATATGAACAAAGGAAAGGAACAAAGGAAAGGAGAGAGTTAAGGAAAGAAGAATGATTAGAATGAAAGGATTCAAATACAAGAATGAAGAAAAGAAAAAAAGAAGCACCAAAAAAAAAGGCTGAAAAAATAAATAAAAATCCAAAAATGAATGAGAAAAACAAAAAAGAAATAATAAAAGTTAGAAAAATCACAAAAAAAAACCAGACTGAAACAAATAAAAAATTTAAAAAAACAAAACCTGGAACGTGAAGAAAAGGTAGAGAAAGCATTTTTTTCTTCTTTTTGGCTATTCTTCTGAATTCTTTGAATCCATGAATGGGATTACAAGCTGCAGAAAGCAGAAAGGTTGGAAATTGGAGGAATACAAAAAAAAAAAAATGATGATAAATAAATAAAAGTTGTGAGTTCTAACTAAGATGATAAACTACCTGAAAAGAAGCTTGCGTAGCTGAGAAAAAAAGTTTTAATTTTACTGAGTGCATCCAACTCCCCCGTGACAAAGACAGCTGTTACTTATGTGACAGTGCTTCTTGGTACATTCACTTGCCATCACCATGGTTTGAACTGTTCTGTTACACAAGAGATGAAGCAACGAAAGCCAAGGCAGCATTTTGGCAGACATCAGAGACAAATTCTTTGCCCAAATGGCAGCAAATCTGCCGGATTTCACAAAAACCATGTAAGTAAGTTGGTCCTAGTTTTGTGCACAAAGCAGATAGTGTAGAATGAATATACAAACTTGATATATCAGTATGTGTGTCTTTTGAGGAAATTATATACATATATATATATATGAGTATGTATGCTAGGTATATATATATATATATATATATATATATATATATATATATATATATGAATATATATATATACATATATATAAGAGCAGATTATCTATCTATCTATCTATATCTATCTATCGATTTATATATAAATACCAGTATGTACATGGGCAAATGAACATTTGTGCATATCATGTATACATACATATGTAAATGTATATGTGTGTAAATATATCAAGAGCAAAAATTATGTATAAGAATAAAAGAATATATATATATACACACATATATATATATATATATATATATATATACACACATATATATATATATATATATATATATATACACACACATATATATATATATATATATATATATATACATACATATATATATATCATGCATATATCCATTTATATATCATATATATACATTATCTTTACATTATATATTTTTGTGTATGTGTGTAATTTTCCTTGATTATATAAACATATTTGCTCCAGTAGATTGAGGCAGCCCTATATATATATTTATGTGTGTGTGTGTATGTATAAATGAAAAATATGTGCATGCATATGTTTCTCTCGGCTAATATATTGGATAAAAGAAAGCATTCACTAAATGATGTGTGGTATAAATTAACATCAATGTACAATACATTATGAATATACCCTAGTAAAAACTACAAGCAATACCTATTATGACATTGACCTGAAGATAATAAAACAAAGCTAAAAATTAAAATCATAGAAGAGAGGTGATGTTTGATAAACAATGCTGGAGAGTCATGCTCGTGCAACTGTTTTGTTTTTAAATCCCTGAAATATGTACATCAACTGATAATCCCAACAAAAAAATTCAAACATAGTTCAATATTATCTAATTCCATGTAGAACATGAAACAAATCGCATAAACAGATTTTTAGAAATATTTGACTGGAATGACGTAATTTTTTGAAACAATAATGCTTTGAAGACTATATATATATATATATATATGTATAGTGTTGTAATGTAAACTTTCCTGGAAGAGAATTTTTCTTGAATGTTGTACAGTCCCGAATCATCTTACAGTGTTTTGTTGTGCAAGGCAGTTATTTTCCAATCACTGTTAATGTACTGTGTTTCAAGTATTCAAAGTTTTTTACAGAATCAGATTTTATCATGATCCTTATTATTCAAATTTTGGTCCTGAAATGGTATGCCTAATTTTATTGTAGGGATCATCAGCTGTTTTCTCATGGATCTATTTCTGATACGACCTCCTCACATGTACATAACTTTCAAATTCATATTACAATCATTATTTGCAATACATAGATTTTCTTTCATTTGAAATTGCTTGTCTTTTGTTATTTAGATTAGTATGTTATTCTATTTAACTATTTAGATCCAGTGTATTTTTATGTTATATTTTAAGTGAAGTGTGTGTTGTTAATTTTGTGAATTACATATTGATTAAATGTAGGTGGACTATACATCAGCAAATACATACATATATATATATACTCACTTGTATGTATTGTATCATAAACATATACAGTGCTTTAAAACAGATGTAGCTTTGTAGCAATCTGGCTTATTAAACCACTATTGCTGCAGTGAGTTTGATCCTCACACATGTGATCTTGAACTAAGCTTTATTATTAATTTTTTTTGTACCCATTCACCTCAATCTCAATTGTTGTTGCTTCTTATTGCAACTAAGCTCAGGCCGGTTTCCCCCCATCAGTGAATCAGTGAATAAAGAAATTGACAACCCAGATCAGAATAAAGAATAAATTCCAGCTAAGAATCGAACTCACAACTCTTTATGCTGGAAAGTACTTTGCTTCGTGTGTCATTGCTAATACCACTGAGCTACTGAAACTTAGTGGCAAGCACGAGGGAGTTAAAAATACAAAAAAATTAACAATAGCTATTTACAATACTTCATTGGAATGAAAATAAAATTGGATGAGCTCAGCTTATTAGTGTCTTTATTTGCTCAATTCTTGAACAGCAGATAAGTATAGGTTTGGAGGTTACCTCCACATGATACACCCCAAGCCCTTGTAAAGGCATGTTTCTAAGAGAAGGAAACTGACATTAAATCGAGTGAGTAGACTCCATAGCTTACCGAAGTAGGTGGATTCCTTAGTCTTCTATAAGACAACACTCAAAGAGAAGGACAATCTGTGATAAAACCTGCGGAATGTCTAACCTCTGGCCATCTTCCTTTCAGCTTGATGCTAGGTCAATGGTTGCTGACACTTGGAGAGAGGCAATTACTTGCAAAAGCATTTTTCACTATAAAATTTGCCATGGTGGTCCATTTCAAGGTCCATAAACAGTCATATCATCTCTGTCTTATACGTTTCCCTGATTTTGAATCAGCCTTGTCCATCAGTGTCCATCCACTGGAAGATGCCTGAGCTAGTTGTGGGGTCTGCTGCCCCTCTGCATAAATATTCTAACAGTATGACTGACCTGAGGTAAGACTGCAGGACGTGAACATTCTATGATTGGTAGGTGCCTGGGCTTGCTTTAGAGTTCTACCATCCCTTTGATGGAGAATCAGGACGCTACAGTTGTCTGCACAGACCCATAGGATAGTATGTAGTTTTTAGGCACAGATCCTAGGTGCTCTAACAGGAACAGACATGCGCTGACTGTAGAGGTAAGTACATACGAAGTAACAGAGTAAATTAAGGCTTTGTTATGACTGGACAGTTTCCCACTGAAGGCAATTAACTGGCAAAATTAATACTTTTATTTTTCTCTCATCCTTATATATGGTTGATGAGGCTGGAGTTAGATCTTTGGTTCATCTTATTGTACTACAGTTAACAGCTTTAGTTGCTCCTGAATTTACTGTCTTACATTGCACATATCTATTTATGGTCTTTTCTAAGTATCAAGCATTCTCCTTGTAAATAAAGTAAACTCTAAAAAAGTAACAAGATATATGAACTGTAAATATCTATCTATCTGTCTTAATATACAGAGAGAAAGAGAGAGAAAGAGGGAGAGGGTAGATAGATTGATTGATAGATAGATAGATAAAGAGAATTATTGCATGTGCATTTTTATGAAAATACACACATATATATATATATATATATATATATATATACACATATATATATATATATATATATAAAAAAATGAGTATCCACATATATCTATATAGTTACAAGTAGCTATCGAAATGGTACAGTTGCATATACATACACACGTGGGCACATACGTTTGAGAGCTGCTGAGTTTAATGATAAATTCTTCAAGTAATAAAGCCAATCTTGAACTTTTGAGGTTGCCGTCTCTTCAGCCAATGATGAGAAATGAAGCAGACTCAGGAACATTTGAACTGCATGAGAGATTATCCGAGTTGGACAGGGCAGGTGGATTTAAGATGAGTTCAGATCATCATGACTAGAATGATGAAATATCATTGACCTAGCTGCCAGTTTATTGTGTATCAGAAACCGTCAGCCAAAATCACTAAAACTGTCAAGATAGTTTCCTTCAGTTTTCAAGCTGGTCTGGTCTGGATATATATATTTGTATCACATATACAGGCCACACCAATGGAGCTAGAAGGCTGAAAATTTAAGTGTTTATTTATTATGTCAAGAAAAAACATTTTTTGTTTTTGTTTTTTCAATATCCCTCTCAAAATAGGTTTTTGTGTGTATGTTTGTATGTATGTGTGTATGTGTGTGTGTGTATGTGTGTGTGTGTGTGTGTGTGTGGAGGGAGTCAATTTGTAAAGAAAATCTATGCTAAATTGGCCCCCAGTTTGTGTCCAGCAGCATTCATGTATTGGTTTTTTTTTTCATATTCAGACTTTCTTGCGTTCAACAAAAAGCAATTCATTGATCACCCCTCTTTTCCAATTTTTCAATTGATCACCACCAAAAAGACAAGCTGCCAGTAGAAATTGGTTTCATGATGGTTTCTTTTGAGTGACTGACCAGACCTGTTTTTTTTTAATATTCACCAGCATACACACACACACACACACAGAGAGATGCAAGTATGCATATTTTGTGTATATGTATAGATGTGTATAAATCGTAAGAGTGATGGTAAGATGATAAATATAAGATGAATGTGAGCGAGTCTAACATGTGAATCAACTGAAATGGAAATCCGTATATTAAGACAGTAAGTAGTTTTCAGAATCCAGTCAACAATTTTGATGAGTTTTGGGTGTAAGCTAAAGAGCAGAATCGAAAATATTCGGCCTTATTACTTACTCGTCTATTCATATCTGATTGAAATATGAGTGGTCGGAGCGGAAGTGAATGTTTTCGAAAACTGTCATTTCATCAAGAAGAGAGGATTGAAATCTCAGACAGAAAATGTATCTATCTGTTTATCTCTCTATCTATTTTGTCTATCTATCCATCTATCTATTTATCAATCAATCAATCTATCTGTCTATCTATCTATCCATTTATTTATCTATTTATCTATCAATATATCAAGCTATCTAACAATCTATCTATCTGTTTATCTGTCTATCAAACTTTAATAACATCTATCTTTCTTTCGGTTATATCTTTCCATCCATCTGTATCTACCTTTCTATCTATCTATCCATCAATCAATAGATCTATTTATATATCAATCAATCTATCTATCTATCTATCTATCTATCTATCTATCTGTCTATCCATCCATTCTTCTATTTATCTATCAGTATATCAAGCTATCTATCGGTTTATCTGTTTATCAAACTATAGATACATCTATCTTTCTTTCAATCTATCTTTCTATCCATCTGTCTATCTACCTTTCTATATATCTATCTATCAATCTATAAATCTATCTATACATCAATCAATCTATCTATCTATCTATCTATTTAATTCTATTTATCCTTTGTGCTATGGCAAATTCTAAAACCTTTTTCTAACTTCACAAACTATGATTAGCATATCTGTAAGAGGAATTCATAAAAGCAACTTAGTATCAACAGTGATTGAATCTTCTTTCTCCTTATTTTTTGTTGCTTGTCTCCTTCTTGTAGTAATAAACATAATAATTTTAAGTTGTCCAAACTTCCTAGATTGAGCATTATTTTCATTATTGATTTTCAATTAGTATTCATCTTGACTTATTTTTGTAGAGTTTCATCGCAATAATTGTTTTCTAATTCTAGCTGCCTCTGAAAAGATTTGAACTTGTATTCCTTATCTATCAGAGTTTGTCTGACATGATTTGTTTGATTTTGGAAATTTGGACAACTAGAAACTGTTACATCTACAGTTGCTACTAGGTGTAAGCAAGCAATTGTGTGGTGAAAAAATTGGATAATCAAGAATGTAGCTATAACAAAATTTGATTGACATCTGCTGGTTGGCTTTTGTAATCTAATTGGTAAGGTACTGTCCATGTTAGACAGCCTCCCAGAGATTGGGTATACAAGCTTGTCAGAAACTCCTGATTTATTCTGGATCTATGTAGCTTGCTTAACAGTTGAAGAGTATGAAAATTACTTGAGCATTGCCATAAAAATCAGCAAAAATAAGTTGAAAGAAAAACTAGTAAAAAATTGATAATTACTTTGAATCATATTCCACATCATGTATAAACATCATGTATTTACAGATTGCCAAAAGTGTTTGGTCTTAATGTAGAGTTGCATCAGTCGGAGAAGCATCTACAGTTCAGAAGAGATTATTTCCATCAAAAACCCATCTAAGACAATGAAAAATAGAGATGCTGCAATTGAAATGTGATAAGACCCTCACAAGGCTAATCAAGAAAGTACTACCTTCTGCCAGCTCAGTTATGGTAAATATAGGTGAATAATGCACACTCACCGTAATCGTTTCTCTGCCAACAATCATGGCATGGCAGTGATGAGACCTTTTGAGAAAAATTTAAAATCAGATCATAATTTTTCTTATTCATAAAGGTTATGCCACCATACACCTTCTGCTGCAATACACATTTATACAGACGTACAGCAGCGAACAAAATATAAGCCACAGCTATGATAATGATAGTTATATCCATTGTCATTACTGAGAGAAATAAACTGGGCTGTAATTCTTTTACAGCTTATTGTTTGGCTATATGGCTATATTCTGTAAAAGTTATGGCTTAATCGATGGAAAACAAACATCCATAATAACGAAAAACTTTTATTTTTGCAACATGGTGATCAAAAGTTAAGGAACAAATGAAAAAATCTTTTGAAAAAAAATCACAAAAAAAGACTCGTTCATTGCAAAACCAGAATTTAGTGTGTGGCACTTCCTGTATGAATCAATCCATTTTTAGCAGAATTCAGATGCAATCTTGTTCCATCCAGTTTCAATCTTCACCCAAAGATCATTATTTAAAGGTTGGACATGGGCTTCAAGCAGACAAGGTCAATATTGAAGTTCTTCCCAGTTCATGGAATCCTTGACCTTTTTGGCTATATGACAGGGTGTATTATCCTGCATGAAAACTGGAGACTTATTTTCAGCTGAATGGTGGTATGGAATAATATGCTGCGTGAGTTCTTTATGAATTTCAGCATTCACCTTACTGAGCAAACAAACCAGAGGGCCAAAGCCAGCTGCAGAGACGATGCTCCAAACCATCATGCAGCCACTTCTAAACTTCAGACATACCTTGACACAATTAGGAGCCAGCCACTCACCAACCTTACACCTAACAGTCTCTTCACCATCTGATCCCTGCAAGTTGGACTTGGATTCATCACTAAAGTGAACCTGGGCCACTGCTCATGACTAAAGAACATGTTCTATAGCCCACTAAAGATACTCCTTCTGGTTCAAATGACTGATGAGAGGCTTGACCGCAGGGGTCCGAAAATTCAATCCAGCTTCAATCAGTCAATGTAAAATGTATGTTCTTGGCACTTGCAAGCTTGAATTCTTATCAAACTCACATGAAATTTCAGCAGCAGAATAGAATCTCAGCCATGGAAGTTCTTTGAATTTTGGGGTCTTCCCTTTTGTTATTTTATGCTGTTGTCCAATCCCATCTTGGGATATTAGCATATTAGACTTCCAATTTTAGGTGATTAGTCGGTGAACAACACCTTGAGTTTGTCCAACATCATTTGTAATGGCTGAAATTGACATTGCATTCTCACAGAGATCAACAATTTTTTTTTTTCTGAGAGCATGTTTTATTTCCCTGACAGGAATGGCCATGTTGCTGCTTATATTGATTTCAATGATATGTAAACATGAGAAAAGTAATTTATAGTGCTTATTAAAAATGTTTAACACTGATGCCTACCAATGAAGAGGGAAAATGACCCTGAAAAATGCAAAAAGACGATTTTTTGGTCATTTTGAGGCTTTTCTTTTCCCCGATTAAGCAGTAAATTCTACACAATATACCTACATAATTTTGCGATAAGTTGTTAAAAAAAATATTCATCCAAGCAGTTTGTTACAGCAATAGCAATCAATTAATGTCATTCTTTACAGCTGCTCCCTATATCTTACTCGCTACTGGATTAACATATGTACATGCGTACAGCTGAAACCAAAAGTTTATATTCAAACCAATAATTTTCTATTTACTATTAGAAAACATTTTGGGGAGCTATGCAACATAAAAAGAAGGCAATTCTATTATGATTTGCCCAAGTTTTAACCAGAATTTATTTTACAGAGATGTCAAAGTATTTACTATAGAAGTATCAAAAGTATTCACTAAGGTATAGTAAATTCTAGGATCATCATTTTCTGATTAGTTGATATGTTTATGTATATATTATTTGTTGAATTATTATATGTGAAAATATGTACTGAATAAGTATACAATGATGGCAGGAAGCAAATAATGTTATTTATTCTGTCACTTATTATCAAGTATGCATTGCTCTTCGATAGGAATAGAGCACTCTGGTGCATGGGGAATTTAAGCTAAATAAATATACCACTTAAATTAAGCCTTACTGACCATCTAGTTCCGTGGCTCAGTGGTAGGATATCGGCCTCTGGGTCTGAAGCAAAGCTTTCAATTCTTCCTCGTGGTACTGGATGGGATAATGGATTGTTTATAGCCACACTGAAGAGTTGTCTGTGGATGACACAATAATATATATATATATATATATATATATATATATGTAAGCATCAAGAAATGGATGTATATGATCTGACAGAATAATTATAAATTGTGTTATTTTATATAGTAACTTATTTGAAATGATCCCCCGTTGTTACGTTTTTATGTATCACTCACTCTAGACAGTGTAAATAGAATAAACAATTAAAGAAAATGGAGCTGCAGCAGGAATCGAACCTACCACTGATAGGGTAGCTGCTTCAACATAGCGATATGGTTCGATTCTTGCAGCAGCCCCTTTTTCTTTAATTGTTTATTCTATTTACATTGCCTATGGTGACTGATACATTAACCATTTAACAACGGGAGATCATCTCAAATGAGTATCTACATATTATAACACAATTTATAATTCATTCTGTTGGACCAAATATGTCCATTTCTTAATATATGTATATATATATATATATATATATATATATATATATTTATATATATATATATAAATAAATATGCACATAAATATACACATATATACATATATATATACATACATATATATACATATATTTATATGTAAATAAATATATACATATATATATGTATAAATATACACATATATGCATATATATATATATATATATATAGATATACATGTATATATGTATGAATAAATATATATATGAATATATATGAATATATATATATATATATATATATGTATGTATGTATGCATTATACTCACACACATATGTATAAATATGTATATATAGATATATGCATAAGCACATCATGAGTTAGTGTGTGTGTATGCATATGTGCATGTTTATGTGTGTACATACTTATAGTAAATAGTAAAGTCATTTGGCATTCCTGGACTGATATGATTCCATGATACATTTTCCAATATCATCTTTGTGGAATAAGTTTTATAATTTCTGTCTGCTTTCAACACGGCTGTGAGAGGACAAAAGAGTGCACTGAAGTGTGCATCCATTTGTATTCTCTATTAGAAAAAAATGTCCCTCTAATTCATTTTTTTCTATGAAGAAAAATCTGCAAAGAAATCCAAATAGGCATAAATATGCTCCGAGACAGACACTCACATGAATGTTTTTGATCTTGTCTGTAATAGCCGAGTTTATTATTCCGTGTTGCTTGGATTGTAGCTAATAAATTTCAATGATTGGATCAAAATATAAAAGCTATGGAAGTGTGGGTGTTGGTTTGGGAGAGCAAATGGGCATTTGACCCCCATTGGAAGAGGCCTTTCTCACCAAAAACGACGAGAAGTTGAAAGTCGTAAACTTATAGTCGATAAGGGATGATTGTGAGGTGCAATTGTTTAATGCAACCCAATCTTGATGTACCCATATGAAAAGATGATGTTATTCTTTGCTGGAAACAGGGTTGCCACTAAGATATATTCTGAATATATCATTTTGATCTCCACCGAAAATGTATCCTTTTTGCCCTCAATGCTCACTGTTGAAAAGTGGCAGCAATCACCCATGGTTGGTTAAAAAGATAACCTCTTTGAAGTGAAGTATTAAGCTTGTAAAGGTTATCAAAGAAAGTTCTATCTCTCTTTATATCTTCATGTGTGTGTGTGTGTGTGTGTGTCCGTGTTTGTGTATATTAGAGAGCATCAGCCGAAAATTGTTAATAAAACGTCAACATGTTCTCGAGTGTGTAGGTGTATATATATATATATATATATATATATATATATATATATATATATATGTATACAATACAAATAAGGAATATAATACCATATAATATAATATAGTTCAATATCCGATGTGTGATAAAACATTAACTTAATTTTGAGTAGAATTTAAAATATAATGAAGTAGGGACTCACAAAGCAAACACATTTTGTCCTGTTTGGGCTTTTTCAGTTATATATATATATATATATATATATATATATATATATATATATATATAGATAAATGGCTTGGCTCTGTGAACAAAGATTTTTGGAAGGTCTTTCCACAGCAGTAGACATTGGGGCCTGTGTGTGGAATAACCCTCCAGTCAGCGCAATGGAGTTCTAAGGTGAAATACGACGAATGCAGGTTCAAACACTCTCTTGAAACTGAGGGTTTGTATCCTATGGTCCAACAAGGAGGTGTGGATAGGTGCAAGGCCCTAAAGTTTTGAGCTCTACTCTAAACTTACTAAATGTTTGAAGTTGAATGTATCAAACACTCTCAGAAATAAATCTACCGTAACATACCATACATTGGAGATATATATATATATATATATATATATATATATATATATATATATATATATATATTGAATGGCTAGCTCCAGAAATGGAAAGTAATCGCATATTTTTGGGCTCAGATAGTAAACATGTATTTTTGTGATTCAAAAGTTACCTTTTTCCAAAAAGGAGATAAAAGTTAATCCAGTGAAGTACAATTAAATAATATCTATTTGTAATGTAATCACTCTCATAATCAATGACAGCAGCCCAACAGGAAGGAAGATTCTTGATTCCCCGTCAAAAAATTTCTACATTTTGAAATAAATTCTGTGTTTTAAAGAGAAAAAATTCTGCATTTTGAAATGAATATTGTGTAAAAAAAAAAATTCTGCTTTTTGAAATAAATTCATTTTTTTGCTCTTCAAAGTGTATCTCCTTCATTGAGTCAAACTTTTCAATACAGTATCAACAACATACTGCTGAATGGAAGAGGTTTTAAATTAAATGCAGGCATCATTTTGTACCATCTAAACCTGGTTTTGCATTAGTTAGTTGGCTTATAACTTGTTGCAATGAAATATGTAATTTCTTTCTTAACACTTTGAGTTAAGATCACTCCTAATCGTCTAAATCCAGAGAGCGTCTGGATCAAAAAATTCAGGCATTATCCCAGAGAGAATAACTTGAGAATATCTGGGTTTGCATATTGCTGTCATGTTAGGAAATAAATTTTCCTACCTGAAGGGCGATAACTCATTGATGATTTATTTTATTTTATCTATTTATTTTTGCAGTGAGAAGATATCTAGTTTCAAATACTTCCCAACCATTATCTCATCAAATAAAAGAAGAAAAAAAAACCTTTATTCTCTTGATCAGTTGAGGTGTTTAAGAATCCAATAAGGAACAGCAACCAGCCATCCATTACAATTTGAATGAAGCCAACATTAACAGCTGCTGGCCAAATTTCATGGCTAAGCAAAAAAAAAAAAAAAATATATATATATATTGGGGTATTGTTTCTCAGTTAGGTTTTTGTCAAACTCAAGTACACAGTCAGCAGTTGACTTTGTTTTCTTACCATAAGAAGAAGAACAATATTTTGTTATTGGATAACAATATTTACATACAAACAGCTGAGATCAGAAGTTTATATTCAGGCCAATAATTTTCTATTTTATTTACATTTTCGGAAGCCATACAACAAAAAAAGGCCATTCAAATATGATATGCCCAAGTTTTAAACAGAATTCACATCATAGAGGTGTCAAAGTATTTACTATAGAGGTATCAAAGTTTTCATACAGAGCTGTCAAAAGTATATAAAGTATTCAAGTTAATTTTAGAATCATTATTTTCCATCTAGTAGGTATATTCATATATATCTCTATTTGTATGTAAAAAATATGTATTAAATAAGTACATCATAGTGGAGTGAAGAAAATAATATTATTTATTCTCTCACTTGTAATCAAGTTAAAGATATATATGTGAGGGGAATAAACTGATACATAAAATGCACATTTCCCCACCTTGATTTGAACTCACAACCGACATTACCAGGAGGCTCACTGACTGGGCCTTAAGTCTCAGATATTAGCAAAAGTTCATCATACAGATTCATGCAGGCTTATTTCATTTGAATAAACATATACATTTTTACACAAAAATATCTGTATACATAATTTTCTTATATCATATATAATATGAAGGTGGAATGATCATCCTATATATAATATGAAGGTGGAATGATCATCCTATATATAATATGAAGGTGGAATGATCATCCTGAATATAAGTTGGAGAGGAGTTTGACCCTGTAGCAACCAGGACTATTTTTTTACTTTTTTTTTATGCAATGTGATGATTGAAAAGAATACACTTTTATATTGAGTGAGTTTACATAAATGTGGATTCATGTATCAAAATGTGAGAGTGATTTCAGGAGTAAATGTAATTTTATGTGTGTGATTTCATTTGGGTAGGAGTGTGTTCAGATGTTCATACAATCATATATACATATCTATATTTACGAGAATTAATACATGTTTATGAGCCTTATTTATTACACAGACATACTCAATTAAATGGGAATGTAAACTTGTTTGTGATATATATATATATATTTATATATATATATATATATATATATATATATATATATATATATATATACATACACACACACACACACACACACACACACACACACACACACACACACACACACACATATATATATATATATATATATATATATTAATATACATAAATATATATATGTATATTCTATTATTCAGGCTATGTGCACACATGTGTACAAGTATATGTGTGTTGATATGTGGGTGATTTATAGACATATACATGTACCTATATATATGTATATATATACATATATATATGTGTGTGTGTGTGTGTGTGTATAAATACATACACACTCACACACAAATGGCTGTGTGCACGTTTGCATATATATATTACAAGTAATTAAATCATGAAAATGGCATTGGACTGGACACCTGACAAGAAGGAAGGGCAGCAGATAAAGTAAAAAGTAGACTGATTGGCATTACAACAAATGCAGTAAAAAAGGACCAAACCCAAGATCGAGGTATGAGATTGAAAGGTATGTGGGTAAGACATAGCTGAGGTTAGAGCAATCACGGTCGTCATGGAAAGGATTGGGAAAGGCCTTCATTTAGGAGTGGGTTCATGATGGCTGCTAATGCTGCTGATAATGATGATGATGATTATGAATTCAGCACAAAGATTAAAATGAATGGAACAGAAAATTGAATCAAGTTCTAATTCTAACCAAGGAAGTCTGTGTTCACTTCACATTAATTCCCTTGGGAAAGGCATGAATATACTCTTCCCAATAGGATAGGCCAGGTCAAGAGGCTATTCCCAGCTGCAGGTACCATGTAACTAATCACAAAACATTTCATTTAAAAAGAAAGTTATCTTTTAAAATATATCTTTGCACATTTTATTTTTTAAATATATATTTGAGTATTAAAATACTGACATGGTATTTGTATTTTGAAAATAGTATTACTGATGATGGAGTTCTATATATAAGCATATTCTACTGGTTTTAGACATCGATTACAAATTTTATACAGCATTACTCAGCACTGTTTCAAGTTTGATACTTTTCTGACACCATATTTAACTGCTCTGATTTCTTATAAACTTAGTAGCCAATTAACAGTACACAAAAGAAGAGAAAAAGCTCTATTCATAGTGCATCACAA
>OY735214.1:37760774-37770774 GCA_963457665.1 Thysanoteuthis rhombus | reverse complement strand
ATTTAGAATAAAAAGTCAACATTTATCTTTCCCCCAAAAGGCTAGAGAATGTAAGCAAATGATTATTCTCTAATTTTTATATCAAAATGTTATCTCTAAAGAAAATGTAAGCATTTGAGAGTAAATCTTTTGTTATCTGGCTGTCTGTTTTCTCTCTTTCTGAGTTTTCACAAAAAATGGGCAATTATGCCAAATGTCCCTATATTGTTGATGGATTTTTTATTTGCTCAATAATTTAATTTCTTTAGATCTTATTCTGGAGAAGTAAAACTCATGTTAGAGATTTGGTGATTTGGTATTAGTAAATATCTCTGATTTATGTCAATATGCAATCATTTGTAGCACCAGTTTATACAAAAAGTCTATTTTTGATTCGGAATTTCCTGATTTACTAGACAATCCTATGACCCATTGGGGTCACTAATTGGTGAGAGTGCAAACACAGACCCAACAATATCATTTTTCAGTTGTTAATCACCCAGACATTTTTTGGCTTTCTCTAAGTTAGCCCATTTTAGTGCTACCTTAATTCAATGCCTAATTCCCGTATTTTTGGAAAAATGATTCGTGAAGGAAGTATAGGGAAATAACTGGAATACTTCAAAGAAATAGTTTCGTATGATGGACAGGAAGTGAAGGTCCACTTCAGCAATATATATTAACATAGGGCAGTCACATTGGATTGGTGAACCTGTGTCACCTAGGGCACAATGGTCACCGGGACACACTCTGAACTGAAAAAATAGCCATAAGAATGCAACTGGAGGCACAAACCTCAAGTCTTGCCTAGGGTGCATGAAACCATTTCGCAAGTCTTGTATCCTACCTCGTCAAAGATTGTTTTTTGGAAAAATGATTTTCTCAATGAAATAAATAGAAATAACCAAAATTCTTCAAAGCTTTAGTTTTGAACAACTAACAAAAAGTGAGGGTTGTTAAGCATCGTAGTAACGTTGTGAATAGGAGCCTCATCCCTTAATTTTGTGTTTTGGAAAATTATTTCTAAATGAAGCGATGAGAACTGACTGAGATGCTAGAAAGCCATAGTTTTAAATGATGGAACGAAAATATTTTTTTTTGAAAAATGATTTCTTAATGGAGTAAATAATTCAAAGTTATTTTGTATGACTGACAAAGAGTTCAGTACTATAGTTCCATCATAAATAGAACCTCCCCAAAATTTCATGTTTCGGAAAAAATTATTCTTCATTTAGGTACAATGAAATGACCGATACTCCAAAGCCATAGTTTTGTATGATAGACAGGAAGTGGGGGTCCAGCTCAGCAGTAAAGTTATATGGTTAATAGACCCACCAACCAAAAAAAATTTGATTTGATCTTTTAATGAGATCATGTGAAATAACCAAATTACTTTCTTCGCCATAGTTTTGTATGATGGACAGAAAATACGGGTCTAGTTCAGGAGTATAGATACATCACATATAGAACACCCTCCACACAATTTGAATTCTATGTTTTGGAAAAACGATTTCTCAATGGAGTAAAAATAAAGATTCAAGTAAAAGACTTCAAAACTGTTGTTCCGTACTACAGAATGAAAATAAGAGTCTAGTTCAGAATTATACTTAGTGTGGTCAGAATATGAATTTCGTTGACTGGAGGGTGGCCACCAAAATCTGCATAAATATTAGTTCACCAATTGCATTTTTACTGACAATATACAATGACAAATCTCAGTGAATTTTGGAGCCACCCGGTCCCCATAGCTATGCCCCTGTGGGGTCAGACAAAAAAAAAAAAATCAAATTTCAGAAAAGTGCGCCGAAATATCAGAAAAAATGCAATTAAAGAATGTGCCAGAGTATGAGGTCAGGTAAAAAATACTCTTAAAAAGACCCCCCCCCCAAAAAAAAGTGTGGTCAGAATAAATGTCCTATGATGACATCATGGCGTTATCATTCGGTGGACATAAACTCAGGGTTTAGTTCAGCATTACAGTCATATAGTAAATTGACCCCCCCCCCCACATGGAACCGTTATAACTTTCTAAAGAAGCTCCTTGGCTGTAGCCCCTATATTTCATATCTTAATCCGGAACTAAGATAAGAACTGACTACTAAGAAAGAAAGGAAGAAAGATAGAAAGAAAGAAAGAAAGAAAGAAAGAAAGAAAGAAAGAAAGAAAGAACAGGTTGGAAAACCATCGATAAATTGCTTTTTCGACTTAGGTATACAAACTTGAATGATAATATTACAACTTCGGTTTTATCATTGCTATGGTTATTGTTTCAGAAAAATATGAAATAATTCTTTAAATTTCTCAAATATTTTTATCTCTTTCTCTTTTTTTATTTAAAACCTTTGTTGTTATATTTATTTCAGTCTAATCTTGTTTTAAGGAAGCAGGCGATCAAAATTATTTAAGAAAAAAAAATAAGTACATTCTTGTGAACAAAAATACAAATCCTTTCATGTGTTCAGTTTCTGTGTTTACTGTTCAGTGTTTTGTTTATGTTACGTTGAAACGCGACGATCGTTTCTGCAGGGCTTAGATATGTCACATCAGAAATCTTTTGAAGATTTGTAAAATATTAAAGAGGTACTATTTCATTGTCTTCTTAGTTTGTTTTTTTTGTAAACCTTACGTTTATAAAAGCAGGATTTTGTTTAATCTTGCTTGGCTCGGATTTAGAAGACGTAGAATTACTTTCATTTTTCTGTCGCGTGCGTATTTATTGGCCCCGCCCCTTATCTCTGCTCCTCCTACTGTCTCTCGCTTTTTCTTTCTTTTCTTTTTTTTTTAGCTCCCTTCCCACTCATTGATGCTGTTCTTAACTCCTCCTTTTTTTTTTCATTTGTCCCACTCCTACTCCGATATTAACATTCCTTCTTCGTCCTTACGTCTTTCTTTCCTTTTTTTTTTCACTTTTTCTATACAATGTCTTTCTTATCGTATTTGTTACTCTATACTTCTCGTTTTCCTTAACATACATATCCCATACACTTCCTGATTTCTATTATGCATAAATCTCTCTATATATCTCTTAACAGTACGGTCGCCACAGTCAACTTTCGAGCCGTTGTTTAACGTGGGTGTCTCACGGATCATTCTTTTTAAGCGTTCACTGTTTGTTCATGATCGCCTCAATTATTGTTCAAGGTGGCCTTGTGCCAGACTAAACAGTGCTTATCAGTCGTTGAGTGTAAAAACAACCAGAGCGTCACAATAAAGGCAAAGAAGTAAGATGAAAGAAAACTAATAAAGAATTAATGAGGAAAAAAGTTGATAGAGCAAAAGAAAACTCGCTGAATCACCAACTTTTGTGGCCCTGTGCCAGGCTAGTAATGATATTCAGTATTCTCTTTGAACTATTCACAGCTGGTTACCTACAGTTAGTGAAAAGCTTTCGGGGGACCCAGCGGGGCCCAGGGGTGCAGAGGTGTGGCTAGGGTAGGGAGGTATTTCAACCACTGCATTTGTACTGACTAAATATTGAAGGGAGATCCTCAAGGAGCCAAGCCCCCAACCCCATCTCCCGATCTCTAGCTAGGCCTCTGCTGGAGGCGTTTTCAAATAACCGCCCTCACCCTAAGCTACACCTCTGGTTATATATATTAAAGTTCTATTTTTCTCAGTAATTTTTATTTTTCTCTTCCTTCTCCTCACGGCGTTTTATGACTGCACTAAGATTTTTTGTATTCTCCTTTCACTTCATCTTTCTTTCTTTACTTATCTTCCCTGTGAATGCACACGTACTCAGAAGGACAAGGGGTTCATTCAAAAAAAGGGCATTCCCCTAACATATCAAAAAATGAAATCCACCAATCCATATACATATATGTATATATATATATATATATATATATATATATATATATATATATATATATATATATATATATATATATATATATATATATATAGACAAATAAGAATGTTAAAATTGTATGTGATAAATACTCTTGAATTCCATTAAATTCATTGTATCATTTTTGTCGTGTCCTCTACTAAAATATATTTTTTGAATTTTGATTAAAAGGGCACTTTTGATTATGAAGAAGAGATGGGCAGGGGCTCAACCCCCCAGCCCCACTTTTGTGCATGCACATGAATCTACCTCCCGTATTCTTATTCCTTTTTGCTTATCCTTTCAATATTCCTTTCTCCTATCAACACTCCTCTTCCTCCGACTCTTTCGTTCTCAGTGTTTCTACTGCATTTAATCCCCCTTTCCTCCTTCAGCGGCATAGATAGAGACTCGGTGTCTCGGGCAACTTGGCTCCTCGGGGGCCCCCACCAAGATATAATAGGATTTGTCAGTAGAAATGCAATAGGTGAACTACTGCCTATAAAGCTTTTGAGGTCCCCCTCCATTGGGGGCCTAGACTCTGGCGTTTTCAAATAACACCCCCCTTTCCCTCACCTACACATCTGTTTTTCTTTCTTCTTTCGCTTTTCACTCTTCCCTTCTCTGCACTCTTCTACAACTTAACATCCTCTTTCTTCTCTTCTTGTTCCTCTTCACTTTTGCTCTCCCTCTCTCTTCTCCCCCCCCTGTCTTTCTCTCTCTCTTCTCTCTCTATCTCTCTCTCTCTCACACGCACACACACATCAGTAATTCACTCCTATGCTCTACTTTTTTCTATTGTCAAACTCCAGTCCAAGTCAGAGGCTTGAAACTTAATTTTCCTCCATAACAATAACAATCCTCTCCTGCTTAAGGTTAGTAAACTCTCAGCTGTTCATCTGTCCCATCATATTAAACTGAACTGCCATTCAAAATCAACATTTCCCCACTGTGATTTGAAATCAAAACCAAGTCGTTAGTAGGCGACATATTAACTCTATTATATGGCCGGCAGACAGTTCGGATCTTAATTGTGGAAAACTTACAGTGGAATTTTCTAAAAATGGTTGATGACAAGACTCCATCCTGCAATGCTGATCTATCAGCGACTATCGGAGCCATTTGGAACCATCTTGTTCCAGAATATTGTTTCCTATTAGTGAAGTCCATGCCTAAAGGTGGTCATAAAAGCCCTCGGAGAAGCAACAAAGTACTAATTGTGATTTTTTTTGTTGACAATTCGATAAAATTATTTCTTCAGTATTGTGTGATTCCATAAATATTTCCTCTACTCTCTATGAAAAAAAAAATACGCCAATAATTTATGTTTGAGTGATATTTCATGAAGCCAGAACTCATTCATTTGTAATGAAGAAAAAAAACAAGCTGGGAGAACATCCTCCAAGTGTGCTTGCTCCATTATTTTTGCCATTTCTTTATACAATACAAAAGTTTTCGTAATCATCTTCCGTTGAGTTACAAATAAGAGTGGACTTTGACCCTGCTGCAATCAAGATCGTTCTCCCTAGGAATTCTTCCACCCTCTTCACACCCAGCCCCACCCCATTCCTTTATTTCTTTTTTTTTCCATCACTTTTAGCACTTCTAGCATTCATCTTGTAACACCTCTAGCATTCATCTTGTAACACTTCTAGCATTCATCTTGTAACAGTTCTAGCATTCATCTTGTGACACTTTTAGCATTCATATTATTGCACTTCAAGTAATCATCTAGTAGCATTTCTGGTATCACCTTGTAGCACTTTTGGTATTCATCTTATATATATATATATATATATATATATATATATATTTCGCTGCCTCTCCTAAAACCTACGCACTATCTCTTTTTCTTTTTTCAGGCCAGTGAATATTGGCACAAAAGGAGTAGCCCAAAGGCCTACACAGTTTTAAGGTGAATTGCAATGTGAGTATGGCTGACATCTACCCTTTAAACCAAGTGTTTGCATGCTATGGTCCACCTCGGTTGCACAAATAGCTAGGCCCCTAAGTCACAGGTTTGACAGGAGTTTCCTTCTCCTGACAGATGCTATCGGGGACTGATGAGGTAATAAAAGGATATTGGAAACCATCAACCAAAACTGTCAACACAGGTTCCTTCAGTTTTTGAGTGATTCTGTTTGGCTTTGTATGTATCTATCCATGTCACATGTACGAGCCACACCAATGGAGCCAAAGGGCAGACAATTTTTACTTTATTAAGATTTAATCCTTATTATGTCAAGCAAAAACATTTTGTTGTTTTTTGAAAATCCTTCCAATTTAAGTTTTTGGGGGAGTGGGTGTCAATTTACAGTTCAAGTTTATGCAAAATTTCTCCCCTAGTTAGTGTCCAACAGCATCCACACCTGATTTTGGAAAATCAGACTTCTAGTGATCGCCATCCAACAAAAGGCAATAGCGGTAACTCATTCATTGATCATCCAATTGTCAAACATTAAATTGATCCCCCTGAATATGTCTTGCCACCAAAGGATGTTGGTCATGTGACAGTTTCCATTAACTGTCTAAACAGACCAGTTTGCTTTATTACTATCGTTCACTTCGTCACAAAGATCATTTTCTTTTCTTTTTATTTCTGCTTCTTGATTATTCTCTGATCAAAAAGCCAGCAGAAGTTACAGTTATATGCTATATATTCTTGAATATGACAAGTTTTTTTTCTTATTGAGTAAATGGGCCCAAATCAGCAGTTAGACTTGCACTAAGTTCAGTCATAAAAGGCCAATACTTTTGCCTATATAGATACAGCATTGATTTACTCCAAAAATATCAACAAGCAATAACTCTCATTGCTTTGACTCAATCCATTGACATGGTTTTGTTTGAAATGTTTTCTAGGTAGATTTGGTGCATATTATGTGTTATCCTTTTGAGAACATTTTTTGGGGTAGATTCATTATCACTGATGAGAATATCACTTTAATGGCCAGACAATAATGATCGATATGCCAGAGATGAAAGAAATTCATGTTTCAGTGACAGTTGATTAAGTGCCATAAATAGTAAATTCATAAGAAGAGGATATCTCTCATGACAACATTATGGCAAAATATCAGATTCGGCTTATATTCAAGTCGGTTTATTTTCTGAAATTTTATGCTCAATTCTGAACTCATCTTATACTCTGACAACTTACATTTAAAATTATGATTCTTACCAAAAATATGGATGCATTCAAGAGAAAATAAATCTTACTGGTTATGGCAATCCGTGTACATTAATTTGATATGAACATTTCAAAAGAAATTATACCCAAATAATGTATTTAAGCATTTAATAAAAAAAATGATCTATGAAATTAATGGCTCACCAAGGAGTTAATATGATTTTGATGGGCAACTGGATTTCATATGGGTATTCTTCTAGGCTTTACATTCTCCCTCCATCCTTTCCAAAAAATTAGAATGATCCATGTATGTAAAAATATGCCAGAAACCCTATTTATATTACTCTGTATTTTTTTACTTTTATTGTTTCAAGTTGTGTATTATGTATTTTTATGTCTATAAACCAATACATAAATATAATTCTTCTTCTTCAATGACAGAATTTGGAATATCAATTCATCAGTTCAAAAATTAAACAAAATGATGAATGTTGTGTTCTGCTTGACCCATGTAGATTGCAATCTGCAAAGCTTCTGTTCTCATTTTTCTGAGAACAGGTCTGGTTAGTAATTCAATAAATACCATCTGGTGACCAACATCTTTTTGCAACATGCATTATTGGGGGAGATCAACTGTTGAAAAAAAGGAGATCAATAAATAGGTCACTCCTCTTGCCTTTTGCTGGGCAGAGACCACTAAAAAAACATCTGGATTTCCAAAAAACAAGTCTGAATGCTGCTGGACACAAACTGAAGGACCAATTGTGCACATGTTTATATTGTAAATTGAACATGCCTACAAAAAACTGTTTTGGGGATGGCATTTATATAAAAAATGAAACTATTTTTTCTGGACTTGATAAGGAGTAAATGTTTAAATTTCTCTCCAGTTCCAATGGTATGGCCTGTATATACGATAGTTACATACATTCATAGCCAGCCAGACTAACTTGAAAACTGAAGAAACCTATGTTAATGTTGACAGTTTTGGTTGGCTGTTCCAAATATTTTAAAATCTGGAGCAGCACTAATGTTCATCTATATCTTTTATCCTTTCTGCTTACACGGTGACTCAAAAAGAGATTCAGGCTTTTCTAGGACAAAAATCATCTCTGTTAATTTGATAAAGAGCTGTTGGCATTTAGTTTCTCTTCAAACTGTGTCAAATGTCAAACTAATGAAATAACCATAAGGTTTTTACTCTGACAAAGTATATTTTTTTTTTCAATCCTTCAAAAATTAATTAAATTTCTAATTTTTTTGCCTTTGCTTTTTCTTTATAATTGAATTCTACGCGGAAAGCTATGTACAACGTTATGTAGTTACAAAAATATTTTCACATCTTGTCATGTATACACACAAAAATATCCATCATCATCATCATCATCATCATCATCATCATCATCATCATCATCATCATCATCATCATCATCATCATCATCATCACCACCACCACCTCCACCACCACCACCACCACCACCACCATCATCATCATCATCATCATCATCATCATCAATAATCTTTTAAAATCCGTCGTTGGACATAGACCTTCCCCAGGATTTGCAACAATTCTCTATCATGAGTATCTCAGAGCCAGTATTTCCTAAATTTGATTAGTTCATCTCTGCACCTTGTATTCGGTCCGCTTCAGTTTTGCATGTGATCTCTGGGGATCCAAGTTGTGAGTTGCGAGGTCCATCAGTTGTCTTTCATTCTTGCAACATGGCTTGCCCATTGCCATTTGAGTTTTTTGATAGTTTCTATGATGTCTTGAACTCCCGTTTTCTTCCCTATGTACTGTGCTGACTTGTGATCTCTCCATGTAAAGTTGAGCATGTTTCTCTCATGCGCACATTGCATGCTTCTCAGTTTGTAGATCTGTCGCTTCATTAGGTTATATATTTGCTGATAAATATGTCTTTAGACATCATCACTATGTGAGAATGTGTGTCGTGAGTGGTATACAAAAGTCTTTATCTTGTATCAGAATGCATGTCTATATGTATGTTTATGATATATATATATATATATACATGCATATACATATATATATATATATATATATATATATATATATATATATGTATATATATGTATATATATATATATATATATATGATGATATGATAATATAGATATATATATATGTATGATAATATGCATAACTGTATGCATGTATGTATGTATACATAACCATAGGTAAGTGTCTATCTATGCATATATATATATATATATATATATATATATATATATATATATATATATATATACGTGGTGCTACCCAAAAGTTTGGGAAACTTGAGGCACAAAATAGCTTCCTTAAAGGTAAGAAATTAGTACAAAAATAGAGTTCTCTATTTTCTGATGGAGTGATTTTGAAAGATTTGTAAAATGTCTAGCAAGGCACATGAAATTCTGGATATGTTTTGTGGTTCTGAATGCTGCTTTTCTTGAAAACCTTTTTTGATAGAATCAAATAGTTCAATAAAAAAAAACAAGGTTTTGTTACTATACTCCTAAAATCCTGTTCAAAATTGATCAAGGAGATTGAAAAAAGTGAACTCACAAATGGAGGAGTTGCCAAACTAGAGAGTTAACTTTGATCTCCCGCTGTTAAAAAACCATGATTGCCTCTGCAATCTCAGAAAATAAAAAACAGATTTTGTGCTCATTCAAATACTTAACAGTAATACTTTTTTCATGCATAAATTATCATTGGTAAAAAAAAAGTATTACTCATAAGTATGCGAACCCGTACAAAATTTGTTTTTATTTCCTGATGTTGGAAGAGCGATTATGGATTTTGAGCAGGGGGCAGGGGGCATCAAAATTACCTTGCTACTTTATCAACTCTCCCAAATACCAATGTGAGTTGACTTTTTTAATTTATTTGATCAATTCTGAACAAAATTTTAGAAGGATAGAAACAAAACACTTGATTTTTTAAAATTTACCAATTTAGTTCTATCAAAAATGAATCAGCATTCAGAACCACAGAACATGACTAAATGCAAACCTTGTTGTGTTGATTGTAAGAAATTTGGTACTTCTTGCAAAAGTTC
>OY735214.1:37645774-37755774 GCA_963457665.1 Thysanoteuthis rhombus | reverse complement strand
CTTTATGTATAAGTTTCCAGAGTAGGGTCTTTTTGAAAAGGAGCCCCTTGGATTTGGGTCTACATTTGTTTCATTAATGAACGATCCCACCCACGAGGCAATTGGTCTTGGTAGTATGGACATCAACAACATTAACTACAATCATTTACTCCCAAAAGAAAACCTTCTACTAGACTGCCTCTCATTGTGCATTTGTAAAGGGCTACTTGTCACGGTGAATGATTAAACCATTAATGTCCATCTGTCACTAATAACAGAATCAACACACAACCATCTGGTTATTGCAACCATAACAGTTGATTGTCATGTTTGGCAAACATGCTATTACAAAGTAATGAAATGGAAATTATTTTTTATTTATATTTGATCACAACCGCAACACTTTTCATGGAATATGAGCCAGTAAAAGTAGTTGATGATGGTATTTAACTTGTAACCGGCCATGTAATTTTGACAAAGGAACAAAACATTAAGCAATAGTAACAAGCAGCTGCAGTTTTTCTTCTGGGTAAAACGGTATTCTTGCTTTATGTAAATTAGTAACGTGTTTGATAGTGTAAACGCACAGGATCCTTGGAAATTCTGCCTGTTCATGTACGAACAGGCAGAATTTCCACATAATGACAATGACAATTTCAGACTTCCGGTTAAGACTAAAAAATGAAAATTTCCAAATGATGGATAGAGAAAAAGGGAAAGTAAGTGACAGAGCCCACGCCTACGTCATCAATCAATGAAAGGAAGAAAAAATGGGAGAAAGAGAGAGAAAAAGAGACAGAAAAAGAGAAAATGGACAACTATGAATGCTAGCTTTTAGCCAGTATCTGAATTGGCTCAAATAATGTCTAGAAATATCTAGATTTTCATGCTATTTATCCAGAAAAATATTTAGATACTATTTTATTAAATCCCCTTCCATGGCCCAAATCAAAGATCTTTTTCTGTTAAAGGTGAAATGCTTTTACAAAAGTCCAAATATTCTAAGAGCTTATAAGCTTCTGTTAGAGAGAAGTTTGACCCTGAAGCAACCAGTCTTGTTTCTTAATCAAAAAATGATGTTAAAAAATGCGTTTGTAATTAAAGAAGCTGAAACATTTTTCAACATCTCATATTATAAGCATTGGGTTATGACCCATAATTTGGGAGGAACATGCACTTTTTGGATATGAACAAAAATGTAGCAAGGCTCCAGAGAACCAAGCAGAGTCCATTTTCAGAGAAATGTTCTTTTAGATGTGTCCATGCATCTCTATTAGATGCTTTTTGGACAGTTGATCTTTTGATCAACATTATGCTACGCAACAGAAATAGGAAGAGGTGTGATGTCATTAAAAGATGTCATGTCATTAAAAGAAATCCTTCCTGATTATTTTTACCTGCTGCTAATGATGACATGATAGAACTGCGGTCTGTATTTTTATACAAAGAGAACAACAAAAATGGCCATTCATGATTTTTATTGAAAATAATACTTGCAGAACATCACTGTATTTTACAAGTATGAGAATCAATTGACTCAAAGAAAGACCATTTGTTATTCCTCCTCCTCCTCCTGTTACTACTTCTACTACAGATGATAGATGCATTGTTGAACTTATGGTTCTGTTAATCTCTCAACAGCTTTACAATCTTTTCTAATCAATTGGAAACAAATAGTTTTATTACAGAAACAAATGTTGCCAAGTGCTATCAAGAATTGTGCAAACAACGTTTTGGGTTTGAAACAAAGCCTGTCCTTTTTCTTGTTTCAAATATTGTATCATGAAACATGCTCATATTTGGATCAAACAAAGAGACGTATTACCAAAGCTAACCAAGGGATTAAGCATGTAGAGAATAAAAGAATCCAACCTAACGTAGGCAAACATTTCAGCTGTGGTACCTTTTAACAACTTCAGGTTAAACCCATTATTAATTTATCCAGTCTTTATGTGAGCTACCTTGAATAACTTGGCTACAGTTTAACCCTATCCCCATCAAATGCATCAGAGGAGTAATTGAACATAACATAATAATCTCTCTTTTACTGCTTTGGAAAAGATTTATTCTATGCAACATTTTTATTGTTTATGATTGAAAGAAAATGGTTATTTCAATGTCATGTTAATCCAAATACTTCAAACAATGGGTAGATCGAGATGGTTGATTCATCAAAGGAGGTTAAGCAATAATCTCCCCAGGTTATCACTTGAGATTTTACATTGCTGTAGGAGAAAAAAACAAAAACAAAAGTAGACTGATTTCAAACAAAGACAACATTCTTTCATTTCTCATTGTCAGGTAGGTAAAATTCCAATGAACTATCTATAATATCATTCAGCTTCTTCCTTCCTTCTTTCCTGCATTCGAATGTTACACTTTCAGTAGTAACATGAGGGAAAATTACTTCTGCAATGTCGCCACAAACGTAATAACATTCATAGTCACCCATGTAACATAGGCGATTCTAACTCTTACATGGGATTTAAAATATTATTTTAAACTATTTTTATATATTATCAATCATTTTAAGACTTTGATAACCTCTCTTCGAAAACTTTCCACAAGTATTATCAACAAAATTCACTCAAGCTGAATGTGATTGTTTGATATTTAAAGTCAAATGCACATGAGAAAATGAATTCAATGACTATATAATTTAATACAGTTATTTACTTAATCCAGTTTAGTCAAACTGAAGACCACAGTACGGAGTTTACCTACTGTTGATGTTATCGGCCAGAAATTGTGATACTAACTTGTGAACACATACTCTACAGCGGCTGACCTGAATATATTTCAATTTATTTAGTTATCACATGCAATGTTGTAACTGAAATTTTGACTGCTTTTCTTTTGAGAGGAGAATAAATGAATGAGTAAAGAATGAATCTTTCACGTAATGAAACTATGTCATGAAAATCTACCTATCTATGATCAGTAATAGTAAAACTTATAAAATGTAGAATTTACACAGGTCCTGCTAGTACATATATTAGTCCTATTCTAGCTGTAATGCTTGCATTCATTTTTGAGCATTTCTTTCTTTCGGATTTCTGTACACAATGTTTAGATTGAGTGCTGAAACTTGCTTCTTCATTTATTCATAGCCTTGTGAACGAAGTCCACAGATTGCTTCGATAAGATAATCTAGCCAAGACCAACACAAGAGTGAGCTATAATAAATTTTTCTGTGAGGGAGACCAAAATATACACTTTCTACCCTCTAGGCAAGTTGTCTTTTTTTGCAAAAGAAATCCAGCAGAAAATGGATAAGTATTAAATTAACGACTTTCCGAATGAATATCATATTAAGTATATGTGTTCCCATGTAAAACATACCATTGAAATTTTGATATCTCTTTACTTCATACATATATATATATATATATATATATATATATATATATATATATATATATATATATATATATTTATATATATATATATATATGTATATATATATACATATATACGTATATATATATTTAGTATTAGCTGAGTCACTCTTTCATTAAAGAGAATAAAGGTTTTGATATGTTTGTTCAATAAATCCAACCTATGATATCATGTGTTACATAGTTAGTAGAAAGACATTTTTCAAATCAAATAGATATAACGTATGAGCTAAGAACTAACAGGTAAAGGCTCTTCTGATATGCCGGTTTAGTGAGGATCCTTTTAAAAAAAAGGGTATATGTGAGGAGGAAAGCTACTTTATTTCAGAATCAAGAAGGCATTCTTACCTTTCTGTATATCTCATAGTTGTGAAATTCATTGTCTTTATAGCAAAGGCTCAGGAAGGAAAAAAAAGAAAAGTTTTTTCTTATACAAAACTCCTTGAATTTCAATTATGGATCAGTTACTACTGTAATAGGCAAACTCTAAAAATTTCAGCCTATTCTATTTCCTAGCTTCAGATGGAAATGATATTTTCCCTTCTACAATCTTAAGCAGATGAAATGAGATCTCCTCTGCAAAGAAGTCATCTCTTGCCAAGGACAAGCCTTTCCAGTGTGGCCTCATAAGACAGGCCAAAGGTCAATACCTGCAAGATATGTAAGATGATGGCATCGAAGATAGAATCACAAATAAAAGAAATCATCAATGATGTTCCAAGGTAGCTATTCTTTTCTTTATCTCTTCATTTTCTATGCAGTTGTATTAGTTTGTCGAGGAATATTTCCCATTCATAATAAGTCTCAGTTTGTAGATAAGAATAGTTTATATTAGACATTCGATATGATTATTATAAGTTCGAAACTGCATCTGTCCATCTCGAAAAGTCTCCTGATAAATCAAAGTTTCTTGCACACTCGATAAAAGGGGATTAGAGTCTATAAAGAATGTATAATTATTTCAGCACATTCAGTGGCTTGTCAGAAGAGAGAATGACATAAAATTCATATTAGTTGCATTGTAATATATTTCTTACCACAAAAATCTAAAGGTCACCATATTCTATATTGGTTGACAAAACTTTTTGTCAAACGCCAGTCCAAATCAAGAGTTGAATATGTTTTACTACCATAATAAGAACATCATCATCATCAGTCTTTTATCATCCATCATTGGTCATAGACCTTCCCAAGGATTTGCCACACCTCTCTATTATGGACGTCGCAGAACCAATACTTTCAGAATTTGTTTATTTCCCCTCTCTATCCTGTATTCTGCTGGCCTCAGTCGTGTATATGGTCTCTGGGGATCCATGTTGTCAGTTGTGATGTCCACCATTTGTCTGCCCTTCTTATAACGTGACTAACTTATAGCCATTTGAGTTTTCTGGTGGATTCTATGATATCTCGGACTCCTGTTTTCTCTCTGATATACTGTGCTGTTTTGTGGTCTCTCCATGTGAGGTTGAGCATGATTCTTCCATGTGCATGCTGCATGATTCTTAGTTTGTGGGTCAGTCTCTTGGTTAGGTTCCATGTATAGATGATTATTGGGAGGATGCATTGGCTGTATACCCTTCTTTTTAGGATTAATGGGATCTTCTTGTTTTTGAAGGTTGAGCTTGCCATCAACTAATTTAGAGGAACATTCCTTCACCGTGATTTCAAATCGAACCAACTGATTGGTCGTTATGTCTCTTACCAACAGTGCTAGATTGACAAGTCCCACATACAAAGATTTATGCTAGAAATGCTCAAGTTTTATTTTTCATTCTAATAGATAATCACATCTATGAAATTATCATTTCCCTACCATGATTTGAAATCACAACCAAGTTAGTGGTAGCCGGTCTTCTTACTGACTCATCTGAAATGGCAAGTCATACATGTCTATGAAATTCATCTTACAAATCTACATTAGCTTATTTCATTCTAAAAAATAAATTCATTTATGCTAACTCTGGCAAAAATTATAGAATAAGCACATTTATACAATGCTCACTAAGCTTTTTTACTTCACTGCAAATGAAGGAAACACAGTTATGACAAGAAACGATTTTTGTTTAATAGCTTGGCATTTTGGCTTCATGGAGAATACCTAAAAAAGGTAAGATTCAATTACTTAGATTATTGGCTTATACTTTTTCCAGATCAAGTAGAGGAAGAAATTATGAAATCACCCTGTAGTTTACATTTCTAAAACACACATCAGCACAGGTTGAAATATGCAAATTAGCCTGCAGTTAAAAGAGAGTTCTCGCAGACCTTAACAAGCTATTTGGCATTATAATTGGACTGAGCTAATTGAAAGGAAACATGGCTTCAACAAGAGAACTTTCAATCGAAATAATGGAAATGTTATAAAACTCCTTCAAGAAAGAAATCCAAGATGGATTATAGCCAAAGATGTTGGTTGTTCCCCATCAGATGTGTCTGAGATTTAGTGCAAGTATGAACGAAATGATAAGGTTATAAAGGAAAACATAAAGGTATACCCCATAGGAGATGAAGGCATTAGAATAGAAAACTCAAAGCAATATGCCTTGAGAATAGAAAATGCGCAACAAAACAAATAAAAAAACAAACTGTCAGGAATGGGATTCAAAGCCAAAGAAAAAACTGCACCAACAACAAAAAAGAAAAACAAGGTTACAACGGGCTAAAGAGAATCAATCATGGAGTGTAGATGATTGGATAAAAATGATATTCAGTGATTAATCATGAATCAGCTTTGGTGCAGGCAATGCTACTGCTACTTTTCCCTGGTGCCATTCCAATGAAACATAAAAAGTTGACGGCCAAAAGAAAACAAGCAAATTTCCTGATTCATTTATGATATGGGGTTGCATGTCAGGTAAAAGACCAAGAGAGATGGCAATCAGTAACTCAACAGTCAATGCATTGGTGCACATTAATCTTTGGACACTTCACTCTGATTACTTGGATGATAATGCATCTTGCCACAGAGCTTTTCTCCAGGAAAGGCTTATCAACCCAACGGTATGGCTGGTGAATAGTCTGGATCACAATCCAATTGGAAATGTATGGCGGAAATCTTTAAAAATAGTCCATGACAAGGCTCCATCCTTGAAAGTTAATCTGCCAATGGCTATTAGAGAAATTCTAAACAAGCTTAATGGTGTATATTGTTTTTCATTTGCGGAGTCTATGCCTCAAAGAATAGAGGCCTTCATAAAAAAAAAAATGAAGAGGGGCAGCAAAGTACTGATAGCAATTTTTTTTTGTTGATTCCATAATTTTTTCCTCTGCATTGTGTGATGTCATAATTTTTTTTTCTTTTTCTTGATTAGGAATAATCCAATTTTATTGCCAATAATTTGAATATATTAATGTTTCATGAAGCCAGAATTTCAAGCTATTATACAAAAATTATTTTTTATTATATTCGTGATTTAACTTTTTTGGACAGGGGTAGTGCAAAAAAATTTTTTATAATCATTTTCTTATTATTACACATTTGCTACAAAAGTTGAAATAATCATCTTCAGTCAGAGTAAAAGTAGGAGTGGTGTTTGACTAGGCTCGCTTTTCACTTATTGTCAAACCAAGACTGAAGACTGGGGTTTTGATCCAGACATTTATTCTATTACCAAAAAAATACTTAAAAAAGTTTAAAAGATAACATTTCATTTATTTCAACTTGTTTTTTTGCTAAGGTGTCGGAGCAATGCATGTTGAGCTGAAACAGTCCTGCACCTCTGATTAAATGCTTTATTGAACGTTTTTGAATGATCATTTCTTAAATTTTCGTTTAAATGAAAACATGTTGATAATGAAAGAATTATACTCAACCTCACACTGAGAGACCACAAGAGAGCACAATACATCTGGGAGAAGACAGGAGTCAGGGACATCATAGAATCCTTTAAAAATCTCAAATGGCAATGGGCTGGCCTTGTTGCAAGAATGGCAGACAGCCGATGGACATTGTGACTCATGACATTGATCCCCAGAGATCACATGTGCAACCGAGGCCGGCAGAGTATTAGATGGCGAGACGAGCAAGTAAAATTCAGAAAGTACTGGCTCCACAACACCCACCATAGAGAAGTGTGGTGAATTCTGGGCAAGGTCTATGTCCTACGAAGGACGTTAAAAGACTGATGATGATTGTGTTGATAGCTATTTTTCTTCTTCTATTTGATATGATCTTGATCATGGTCATAGTTTACGTAAACTGGTTTTGAAAAATACGTCTTTAACTAACCACTTGCTCAATTAGTCTTGAATGGATTTTTCCTTGCAATGACTTGGTTGAATGGTAATTCACTCATCAAAACCTTCCTTCTTGAATTAATCTGATGATAGAATAACTGATGTAACTGTCATCAAACTGGAATATAGATGTATAATATCTTTTAACTTCGAAATTGCTTCCTTAATGTAATTTGTGATACTGAGACAATAATACCAATATTGAAAATTTCCAGAGGACGGAAGTATTTTAGTTCTTTTCTTCATTTATAAATCTAATCAATCAATTCTTTTCTAGTATTTTTTTCATCTTAATTTTCATGATTTTTTTTTATCACAATTTTACTCAAACAGTCACTCTATGCAGTAGAAAAAATATGCAAAAATGAAGATTAAAGAATAAGCTTTTGGCAAATATTAAATTTGCATTTATTCTACCTTGAGAAGCTTCCAATATATGACTCTGCTCATACCAATTGAGCTACTAGAACTCTCACAGATGGCTGAAGATCAAATCTTATTCTTACTTACTCTTCATCCTTCCTAGATTATTCGGTGCCATTGTTCATTCACTGCCGTAGAGTGATGGTCTAAGTAGAGATGCAATAAAACAATGAAATTTAGGGAAGAAAAATACTGGTGAAAAATTAAGAATGGTTGACAATGCTCCATCTGATGAGAAATGAAACAGGATAATATAAAACTATGGTTCCAAATATTCTAAGTTATAAAAAGATATCTAAAGACTTGATTATTAGGATTACAATACAGTCTAATCACATTGGATATATCAGTTTTCATGGGGTCTCTGAAGTTAAGCAATATCTAATCTGGTCATAACATAGATGAGTGACTTTCTGGGAATATCAGATGCTGTAAGCAACTCGAAATCAATCCATAGCCGAGTTGTACCAAAGACTTCAAAAATGCCTGTTCGCTAAAGACTAGGATTGAGGGTATGTATTTGTCACACAAGGTATAGGAGTCGAGCCTGCCTCTATCTGAAGAGATAATAAAAAAAAAAAAAGAAAAGAGGAGTCTTCAGGTCTCTTCTAACTATGGCTGACCAGCTATTATTGGGAACAATGAAAAGTTTGTTAAAAGATCTCAATAAAGATGCCACTTCAAGAAAAATACAAAATTCATCAAAATAATCCCAGTAATTTCTCAGTCATTGAAGCCAAGACTTTAACTATTTGGTTACAATCAAATCTACTTACCTCAGGTGATTAAATGCAAGAATCAGCTAATTGGTAAAATCAATTAAACAGAAAATACATCAACACAACTTCATCATCTGAACAATGCACAACACTTATATGAAGAATTTTATAAGCAAACAAACATATATATGCAGGCTTATAGAAACCTTGTACCCCAGACAATATCAATAAATGTATAAAAGTAAATAAAAGTAACTCTGGATAAAAGGTGTCATTATGAAAGTGATATTTTTGCAAGCTATACCAAATCAATGAATTATCAATAATTTTTAATTGATTTCCATCATGAGACTATCAACAGATACAACCTAGTTTTAAACGTGCCGAGGACTTTACTCAATATTTGCTGTTTGCCTCTCAATTCCTGCAAATCTTCGCCAGTCACCTGTGTCAAATACTATTGTTTTGGCGGGGAAATCTGAGAGGACATTTTTAGCACATACCTTCATTATGGCTCCGAGATTCTCAGCAGGATTGAGGCCAGGTGAATTTCTTTGGCCACCCTCCAAATCCATCAGTCAAGCTTTTCCAATCTGTGTGCAGCTCTGAATGTGGCACTGACAATCCGTTCCTTTAGCAATGAGTCAGCTGTCAAACTCTACAAAATGAGGCAAATATCTATGTTTGTGCACAACTTACATTAACAACAACGGCAAAGTTCAAGCAGACTATGTAGAAGATGTCAGTACTCTTAGGTTCCATCAATAGTAGTATATTAAGACAGGAAAAATGCTTCCATTCTAATCCTTATGGTGAAGTACTTTTTGCTCACAGTATGCTGTAATTAAATCATTTGATTAAAAGATTCTTAACAAGGTCTCTTGAGTATTTCAAAAAGACATTTTGGTAATATGAAACTGGATAAAAAATGTTGAGGCCCAAATCGTATAAAACTGGAAAAGATAAGAAGATTGATAGTGATTGCTTAAAAATCAATGCAAAATAAAAACATATTTATTCACGAATGCATAATTCGGAGTATGACTTTGGGAATATGTAAATATCTGGGTTAATAGTTATCGTGTAGGAATCAATACAGAATCAATCTCTCCCTCTCTCTTTTTTCTATTTCTCAGCCTCTTTCTCGCCTTCTTTGCAATGGCCGACCCCCTATGCCCTCATCCATTCATGCAAGATATATCTTTTTTCAGTCAAGTTTCTTTTTTGTATTTTCTCAACTGTAAAGACAAAATAATGAAATAAATCAAAGTTGTTTATATGTTTGTGTGATTGTGACATAAATCAATAAAAAAAATACTTTAATTTCAAATCATGCTAAATAATGTTCATGTGAAATTAAGAATAAAAAATAACACCAGCACCAACCATCATAACTATAATTTTCAAAGGGTTGTTTTTTTTCCCAAATTATTAAGGGCTTTACATTTGACATCATTCATCATATGTGTGTGTGGATGTGTGGGTGTGTGCAAATGTGCAGGGGGCAAAGACATATGTGTGGATGATGCGTGAATTTGATATGATATTCATATTTGCATAAATGAATATATATACATATACACATCTATAGATATATAAATATGAACATGCACATATGCACATTCTCATATATATATATATATATATATATATATATATATATACATAAATAATTGGTAAAATAGGCTGGGCTTAATGGTGCGTCTGCTGGCTATGGGGATGTTGGTTTGGACTCCACCTAAGGTTTATTCTTCATTTTCTGATCAACACTATTTACTCATTGCTGGAGGGTAATCAGCCTGAGCAAGAGGTTGCAATAAAAAGCAATGAATAAAATTTGTATAAAGGTAAAATTAGTCAAAAATATCTAAAATTGAAATAATTTGTAATATTTCATCAAATAGAAAGAAAAGAGAAAGAAATAAAAAAGTGAGAAAATGTATAAAATACTGTAACTACCAGAATGTGAACAAACATGGCTACGATAGGAATGAAGAATAGATTCAAGGGTATTATTTGAACTGGTGTCCCGTTGAAGTGTTGATAGCTTAACTGGTAAAGCAGATCGGGCTTAATGGTACTTCCCCTGGCTATGGGGATGTGGGTTTGAATTCCATCTAAGGCTTGTTTTTATATTCCAATTAATGTTATTTATTCACTTCTGGAGGATAATCAGCCCAAGTAAAAAGTTCTAATAAAAGCTATGAATTAAGATGGAGATGAAAAGTACTCCAAAAAGTTTTGAATAATGATGATCTGCAGAAATAAATGGAAATCTACCAATTCTGTATCATCAGAATATGAGGAGAGCTGTTCTAAAATGCGTTGTTTAAAAAACAAATGTTTAATTAAATCAAAAATCAAATTTTTTTTCATTCTATTATAACCTTTTTATATATATACAGGTATTAATAAGATGAGAAGTTAAAATTACATTTTACAGCCATACTGTTTTAATAGGGTGTTCAAAATAATTTAACAAAAGCACATTATTTTCAACTTGTGTATTAATTTCATAGAAGAAATAGAAAATATAACCAGGACAGTAATATTTGCACCATTTCTTAATATCTCATTTTGCACCATATATCAATGATAACTGCTTCCAAATGTTTTTTGTAGCCATCTACAAGCGTCTTGCACCAGTCAGCTGGTAGATTCTTCTACCCTTCCTTAGTGATCTGTTAAAGCTCTTGGATTTTTGCAGTATTCCTGTGGTGTATTGTACTTGTTGTAACCATGACTCAATATTTCTGCTCTCTTCAAAGATTTTTCAATGGGATTTAGATCAGTATTCATTGCTGGCTAGTTTCCACTAGCAACATTTCTTGTGTGCTTTTGGATTTGCACTGTAGGTTTTTGATCAGACTGCTTGCACTCATAATCTTTGGACCAAACCTAGTTTTCTTAGACTGGGTAGCACATTTTGCTCTGGAATCCCTCGGGTATTCTTTGCTTCCATTATACTTTCTATACGGTTAAGGTCTCCAGAATTAGAGGCGGCAAAGCAGCCCCAAAACGTAATGGATTCTCAACCATGCTCAACTTGGGGTATAGACAGGTAGCAAAAGTAATTAATAATAACAGGTCTAGTCATTCAATAGAAACTATCATGCGACCAATGTCTTTTGGCAGCATACAATATAAGAGGTGATCAATTAAAAAGATGAAAAATGGATAATTAATGAATGAGATACTTTAATCCTCTTCGGTTGGAGAGTGATCACTAGAAAAGTCCAAATTTTCAAAAACGAGCCAGAATTTTGTCAGACACAAACTAAGGGACCAATGCAGCGTAAACTTACATTGTAAATCAATACTACCCTCTAAAAACCATTTTTGAACGAATTTTTTTAAAAAAGTTTTTTTACTAGACATAATAAGAATTTTCGGATTTTCAGCCCTCTAGTTCCATTAGTGTGGCCTGTACGCATGATACAAAACCAGCCACACCAATAAAAAAACTGGAGAAATCCATGTTGCTGTTGACAGATTTTGTTGACGTTTTCTAATTACAATTATATTAGTTTCATTTACCTTTGTGTGTCAAAGTTAATATGGATACATTTCATAGATGATACATTACAGGAAACCCTCGCTATACCGAGCAGCGATATAACAAATTTAGGCTTCAATGAATTCGTGGATACATCCAAACTAGCATCCGATTTGCCGAACGAAGTTCGATAAATGAGTCGAACACGTGGACCATATCACACTTACTCCTTATTTATCGAACGAAATTCGATAAACGCAGCGAAAACATGGATCATATAGATTCGTACGATTGTTTTTATTTGATTCTAGCAGAAAATATACAGAGATATGGAGCCTACGACCGTGAAAGATTAAATAATTACTTAATTCTTAATTTTTCTGATGTTGTTTTTATGTATGTAGCAGGCTTCGCACAGAACGTTCACTTCAGTTTACTTTACTACGAACAAAATATGAGAGTAAATTTATATAAAAATTGTCGGTTTTTATTTTTCGAGTTTTAGTGGCCGCGAATGAATTCAAAAGGATGTGGAAATTTGCGTAAAACTTTTAATTATGACAATCATTATAAAAATGTTAGCTTTCATGAATGTGTGTACAATACCATAAACGGCACACAGTTGAAATATTTACATGATGTGTAAGGGGTTCCATATAAAATATAATTAGCAAGCAGAACTGGACCCAGAGTTTATGACCACGTCAAATCTCACTATAATTTCAGAAATCTCTGTGTGTGTGTGTGTGTGTGTGTTCACTTGGGCAGTGACATTCCTAGGGTTGGTGTTACACAAGGCAGTAACCTATGGTGTCACCCCCACTTACAGAACTTGCTTTTTCCCCATGATATCTAGAATGTTGGTGATCTTTTTGTACAGCGGGTATACGTAAGTACCTCAAAAGTTACACAAAGTTTCTTTTTTTGCATAGAACCTGAGGGGAATTAAATATCTAAAGAATATATATAGATCGACAATGGAACAAAAATGACTAAGCAGACAAGCTTTCATGTAAACGATGTATTCCAGAACTTAGAATTTACTGGTGTCTTCGAGAAATTTGTTCTTAAGAAATTATGCGAAGCAAATGTTTAAATATTAATTGTGGTTAGAAAAAAATTCAGAAAATTAAACTTGCGAACTTGAATCCATGTTCACAAATTTTAGCAGCGGTTGAAAATTGTATATTATCCCAGAGAGAGTGAGAGAGAGAGAGAGAGAGAGAGGGGGGGGAGAGAGAGAGAGAATATTAATATTATTTTTGAAAAATCATAGAGCAATAAGAATCTAGAATCACCTCTGGTTAAGGTCTCTAAGACAATATACAATGTGGATAATTTCCTTTGGAAAGGCCAGCTTATCATTTCCTTTCAGATCTGGATACAATCATGACTGGTGAGTGATTGATATCAAGCAATTCACCTTTACATCATTTGTTTGGGGAGTACAGAGAGCAATGGGAAAAGAAGGTAGAACTTTTTTTGAACAACCAGTTGACAAACTGATGGTCTAACAGTGAAAGATATCAAGTCGTGGTATCATGGTTGAGGACAAAATGATCTTTTGAGATATAAAGAGCTGGCTTTTCTTTATGAGTTCCAAATTCACGCATAATCAAGAGAGGAACTGGAAGACTTTAATTCTAATTTCGTTGTGGCACATATTTCCTTATGAGAAAATGTCTTTGTTTATTGGGGGAGAAGCAACACTGGGGTGTCATATACAATCAATTTATTTGATGTAGGTTTAGATTTGTTTCGTTTACAATATTTAGTTTTTCAAGTTATTGGTAGATTTTATTTCGAAAATTCAAATCTAAAGACGGGGACGCCGTTTGAATTTTACCTGAAATTTTCCACAATTATAGGATGTTTCGGTGAAATAAAACGTTTACCTCACGAACAGCAGTTAAGTTAATGTTATTCTTATGTTAGTCTTTGTTGACATGAGAAGAGCAGATACTATACTATGATCTTGGACTGAAAAACAGGACCACAAAACTAAGATGGTGCCAGTAACTTTCTTGTAATAATTCACCAGACGATGTAAGGTAAGGTCGAAAATATAACGAGATGCAACCGAACTGCCATTGGCTTTACTGAACGATGTTCGTTAATTGAGGAAAATTGCCGGACTTATTTCTCATTTATCGAACGATTTCCACCTCCTGGCGAGTCCCTTTTCCTTACCAGGGCTATGGTTGGCTAAAGTTTTTTTAATCATTTAACCAGTGGAATGTCCCATTAGAAAGGCAATGTACTAATATGGCCCCATGTAAAAATTGTGAAGAATCCATAAAACCTCAAATTCAAGGTCCGTACAGGACAAAGCAAATTATTGTATATCACTTCAGAGTTAACAAGTCTAAGTCAATTTTAATTTATTGAATCAATGAACATGTTGATTGAAAGATTGAAAAAATTAGGCAAGAATCAAAGTGTTACTTTATGTGTGTGTGTGTGTACCGAGATATGTCGACAACTGACCATTTCATAGAATTGATTTTCACCAAATATGTTGCTGTGTCGAGTTTAAAGTCAGTGTTCTCGGTATGAGGAAAGTGCTAAAAATTCTTATGTATATAGTTTTTTGTCCGAATACGTCACCTACGTCATCAGCGTTCACAAGCGTATGATCATAGATTTGAGTGTAGTGAGTAGAGAGACAGACAGACAGGTAGACAGACAGATAAGGGAGGGGAAGAATTAGAGAATCAAGGATTTTTCTACGAATTTTTCTGTAGAACTAGATTAATTAAAATCATACTTAACGAAATTGAAAAATTTTTTTTGATTCTTACTATTAACGACATCATAAACGTAGTCTTTTGTTTGCCTTATTTTATCAAACCCAATTTGAGGGAGTATATTCCCCTATTTTATACGTATTCAACTCTTTTTTACAATTTGTTTTTTTCATCGGAAAAAAAGGCACGATAAATAATTATTTAATTTATAGATCTAAATCTAAGTATAGAATATCAAAACTGAGAATTAACCGAAATACTTTGAAGCTGCAGTTTCGTGTTGTAGTTATCTTATATGTCAATTATGGTAGGTTTCTACACGCACCTTAGTTTCCAGCCCGTTTCAAATGTACACCTTCTGAACGGTCATGCTTCAGTTACGTATATTTAGAATTTTTGTGACATCAGAGATATTTTTTGTTCTGATCAGAAATTCTCCAGGAATGTTTTAATGTTTTGTTCTGACAACACTTTCTTTACTAAGTATATATATATATATATATATATATATATATATATATATATATATATATATATATATATATATATATATATATAGATAGATAGATAGATAGATACATAGATATGTATATATATATAGATAATGGAAAGTCTATAGCCATACTGAAGAGATGTAATACATCGAAACAGCTGTCAGTGGATGACACAATATTTAATGCTCCTCTATCTAGGGTTGAGCACTCTTCAAGTGAGGTAACTCATCTATCGTAATCTTATATATATATATATATATATATATATATATATATATATATATATATATATATATATATATATATATATATATAGGGTCTGGGGACGGGTCTATTCACAGTGTAAATATTCTGTTGAACTGGATCCCCTTTTTCAGTCTGTCATAACAAAGTATGGCTCCATAGTATTTTGAAAATTTATTTTGAGAAATAATTTTTCTAAATTTACTATTTAACTACAATGCTGCTACATTTTTTCTCTTTCTTTTTTTAAAAAAAAATTATTTTTTTTACAAAACTATGGTTCTGAAGTATTTTGGTTACTTCTATTTCCTTCGTTGAGAAATAATAATTCCAAAACACCAAATTTAGGTTTCAAATTAAGATTCCCCTAAAACACACCAACTTGAAGATGGTAAGAATGTCCGGGTGATTCTTTGGTGAGAAAATTATTGCGGGGTCTGCGTTTGCGCTCACTGATATAGGACAATATTAAAAAAGACGAAGCATCCTAGAGAGCAGAGGGAGTTTGGGGAGAATCTGATAAAATTACGACAGAAAGCAAACGTCACTTTGGTGTAGTGTTAGGACTTGATAATTAGAAGGATGAATATTGTAAACGAAAAGGTTAAAAGGGCAAAGCATGGACACATGAGCTGAGAAAGTGATCAGAAATTGCTTAATCAAAACAACGTGCAGCCTATGAAGCTATCGTGAAAGGGTATCACACCAATTTCACGTGTTATATGAGGACAATACCCGGTTTCGATGTGTGTGCTGGCCCAATTGATGATATCTTGCGCGAGAGATTTTGGCCCCAGAATATTTGGCAAGGAAGAGCCATTTCCAGAATGGTTAAAAAAAAAAAAACTACAGAAGCGGCCAGCCTTTTTGTGTCCGTCGTTGGACACAGACCTTCCCAAAGATTCGTAAGACCTCTCTCAGATCTTTATATTTTTCCAGCTTACATTGATGTGTCCAGTCTGTATTTAACTCTGAAGGGACTGTTGATTCAAAGATGTAAACTTTTTTTGAGCTAATGGACCAGATCAGGTAATCAAGGTGGTTAACATGATCTCAGCTGGAAAAGCACAGAAAATGGAATGGATAAACTGAATTCCAATTCTGGCGTCATGGAGCCAGTACATCCTAAACTTTCTGAAGCTCGTCACGCCATCTTATTTTCTGTCGGCAACAATTTCGCATATGATCTCCGGGGACCTATGTTAATTCGTAATGTCCAGCGGCTGTTTGACATTCTCGTAACATGACCAGCCCATTGCCATTTAAGTTTTTTTATAGGCTCTTATATCTTGGACTTCTGTATTTCCTCTAATATATTGTGCTGTATTGTTATCTCTCCATGTGCATGAATCTATCTTGTGTACATTGCATGGTTCTCAGCTTGAGGGTTAGTCTTTTGGTTAGATTCAATGTTTCAGTGCCATAGGTTACTATCGAGAGGAGGCATAAACAATACGGAAGGTAGTAAGCATAAAAGAGCATCACTGTAGAGCAATACTTCCCCCAAGGAATGATTTGGGAGGATGGAATACTAATAACAAAGAATCTAAAATGCAATCACACAAATGTCCAGAAAAATAATCAGCAGGTGATTACCAGACAAATCAAGACAGAACAACCGGACAACGTCATACCCTTTTTTGAACAAGCAAGAGATGAAGGAGCAAGCTCATGGCTATGTACACTACAAACCAAGGTACAAAGCCTAAATCTAAACAGAGAAGAGTTCAGAGATATCCTGAGGCAACGTTACAACCTCCTTCTCAAAGGTCACCTAAGTAGGGATGTTACCACAGGGGGCTAAAGGTAGCCGTGTTTACACGATTATATCAGCTATGTTAGAATAAGATTTACCTCAGAAATCTGTAAATACATTAGTAAACAATCCTGAAATCACTTGTAATAATATCAACGTCGAAATTGTGCACCATGACCTTTATATTCTTTTTTGCTGGTGTGGTCTCGTATTTCCTCTCCTTGGTAGGGGCAGACAAAATATTTAGACGATTATTTCAGCTATATTCGAATTAAAATTATCACCCCTGAAGTTGCTTTTGGGGAAGGCCTTTCACTAGAAAATTTAAAGTAAAGATATATTTCTGAACGATTATGCCACAAAGCATATAGAATCAAGGCAAAAACGTTTACATAATGTTGGTTGGTGAACCCGTGTAAGTCGTAGTAGTCAGAATTTAGAACCTCCTCTGCGATCACTGCGTGTCTTTTCCCCATGATTAACAAAAAACGCAAAGCCAGAAATACTCTCTCAAAGGTGGGGAAGGATAAAACAGAAACAAAACAAATGTTGCATAGAGCACATTTACGATATATTTTGATACCACACAGCAGTGTATTATTATCAGGACGTATGGAAATTTCATATCAAAGTTTTTAAATCGATTTAAAAAAAAAATTTGCTTGAATTTCATACGGAATTTGAGAGCACTGATTTTTCTACCAACTAACTCCAATTGGTTTAAAGGCAATATTTAGTGGGACATCCTCCCTAGACATTTAAAAAAAACTCTGTCCCATGCTTGGCGAAAAATCTATCAGAGCGTATTTTGACAGCAATATAAACACTTGAGTTGAAAATTTGCCGTAAAATTAATTTTCAGTCAACCTAATGACATTCATAATACTCTTGCATTTAGTTGACAGTATGGAGACTGGACACTTCAAAACAGTACAAAATTAGTTTGGCCGATCATTTTTTACCACATATACCTAGATGAATAGAGTTCAGACATTTAATCATCTTCATCTCGTACCATAGCCATGTTCCATAAAATCAATAGTGTGGATTGGAATGAAAGAAGTTGGTTGGATCAAAGAATTTTTTTAATATAGTGTGTACTGCTGTGTGAAAACATCTACAACACATAACGTGTGTCAATAATAAGGTCTTTATACGCCATCTTAAGAATTATGCCTTTCCAGTGATCAAACTGTGGTAGACTTTTGGTATGTGACTGAGCACATCTGATGGCACAAGAAAAAAAAACTACTGCTATGATACTGGGGTGGGTGGGGGTAAAGTGTTTTTCATAAAGTCAACTAATTTAGCAACCATATTTAAAATATACCTTTCCAGTGGTCAAACTGTGGTAGGATGTTGTTATGATATCAAATACATTTGATACTACAAGAAAAAACGCTGAAAAATTCAACAAAAGTGAATAATGAGCTTGTAATGGGCATTATAAGTATTTGGTGGTCATCTTTGAAATTATACGCACTGGGGCAATAGAAAAATTGGCGATATATTTTTTGGAAGTAATTGTATTAAGGATTCATGAAAAAGATATGCTTCCAATAAAACGTTCCTGCAGTCTTACAAATCGGCCCACACTATGACATATGTGGTGAAAAAAAAGTTTTTGACAATAATCTTAGCGCCCGTGAAATTCAAAAGTACCCATGCCCCCAGCCCTTTCCCTCAGCTGGATGCTGGATGACCATGGCATGAAACTAGTTAAACCTAGTGCCACCCCTGCTACCAATGCATTACGTATGTGGGAACATATTCCGTACACCACATTCTTTATTGTGGCTTTCAAGGTGGCTTTATAGCGGGAAGGCATGGTAACATCTGAGTTGTTTTAACGGTGCTATTGAACCAAGCCTGTAAAAAATGTCAAGGCCAAGCCCCATCTACAAAGGATCGATAATGAAAACCTCCCCCTAAGATCGGCAAACTGGTAATTGAGGTAATTCTTGACATCAAGGCAGGTAGTTTTGGGGAGTCATGGACAAAATGCATTTTTTGACATTCGAGTAATGCTAAATTCTATGACGTACCAAGACGAGAGAATTGAAGTCATCTTCAAATAATGTGGAAAGGAAAAGAGAGCCTCATACTCACGAAGACTGATTGATATCGAGAAAGTCACCATTACATCACTCGTTTGGGGAGTAAATTGAGCAATGGGAAAAGAAGGTAGAACTTTTATTAAACAACTAATTGACAAACTGACGATCTAACAGTGAAAGATATAAAGTCGTGGCATCATGGTTGAGGACAAAATTATCTTTTGAGATATAAAGAGCTGGCTTTTCTTTATGAGTTCCAAATTCACGCATAATCAAGAGAAGAACTGGAAGACTTTAATTCTAATTTCGTCGAGGCGCATATTGCCTTATAAGGAAGTGTCTTTGTTTATTGGGGGAGGGGGACAGAGAGCAACACTGGGGTGTCAAATACAATCAATTTATTTGATGTAGGTTCAGATCTGTTTCGTTTATAATACATAGTTTTTCAAGTTATTGGTAGATTTTATTTCGAAAATTCAAATCTAAAGACGGGGACGCCGTTTGAATTTTACCTGAAATTTTCCACAATTATAGGATGTTTCGGTGAAATAAAACGTTTTCCTCACGAACTACGGTTAAAGTTAATACAATGGGTTTTGGTCGAAAGCATTTTATTCACCTTCCATGTGATAATATATGAATACTAAAACAAAATTGAACCCCTTTCAAAATAGATACAGCGAATTTGAAATAGTTTTCCTCAAATTATTCAAATCTTCATCATCATCATCAGTCTTGCATTGATTGAAGTTGGACATAAAGCTTCCTTAGGATTCACCACATATCTCTATCGTGGGCGTCGCAGAGCTAATATCATCTGAACCTGTCCAGTTTGTCTTGCCATCTCATATTCTATCGGCCTCGATTCCGCATTTGATCTTTGGGGATTCATGTTGTGAGTCATGATGTCCAGCGGTTGTCTGCCATTCTTGCTAGATTTGAGTTTGTTAATGGTTTCTGTGATATCTCAGATATCTGTTTTATATGCTGTGCTGTCTTGTGGTCTCTTCATGTGATGTTGAGCATGATTTTCTCCTGTATACGTTGCATGGTTCTCAATTTGTGAGTCAGTTTCTTGTTTATGTTCCATGTTTCAGTTCCATGGGGGACTATTGGGAGGATGCATTGGTTTATACTCTTTATTTTAAAAACTAATGGATTTTTCTTGTTTTTGAAGGTTGAGTTTGCGCTACCAAAGGCTTGCCATTCAAGAGTGATTCTTTGCTTGATTTCTTCTTTGAAGGATTTTGTGGAGACTCATTGTCCTAGGTAGATGTAGTGGTCTACTTTGTTTCACCAATATATTCTTTGTTCTTTCTTTGTTGTATGTCTAAGTACTGGTTTACTGAATCTGCATGGTTTCCCAGATCAAAAATCTAAGCTATAAAGTCTTGTGCTTATATGGTTCAACAGTAAGCAAGCTTATTTCTTGATTTGCTATTGTCATGAGTTAAATTTTCAAAGATACACATCAATCTTATGCCAGACTAAGCTATGCTAAGTAAATAACTATATCTGGCCAGAGATTTTCATGAGTCTTTGTGGTTCATATTTATGAGCTGTGTTTTTACTAAGTGTGTTGAATACGCATCGATTAAAAGTAAAGGACACGCATATATTTATCTACCTGAACATTTGTATACCAACATAATCTTTATTAATAATGAACTTGGCTAAGCATATATATTGGAATAGGTTCAGGATTGTGGTGATTAGAATAGATAATGACATCATGAAAGAGAGAAAAATATTCAGTTCATCCTTGAGCTGATATAACTTTTGAATGAATAATGCAAGCAGTTCTTAGTTTGTTGTATAATAAAACTACGACTCAGCCAGGAATTTTATATCAGAATGATTGTATTTATTTTCATTTCCTGATGAAGACTTGAGGAATAGTGAAAAGGTTCAACACATGGAGACTCTTTCAAATCTGGTGTAAATGATATTGCATCAAGGGAGACATTGACACACCAACCTTTATGAAATTGACTCAAAATAATAGACGGGGAGAAGTATTGGAGAATAGAAAAGCGGAACAGTATTAGTATTGCTGTGAATCTTCCCTAAAATTTAGATATCACAGTTATCAACTTTCAATGTAATTTGATTCATTTTTTTCCTTTTTTTCATTATGGATATAGTTTGATCAAATTTTTATTAAAAAAAAAACATGAAAATAGAATCCTTTTCCAAAACTTGTGTGTCTCAAGGTAAGGATACACATATGAAGTGACAATCAAGTTATTGTGAAACGTTTTTAGTATCTCCACATTTTCAAAAAAACCTTTCCACATATTTGTTCAAGTGCTTTATGCACACATTCAACCGAATGCTAAATTGCCTTTTTCTTCCCTTTTCTTGAACACAAAACTCAATACTATTATACGAACTGAAACACACATTCTTCAACTGAGAGGAGGAATGAAAGAGAAAAAAACTTTTTCATTCAGTTGGTTCTTCTTTTTATTCAAATCATTATTTCATATATTTTCATTTTTTCTTCTTTCACTCCATTTTTATCTTTTACTTTCTCTTATTCTATCAAGAACCATCAACCAAAACGGTCAATATAGGTTTCTTCAGTCTTCAAGATGGTCCAGCTGGCTGGCTATATATGAACGTATCATGCATAGAGTTTGCACCAGTAGAGCTAGAGGACTGAAAATTTAATCATTTATTCCTTATTATATCTAGAAAAGATATTTTTCCATCTCTTTTAGATACATCCAAAATAGATTTTTAACGGGGGTTAAATTCACAATGTAAGTTTATGCTAAATTGGTCCTTTCATTTAGTCTGTGTCTGACAGTATTCATGCTTTTTATTTTTTAATTCAGACTTCTAGTGATCACTGTCCAACAAAAGGGGAGAGAAGTAACATTCATTGATCACCCCCTTTTCCCAATTCTGTGGCAGTTTCTGTTGAGTGACTAACCAGACCTGTTCCATAATTTTTTTTGCATTCTTGTATGGTATTGATCAGTGATTTCCATTTCACGGAACAGTGAGCCAGGCATTAAAAAGGTCGAGACACATCATCAGTTTTTAAAGATTTGATCATTTAAAAGAAAATGAATGATAATGTGTTTGTAAGTTAAACATATCATTAATTTACTAATTTTTTTTGCCAAAAGTATTCCATTGTTAATGGTTTCCAAATGATTTTGAAAAATTTTGTGTACATTTATTTTTGGCTACACATTGAAGTATTAGTAAAATCAAAATATATTCAAATGTTATTTTTGTATCCATACTGGGAACACTATCCCACGGCCATTGTTTGAGGTAGGATTAACCTTCATAAAACTCCCGTGGCACAGTATTGGCCCATAGCACATTGGTTAAAAATCATTGGTCTAGATATTACCATATTTCATTCATCAAGTGTTCTCACCAGTAGTAACTTGTGGCTTATGTTAGGGATCAAGTGACAGTAGGTCGCCTCAATGCCGCAACAATATCTACAGCATTGTTGCTGTTTTCACCTGTGCTGATGTCTGGATGTCCTTGATTCTTTCTTAGAATCTCAGTTCTCTGAGATTGTTTGAAGTGTTCTCTCAACAATTGGTACAACTGTTATTTCCATGTTCCATAACTTTTCAGTTCTCTTGCAAGATCCAGATATTTGATTTCTCCCCACTTTTTGCTTTCTTTCCATTTTATTCTGTGGTCTGCAGGAACTGCTAAATCACGATGATGATGATGATGATGATGATGATGATGATGATGATGATGATGACGACGATGATGATGATGATGATGATGACGATGACGATGATGATGATGATGATTATTCTTCTTCTTCTTCTTCTTCTTCTTCTTCTTCTTCTTCTTCTTCTTCTTGAAAAATGGGAAAAATACCAGGACCTAGCAAGAGAATTGAGGAAGATGTGGAACATGAAAGCCAGGGTAGTACCGGTCATAGTTGGTGCACTAGGAACTGTCCCAAAAGTGCAGAGGGTGAGACTGGAGGAGATCGGGATTAGGGGAAGGATTAAGACTGTACAGACAACAGCACTACTGGGAACTGCACGGATACTGCGGAAAGTGCTAGAAATATAAGGACACAAACACTAACTGTCAATAGTGACCCAACAGAGGAAGGGAAATGAAAGCGGAAACTCAAATTGTTGCCCTGACATGATAGGTGAAAGAGAGAGGAGATGTTAGCTGAAGACCTGAGGAGACTTATTGTCACTCATCCTTCAGCGATAACCACTGGGCAACCGGTGTGAACCTGTAAATCGCAGTATTACTGCAACCTATGAGTACTAGGAGAGGAGGGCTGGAGACTTGAGGAGACTTGCTGTCACTCAAACTCCAGCGGTTACCAGGCAACTGGTGTGAGATTCCAAGTAATAATGATAATAATAATAATGATAATGATAATAGTAATAATAATAATGATAATGATAATGATAATAATATTTTCCCTTTGATGTCTAGTAGTATCTGTTACACACTGAGTTTCGGCTGGAAACTTTGGGTAGGCCATGACGTTATGATATAGTAAGCACTGGTATTTTTTTGTTTTTTTCTTACTCCTCCATTCCATGCATACAGAAGGAGAAAGTGGCTACAAAAGAGACAGTACATAGTTGTATAACAGAAAATATTTACATGGACAGTGCTTTGTAAAGGACAAGGGCGGTGTCTGTGAGGGCAATTTTTTTTGTATTTCAGAGATGCCTGGGGTTTCTTAGTATGCTACCTAGATATTTGTCTGCACCCCTTTTTATGATCCCATGGGCTCCTCTAACAACTGGTTTTGTTACAGTCTTAAGTTGCCACATTTTTGTGATCTCAGTTTCCTGGTCTTTGAACAGTTTTTCAAACTCTTTTGCATACAGGTATTTGACTGATAGAATCATCATCATCATCATCATCGTCATCATCTTCATCATCATCATCATCATCATCATCATCATTATCATCATCATCATGGTTGATAGTTTCTGATATTACTGAGGTGATTATTGGAATCCTTACAAAAAGACTGGAAGAATTCGAGATCTCCCCCCAAAATTAAAACTCTTCTGATAACAGCATTATTGATTCTGTAAGTATATTGAAAAAAATATTCAAGACTTGCTGTCTCCTGATCCTCAATGAGAGCTACATGCTTGATAGGAAATCTTATTGAAAAACAAAATTTATGAGCTCATTTTCTTTGTACAATCATAATCATAGTTATCTACAAGACCCGGAATGTATGAAGCAATTTTTAATATTACTGGAACCAGTCGCACAGCCCTAGTACACCTTGGCAACCACTTAGAGGGGAAGTTACTGTGCATTAACGAACACTCCCTTCAGGGGTTACTCAGTCAGCAATGAGATGCCATTGAGTGAGCTAGTGTACTGTGTGACTTTTGTTATCCCAATTACCTAGTGAGTCATTCTTCATGTCTTGTGCAAAGTTTTTTTGAAAAACAGTGCATCACTGAGGTCTGTTAACCCTTTTAATGTCTCGATGACTTCTGGCTTTCCCCAATTTTTTCATTAAATGGCTGGATACTTTTAGGACAGATCTGGTATATATTTTTTCAATTTATCAACTCTGATTATTATTATCATCATCACCCTTATCACAGAAAATACCAACTTATTTATTACCTTGCAATCCTCTTTTATGATCATCTTCATTGGCAGCAGCAGCATTATCGTCAATAACATAGTCATTGTTCTGTTGTACATCAACTATAAATAATCTTCTTCTTCTTCTTCTTCTTCTTCTTCTTCTTCTTCTTCTTCTTCTTCTTCTTCTTCTTCTTCTTCTTCTTCTTCTTCTTCTTCTTCTTCTTCTTCTTCTTCTTCTTCTTCTTCTTCTTCTTCTTCTTCTTCTTCTTCTTCTTCTTCTTCTTCTTCTTCTTCTTCTTCTTCTTCTTCTTCTTCTTCTTCTTCTTCTTCTTCTTCTTCTTCTTCTTCTTCTTCTTCTTCTTCTTCTTCTTCTTCTTCTTCTTCTTCTTCTTCTTCTTCTTCTTCTTCTTCTTCTTCTTCTTCTTCTTCTTCTTCTTCTTCTTCTTCTTCTTCTTCTTCTTCTTCTTCTTCTTCTTCTTCTTCTTCTTCTTCTTCTTCTTCTTCTTCTTCTTCTTCTTCTTCTTCTTCTTCTTCTTCTTCTTCTTCTTCTTCTTCTTCTTCTTCTTCTTCTTCTTCTTCTTCTTCTTCTTCTTCTTCTTCTTCTTCTTCTTCTTCTTCTTCCATCAATAAAAGTTATGCCCTATAAAAACTAAAAGGAAAAAAGAAAGATAGCCGAAAACCAAGTGCATGAATATTTGTTTTTTACTTCCTTAGCAGAGTTTCTCCTTCCCCTAATCTCCTTATCTGCATATTTTTAGCATACCAATAACAATTGTAATTTAGTCTTGAATATTGTTTCTTTTATTTTTTATTCTTATGATTGGCTGTGTTTGTGCATATCTATATATGTGTGTGTGTGTGTGTGTGTGTGTGTGTGTGTGTGTGTGTATCTTTGTTTTTTTAATGTTGGCTCCAACTTCTCCAGTGATCACAGGGAAATATTTATACAGGTAGGAAATAAGCAGAGATTATAGCAATTACACCTGTCACAGAAATTAATTATTTATTTTTCTGTTTAAGCTTTCCACAATGTTTGTAAGGGGTTGCCAATTCCTGCCTCCCCTAATCTTAAGTGAAATTAACATGATAAAAAGTAAAAAAATAAATGCATATTCTATGTACATATGTACATGTGTATACTCTTATATATATGTGTGTATATAAAAACATATATATATATATATATGTATTCATTTACTTATATATATGTATTTATTTACTTATATATATACATATATACATACACATATATATATATGTCTGTTTGCACACCAGCTTACTAAAGGTACTGCTCATAAAGACTAGTCTCAAGTATGTAGTACATTCAGTTTGTGAATGCTGTTCAAATTCTCTGAACTTTTGGATTGCATATTATATCTATCTATCAATCAATCTATCTAGGTATATACATACGTATACAAATATATATACATATACATATATGTATTATGTATATATATACATATATATACACACACACATATATATATATATATATATATATAAATGTATGCATGTATACATATATATATATATATATACATATATATATAATATATATATATATATATATATATATATATATATATATAAATGTATGCATGTATACATACATATACATATATATATATACATATATATATAATATATATGTATATATATATATATATATATAAATGTATGCATGTATACATATATATACATATATATATATATATATATATATATATATATATATATATATATATATATATATGTAGGTGAAATATATACCGCAAGTTGTTCATATGATTCCAAAAAATCTTTATGATAATAGACTGTAAAACATAAACTAGAATTCAACACTGAAATGAAAAATAATCAAAAAATACCAAAACTAACAAAAGATGTAGAAAAAATATAATTTGGTTTACCCCTTCCTTCAATAAGCTGGTAATAACAAATGTCTATGAAATTTTCTTGGATCTAGTTCCATAATATTTCCCACCGAACAACAGATTATGCCAAATTTTAAACTCATACAAATTGGTATTGTCATACCGTTGCTTGAATAGCGGGGAAAGAATAATCCATCACAACAATGATAAAATCTTAAATCAAATAAACGATAAAAAATTGATAGAAATTTTGATAAGAAATGTAATTGAAGAGACCCAGAAAAATGTGTGCTACAAAACAATTGCTCTCACTAGAAATGATATATAGAACACAAGCATATACACAGATAAAATTGATTCTAAATTCTACATAGGAATCTCTAAATTTAATTACAAGAGCAGATTACTTAAACATAATACCTCCTTTAATCTTGAAAAGTACAAAAATGACACCTCACTATCTGTTAATTTCTGTAAACTTTTTTAAAAAAAAGCTTGTGTATAAACCTTAATTCTGAGTGCAATCTGTGTTTCAAAGAAAAACAATTAATTTAAAAATTTAGGGATAAAAATAAATCACTTAATTCAAAGTCAGAGATCTGGGTCATATGTCAGCACACAAAGATATTTATTTGGAAAAACTTTTAAATCTAAGAAAATAGAATAATAAAAATATACTATCCCATTACAGCTAAAAAAAAATGTAAAACCGTAGAAGAAATGAAAAAAAAGAAATAATATAAATTGAAAATAACCAGTGATAGGAATTGAATACAAAATAACTAAAATATAAACTTTGCTTAAAAACAATAAAGAGAAACTTCAGAGCAGATTGAAACGAAATAGAATAATACAATGAAGAAACAAGCCTTTACAAAATTAGAACGACCGAAAAACAAATTAAAGAAAGGATTTTCTTTTTGTAAAAAGATGAAATAGTAAAAAATTAAAAGCATGCTTGAAAACAGGTAAATAATGTAAATCAAAGATGAAAATTACTTAACCAAATAATAACTTTTAACCTAATGAACAAATAAAACTGTATTGACAAAAAAGTTAAAAAAACAAACATAAGAGAACAATTGAAATAACTGCTAATCATAAATGTAACCTGTGTTCACAAACCTTGATAAAACAATATCATATAATGCTTGCAAGGTAAAGAATTACAACTAATCCTGACTGTCCCAATTCAAATTATAGTGGAAGTTATCTTGAGAGTATATATACAGCTGTAAAGCCCAGTTACATTCTCTATCTAAGGAGCTGAATAAAGTGAAACAAGAGTATAGACAAAATTTATGTATTTAATCAATATAAATGTACACACACACACACATATATATATATATATATATATGTATATATATATAAGGATTAATAAACCTTACCACCAAATACTTCACTCCCGAGTCTGTGTCACTCTCTAAAGTACACATTATATATATATATATATATATATATATATATATATATTATTGTGTCATCTACAGACAGCTATTTCATTGTATCACAACTCTTTAGTGAGGCTATAGACTATCCATTATCCCATCCAGTACCACGAGGTAGGATTAAAACTTTCACTTTAGACCCGGAGGCTTGTATTCTACCTCTACTCCACAGAACTGGACGGTGAGTGTGGTTGAATTTAAACGATATACTTATTTATCATAAATTCCCCATCCACCAGAGTGCTCTATTCCTATGGAAGAGCATTGCATAAGCTTACAATGAACGAGTTACCTCACTTAGAGAGTGCTCAACCCTGAATAGGGGAGCGTTATATATATTGCGAATACCCTTACTCTAGCCATGCCAACAGCTGCCCAGGTTTCACATTTGTTATTCTTCATCTCAGAGTTCTTCGATATTTTGGAGACATGTAAGAATAGAAAAAAAAAGAAAAGCGCCCAAAGTGGTATTGCTCACTTTACAATACGCTATTTTACTCGTGGCATAGTGCCAGTCAGAGTTTGCTCTAGGCTCACAAAGTCCATTTTCTGCGCTGTTTACCAATGACCACAAGGACATATATGTATATATAAAAAAACGTGTCAGGACCAACAAAAACATGAGAAAAAATACCAAATAAAAGATGTATAGAGCCATTGCGCTGCCCACTCTCCTATATGGTACTGAATCCTGGATCATCTACTGGTGGCTCTTATGTCTGCTTGAATGCTCCAACCAGCATTGTTTTCGTACCTTTTTCAATGTGCTATGGTATGATTTCATTGCAAATATTGTAATCCTTAAGATTGCCAGCACCCACAGCATCAAAACCATGCTGCAAAGAACACAGGCCACATTTTGATGCTGAAAAATCAGATTCTCAAAGAACATGCTATACAAAGCAGTAGATATGCAAACTTCAAGACATCATCCGTCACTGAAACCAACCACAGAACTAATGAACACATGAAGAGGCAGCAGCAGAAGCTTATTACTACCAAAGGTAGTAATAGCTAATAAACTTTATGAGTACATGTGTATCGGCATCAAAGTCAGCTTCAGAGATTGCTATTGTACACAAACAAAATTAATAAAATGAAGAAACTTTTATTCATTGAGTTATCAGGATACCCAGATATAGACAGCCAGTTCAGAGGCATATCTTAGATTACACTTTATCCGCACAGGATTAGTCTTCCAGTGGGGCAACAGGCTTCTATGTTCGGCTCAGGCATCCGCTTCAGTAATGTGTCTCAAACCTGAGCTTCAATCAGAGAGGTTACTCTGCTGAAAGGGCAGGAGGCCTCTACAGCTAGCTCTGGCAACTGCTTCAGTGGTGTATCTCAAATTTGTGCTTGAATTGGGAGAGGCAGCTGTGGTTGGGCTACTCCTCTGAAGGAACAGCATACCTCTAATGCCAGCTTGGGCATTAGCTTTCTGAGGCATGTCCATGAGCTTCATTTGGCCCAGGTCAGATATAGTTGGAATACTCCCCCAAATAGGCAACAGACCTCTCTAGCCCAGATGCCAAAGCTGGCTTGAAAAGGATGTTTTTTATACTACACAGCATTCAATATTTTGAAACACAGGGCTTACTTATATATATATATATATATATATATATATATATATATATATATATATATATATATATATATATATATGTATATATATATATATACAAACCAGTTAATCACAATGATGGAGTTCATGGTTCCATTGAATTTCTGATTTTCTTTAGCAAAGAAACTTGTTTCACTGGAAGAGGCAATTGTTTTAAATGGTATGTAAGAGATATTTCTATCTGCAAAACTCTTAGTTTTAAGTGGTAGAGTTCATTGCTATGGACACAGGAAAAAGGAAAAATCATACAGATAATTTATATGAATGAATTGAGTGTAGATATAAAAAGCAGTGTCTGTTGCTTTGTAATGCACAAAACACCTCATACTATGTTTCTGTTAATATCAAAGAGTGAAGATTAGATACACCTTTGGTATTTTGCATACATATTGCAAAAATTTGTTCATATAAAGTGATGTAATTTATATGGTACTTATCTCAACTAGGTGGATACCAAAAACATTAGAAATTATAGTAATTACTGAATACATTACTTTGATTAGAGAGTACATTCTTAAGTGCTGGACTTCTTGACTGTATCACAAGTGCTTCGATTATTTGCAATCTGTTAATGTAGTTAATTTTATTTAGCATTTGATTGTCTAGCTTCATGTATTCATTTTTTAATTAAGAATTATTGATTCTATTTGTTTGTCTCTTTTGATTCAAGAAGTGTATTGTTTCATGATATTTCTGATTGCTGCCTCATCCTGTTAATAATTGTTGTCTTTATCTTCCCTGAAACTCACATCTGGTCCAGTCATAATTTGGCAGAAGTATTTTCACTGTTCTTTGTATTCTAACTTCTATTAGAAAAAACTGTCATCTTAACAATCCATAATTTCAACCACTTTTGGGTATCCATTGATAATTTATATAAATATAAATAATCTCCTCAAATTTTATTTTCTTGTCATTGCATATAGACATGGTCTGGAGTTAACCATGGTTCTATTTGTAAATAATTAATTAGTAATAACTTGCTGAAATGCCCATCTACACCAGGCAGGAGGTCAAGACTACGATCGCAGCTTGTTATGTTGACAGTATAACGATTCCCTAGAACTAGTGGTGAGCCGATGTGTTGTTTCTGTGTTATTATGCCAAACTGCTGGATATATATAGTCCTGAAGAGTCTTAGTGAGGGATCATCTCATCTCATTCATATCAAAACTTTCCCCTCAGTCTGCTAAGTTTGCATACTAAATTTGGTAGCACTGTGAGAAACTGTTTGGCAGTCTGTTGAGGATAGACAAACAAACCCCTCCCAATTATTTAAATAGATTAATCATCCTCATTCTCATCTGTATTATCTCTAGAAGAAGATAAATGATTACCCGTATTGATGATCAACTAATGATTTTATCAATAACTATTGATCTTTGTTTACTTTTGAATATATCATATCTATTATTCATATCATTAACATTGGATATACAGTGCATCTTTCTCGAGTTTTTTTCATACTTTTTATATTAATAATTCATGTATTTATATCATGATATTCACCATAAAGGTTACAAGTACTATAACATTATCATTACTACTATTGTAAATTTTATTATTTGTATATTTAACATTACCGATCATTCATTATCAGAATTATTATAAATTGCTATTATTATTCATTAAGTATTTTCAGTACAATTTTCTGTTACCAATGATATAATCCTTGCAGTTTATCCTACCTTATTGTGTTGCGTTTATTTATTTCAAGTACATTTTCTCCATAATATCCAATATACATAGGCATCTGCAGGGGGGGTGGAGTGGCAAGGGGGCAAAACAGAGCTTTTGCCCCCTTTGGATTAGGCCTAGGGTGGGGAGATTCCCATACTGAAGCCTTAAAGTTAAAATGGATAATGATAGAGTACAATTGTTATATGTAACCCCAACCTGATATATCCATACACAAATATGGTATTATTCACGACTGGAAACAGGATTGCCGCTAAAATATATTCTGAATAAATATTTTTGCCCCCCCACCCACCAGAGATGTATTCGTGGCAGCAGAAACCCATGCAAACATGTTTATTCTTCCTTCGTTCTCTCTCTGTGTGCCACACAAAAATTTCTCAGACTTTCAATTATCTTTTGAGATTTAGGAAAAAGGAGAAGAAAAATGAAAAACAAAGACAAAAAAAAAACAAACTACCAAAGGAAGTAACAACATTAACTGTTCTCTACTTCTCTCCTCACAATAACGATACAGCTTATTCAATTATCAATTCAATAATTGATGCTCATATTCAAAAATGGGTCCTTTCTCATTCGTGAATGAAACAGGAACGAAGAGATGAATTCTAAATTAGCTCATTCATAATTCATCTTCCGAGATCTGAGAAATGTTATTCGGCATAATTAAAGTACGTACATTAAAAGGCAATCTCTAATCTGAAACCTTAAATGTAATTATCTAAATGACAATTTACAGAGCTTGCCAGAATACTCATCCCCTGTGTAGACTCTCCACTCACCCTACCACCAGCAGCCACACCATCACAAGGATCAATTTGCTCCAGCCCTACCCCTCCCTCTTTGTCTAAAATCCTAAATCTATAAAAGTCTAGATGATTTTGTGTCGGGATTTTCAAACTAAGCGCATAATTCTTGATCACTGCTCTGAGATTTTTCCATGTGTATCTTTGATTTTTGAATTTGTTGATGAAAGCCGATAGATTATTGGATGACGACAACATCATGTTTCTTTTTTTTTGCCCTGTGTCATATTTTCGGTTCATTCAACCAAAGCTTTTTATTCTATCAATTTTTTTTTTCCTATTAATGATCATACCGACAATATATATTCCTAAATTCAAAGCAGTCTTTCTCTGCAATAAGTATACATGCTTATCAGACTCACATACATATATGATAAGTTGATGGATATTAGTACATGACAATGTAAATAAGTGAAGACAGTTTAAGGAAGTAAATTTTGCTAAAACTGAATTGTTTACAGAAGTGAACAAAGCAACGGCAATGATACAGAACACATAAACAAAACCAGCCAGCACTCCGAGAAGAGAAGAAATGAGTTGAAAGTATTATTTTGACCTCCGCCTACAGTCAGGGTGCCCGGTGGCTCAATCGGTTAGCTCAGACTTAAGCGACATCGGCATTCCCATTGTAAACAAGTTGGTTGGAACTAAATTTAGTTCCTTTAACTGTCTTCCTTTATTTACACACATATGTATGTACGTATGAATAACCATTGAAACATCAGCAAAATTAACTATACTTCTTGTTCTATCAAACATTCATTATCTATGAACAAGATTTTCAGCCTTTGTATGTTTTGGTATCCTATCAATGTTTTACTATGCTTTATACTGAGAATATATGCAATTCTAAGCCTTTGATGCACTTGATTCTTAAACCCTGTATCCAATTGGAAATCTTTCCTGTCTAATCCTATTTTCTTTTTACCTTGTATCATATTTCAAAAGCGGTAAACAAATTGAATGACTAAGAAATTATTTGATTAAAAAGACCTTCAAGATATTCAGGACAAAATTTAATTATATAGAAAAACAGGTCTGGTTAGTCACTTGATAGAAACTGTCAAGTGACCAATATCTTTTGGCAACAGGTGATCAATTAAAAAATTTAGAAAAAGGAGTGATCAATAGATTAATTACGTCTCTTACATTTTGTTGGGTAGTGATCACAAAAAAGCCCAAATTTTCAAAAAACAAGCATAAATGCTGCCAGACACAAACTAAGGTATCAATTTAGTATAAAATTACATTGCAAATAAATCCCCTCCAATAAAAACCAATTTAAGATGGAAGTTTGAAAAAAAACTTTTTTGTTAGATATAATATAGAGTAGATGTTTAAAATTTCAGCCCTCTAGCTCTGCTGTTTCAGCTTGTATACGTGATACATACTTAGCTAGCCAATCAGCCAGACCGACCAACTGAAAAACTGAAGAAACCCAAGTTGACAGTTTTGTTGATATTTTCTGTAGACGATTTCTATTAGTTTTGTTGGGTTTGTTCTTTAATTAAGGGAATATTTTTTACCATGAAATGCAGGTATACTTTATTTGAGATACTATTAATAATCATTTCACTGAAACAAATTCATATAATATATTTACAGATTACATTGTGTGGGAAATACAAAAAGATCGTTTTATCAGATATTATAATAAATGAATCTTAGTATGAAGCACTGGGTAGAGAATATGTTTGGTCACATGACCACTTTTATCATAAAATATACAAAGAGGCAGCAGCATCTGCCATTCTCATTTCCTAATCATTACAACTCATCATTAATGATTATCAAATTTATATTTGATTTCCATAACTTCAAAAAGACTATTAATGCTCTAAAAATCAAATAAGCTTAGTCACCATACAAGGCCTGATAAAATAAGTCCTTTTCAATCCTTTTGTGAACATATCAACCAAAACGGGCCTTTTCGATAATCATTTTCTTGCCATTAATCAGTTCTATTTAATTTCATTATTGTATAATCAGGTCTCTCTTGGGTTTTTCTGTATTGGTTGTCTGCGGGAAAAGGATAAATCTCTTTCTCTAACATTCAGTTGCAGTTTTTCTTGTCAACACTGTCTCCAAAAGAAGAATTCTCGGAATGCTGGACTATCGCATAGTCATAGGGAGAGCAGGGATTAGCCCGATATAAGGTTAATTTTCTGGAACACTTATTGAAAATCAAACTTACCATAAATGAAATCTGCTCATTCAGACTTCCACTGGGGTAGCTACTTTTTAGAGGAATACTGTATTATCATGACTGAGTGCAACATCTGCATGAAGAAATCCTTCTGTATTTCGCTGTTGATATAGGAAAATGTTTCATGCAATCAGAAAATAGCAGTTAAAACTACTAAAAACATGGCTTTCTTCCCTTTTGGAAAGTTTTTATCTTCTATAGATTAGATGAAACAGTTAATAAAATGCCAATCCTGTGGGTTAGTTCAACCTGTTCATAGTATATTTTTTTTTATATAAAAACTCCTTTGCCAGGTTTTTCTTGTGAAAAATGGTGGAAATAGAAAGTCTTCATTGCATGGTTTAGAATGGTTTTATTTTCATGCGAACTAACTGATATGTACAATATGTATCTGATGAATGTAATATTTACATGAATGTACGTAAGAAAATGAAAGAATAACACTATCAAGAGATGAGATATTTTGTCTATGGCTCTATATTGGCAACTTACTAAAATCAGTTATCTTTGTTGCACCGGTCTGATGACTTGCTAAGATGAATTATCTTGTGTGTAGCAGCAATCAGGTTAGGGCTATTCCTTTTGATAAAATAAGTGATAAAAGTCAAATCAAATTATAACACTCAATTATTCTTGAAAAAATTTACACTGAGGAAATAAGAATGGTATTCCAACATCATCATCTGCTTTTTAGCATCTATGGTTGGACCAAACTCAGCATTCGACTGACCTCTCTATCATGGGCGTTGCAGAGCCAATACTTTCTGCACTTATCATACCATTTATGAATTTTGCATATGATCTCTAAGGACCCACATTGTGTGTTGTGATGTTCAGCAGTTGTCTGATATTCTGGCAACATGACCAGTCCATTGCCATTTGAGTTTTTCTAATTGATTCTTTGATAACCCTGACTCCTGTTAATTCTCTATTATAATGTCCTTTCATGTGATCTCTCTGATGAATGGTATTTAAGAGTCTTTTTTCTAAATTTCTTAATTCAATTTTTTTTTTGTCTATGCAATACATATAATATGATTTTTTTTTAAATGAAAGCGGGACTTAACAAAGGAAATGAAACTTGGTAATGCAAAACATATGTCCATGTCCATGAGACAAGATGTGAATAATCTTTATATTCAGCTTTCTATCTTATCAGCTTAGACATTAACATACTGTTTGTCTACCACCTACCTATATATATATATATATATATATATATATATATATATATGTACATATATAATTCTTTTTTGCATATTCAGTTATCCCTTGCTAATTACGAGCACAACTATTGTTACTGCATTCATTAATGTTGCTGTTTCTAATTATCTCTACTATGATTATTTCTTTTATTATGTTATGACAATAATGATGCTTCATTTGACCAAAATTTTTTTTGAATTTCCATTTTGGACACATAACTTTAAAATTTCCCTACAAGCAAATTTCTAAAAGAAACTGAATCATCACCATCATCATGAGTTTCCTAATATCCTTCATTTGACATAAAACATCCCCAAGGATTGCCAGGCCTCTCTATCATGGGTGTTCCAAAATTTGTCTAGCTCATTAAGCTATCTTACTTTCTGCTGGGGTCAGTTATGCATATGATCTTTTGGGATCCATGCTGTGAGTCATGGTGTCCAACAATTGTCTACTGTTCTTGCATCATTTCCAGCCCATTACCATTTGAGTTTTCTGTCTTTTCTCTGATATACTGTGCTATCTTGTGATCTCTCCATGTGAGGTTGAGCATGATTCTCTCATATGCTTGTTGCATGGTTCTTAGTTTGAGGGTCAAACTTTTGATTAGGCTCCATGCTTCAGCTCCATAGGTGACTATCAGTTGGATTCATTGGTTGTATACCCTTCATTTCAGGACGTGAGATTTTCTTGTTCTTGAAAGTCAAGCTTGATCTACGGAAAGCTTGCCGACTCAATGTAATTTTTCGCTTGATTCCTTTTTCTTTTGAGAATTTCACGAAGATTTGTTGTCCTGAATAGATTTTCTTTCTACTTTTACAGCTTCGTATTCTTGATTTTAATTGTTGTGTCCTGGTTCTCAATATATTTGTTGTACATGACATTTGTTTTGCGGAAGTTCAATTAAAGGCTTTCTTTCTTGCTTTATTCATTCAGTTTTTCTTGCATTATTTGGAGGTCATGAAGGTTCTCAGCAAAGAGGACGATGTCGTCAGCAATAAGTTTAAAATCCCCTCCCCTCTGCAAGCAAATACATTATTGTAAAAAGTTAGAGATAAACCATGGAAGCAAAATAAAATTACGCTTAACAATTGGCTCGAAATCAAAATACTCACAGAGGATAGAAATAACAAAATTTTGTTTTTATTTCCTCTAATAAATTGATAACAATATCATTTTCTGTACAAGCAAGGTTTTTTTTTTCTCAGGTGCCAATTTCAGGGGAATCTTGGAAGGTAAACTGGGAAGCTCAGGGTGATTTGATATGAAATGACTCTATTGTTGATTTTGTCACTACCACAACATTTCAGCCAATTCATCCTCCAAAAAAATGATCCCATGTATAAAATATGAAATCATTTATGTCATACATGGTGTGAAAATTAGCATGATTGATTGATTTGATTATTATATTTGCCATTATTTTTCTTCACTTCAACATTAATGTTGGACACTGACCCCCAACAAAACGAGATTCCCTCCACCTTGTTCCATACAAATTGTTCACCTGGGGAAGGTGAAAGAATAAATTGGCTTGAACATGGCGACAACAGTTGAAACAACAAGATGAAATTGTTTTAACAACTCTCGCAATGATGATCAATCATCTCAAAATTACAGAATGTATCATTTATTGGACCCGATACATTTTTTTCCATGACCTCTTACTGAATGATCATTGCAATGTTGGTAGCTCGACTAGAGCCAGATGACTCCATCCAAAGGATGACAATTAGAGACTAAGCAGTAGATTGGTGAAGCCAGGGCCAGGGTAGAGTCCGAAGAAAGAAAGACTTGAAGAAAAGCCAAGAGAACAAGAACTGGTCAACAGGACATTTCAGATTGTGGAAGAGTACAGAGTTTGGCACAGCAGGAATATATAAAAGACATGTGAGAACATAGCTGTTGATTGAGTGTGAGTGTTTAACTTCCTGCCTATCTTTGTGGATGGGGAGATGATGTGTACGCATGCCGTAGACATTTTCTTACAGATATATATGCATATGTTCAACGGGGTTTCCACTTGCTGAACACGTTTTGTTAAGGCACACTTCATTAACCATTTAAGGCTGCACCATTTTGGAGAAAGAGACAACTTGAAAAGACACCGGATTTAGACCAACAACAAAGAAGGTTTTTTTAGTTTTTCTACTTCAGAGAATTGAATGCTCAACACTTCATCAGTCTTTCAACGTCCATCATTGGACATAGACCTTCCCCAGAATTTGCCACACTTCTCTATCATGGGTGTCGTGGAGCCAGTACTTTCTGAATTTGTCTAGCATGTTTCTCCAATTCAAATTCTGCTGGCCTTGTTTGCGCATGTGATTTCAGGGGATCCATGTTGTGAGTTGCGATGTCCATCGGTTGTCCGCCTTTCTTGCACCATGGCTTGCCCACTGCTATTTGAGATTTTTAATGGATTCTATGATGTCCCTGACTCCTGTCTTTTCCCAGATGTACTGTGCTGTCTTGTGGTCTCTCCATGTGAGGCCCAGCATAATTTTTTCATGTGCATGTTGCATGGTTCTCAATTTGCGGATCTGTCTCTTGGTTAGGTTCCATGTTTCAGCTCCATAAGTGACTAATGGGAGGATTTGGCTGGTAGTAATGACTCAAAACATCTCGATGCTTCTTGAACTACTGATAGAACAATTTGTTCTTTTATCTTCAGGAAAATATTCATTTTCTATCTGGTCTGTCATTCTCTCATTGAATTTCATCAGAAGCTGTACTGGGTTGATGGAGAAATTATGATTGTAAACAATGTTTACAATAAACAATGATATTCATTTTGCTCTATATGCTTTACTATAGGGGCAGTCACCTCGCCTATCCTTGTTCAAAATTATCCATAGTGTATCATGGATTGTAGATTCATCAACTTTCTTTTGACCATCGTTAAGTCTATGGTAGCGACAGTTCTATCATCAATTAATGCTTTGGTATATCACAGTGTGACTTGGATAGTGTAATGATTGGCTCATCTGTCTCACATGCAAAAGGTCCAAATTTTGATTACTAGTATGAATGAAGGTGTGGAAAACACTTTATTAGGAGAAATTCCCCTGTGCAAACAGCAGCTGATTTTCACTTTAAGCTTGGTGATTAGCTTGGAGGTATTCCTTTGGTTGACTCGCATCCTACTGAAGGCGTGATCATTAAAACTTGTTGGTATAAAGGCCTAGTTATCAGAACCTTGTCATCGACTGTCTAACTCCATTGGGTGTGTCAAAGAGACAAACACTTTACCTTTAACTTTAGCTCCTTCCACAATCTCCAGTCTCAGATACCCCCAGACACCAAAGCTTATTGCAAACAACTTATCAGACCAATGACATTGAGCTCTGGAAATCTTAGTTGCTAAAAACAAATTTCTGTAATGAGTACTTTGTTTAGGGTTAACACGGAATACTTGAGAGGTGGAACCACTGCTGAATATATGCTAATCTGGATTTGCGAGTGTGATAGTTTGTATGTGTTCATTTTTGTCTTCAGTCATGTGTGTGTATGTATGTATCAGTATATGCACGTCAGTCTTGTAGTGGAATGGTAATTCTGGTGTATGTATATAAATGTGTCTTATATTGTCATATGTATATATCACTTTTGATCTATATGCACGTTCAATCACGTCATAAAATCTACTCATCTGACTGAGTGTATGTGTTGTTAGGGATCACTTGCACACGTGCGTTTATAGGAATTACTTGTGTGTGTTTATGGGAGTCACTTGCGTGTTTCAAATTGTGACAGTATTTGCATAAACTTATTGATATACAACAAGAACTTTGTAGCTACATTTCAGTCTCTACAGACCAACATGACGATATTGAAATTGAGATTCCAGAAAATGGCTTATAAAACAATTCCTACATCAGTACAAGTTCTGGCCAAACAAACTGCCAGCTTTGTCACAGACATCAAATCACTTCAGTCAGTAAAATGGACTTAACAGTAATGCTCAAACTATATGCATTTTTTTTTTCTTTTGATTTTTCAACACACTGTGCTACTTCATAATTGACTGACAAGGTTGGTCTAGGTGGACAAACGGAATGAGGGCCAGTGAAATGAGGGTTGTTCATCAATTAAAAAGATTGTAAGATCTTAATTAAAAATCACTGTAAGAGCAAAAATTGTGCTGTGCTATGCAAATCAGATTTGGTTGTTAAATCCCATGTTTTCTTCTCAAAGCAGTTCTTTTCTAATCATCAAACAAAAAAAAAAAATTGCAAAATAAAAAAGAAGTTCGGGAAAAGGGTGATAAAAATGGAAGTTTTCTGACACAGATATCTGATAAAGAATGCGTATTCTTGCCAAGACTTCTTATAACTTTTAAAATCATGACAATCATAATAATTTAATGGAAAAGTACAGGCAAAGGGGTATATTGCAATTCTTATCAAAAACATTAAAGAAATTGGTTTTATTTTCATTTTTTTTTCATTTTTTTCTCTCTTTCTATGCAGGCACAACTTTTCTGATTTCTGATTGGTAGATTAAATAAATGGCCTTAGTGACTGCAATGGATCTGATTGGCTATCAAATAACAATAATAATCATCAGCATCATCATCAAAATAATAATAAGACTGAATTTTATAGTCATAAACAAGAGAATAAAAGGACCTGGCAGACCATGGACATGGCTATTTCAAAAAACCATATGATGGAGGTGGAAAATAGTTAAAAAAATTGGAACAATTCAAGAACCTAAACCAAGAACTGTGAAGACTGTGGAATACAAAATTTATGGCCATGCCCATAATAATCGGCACACTTGGAACCAAGCTAGAATCACCAGAATCAAGATAAGAAATATTAGAAATTTGATGAAGAACCAAGGTTGTCCGGACCATGGTTCTTCAAACCTATGGGTTGTAACTTGTGACTGAGCCAATCACACAAGACAGAAAAGGATTAGCTCTTATGAAAAGCTCAACGAGCAGAGGTTATATTGAGGACGATATTATAGTGAATATAAAAACAGATGATATAAAAAAAAGAGAAAAAAGCTTCAATCTTTTCGGAATACTTACATAAACATTTTTTCTGATTGATGAATTAATGACATAATCTAGGAACTGTAATATTATTTATTGAGTCATTAAAGATTGAAAAATATTAAGTGTTTACCTTCATGTAATTCTTTGAAGCGAAAAAATCAGTAGAAAGAATAATAGAAGAAAACGCATAAAATAACAAGATGAACAATTTTGATGATAATAAAATAGCAATGTACAAGAGCAATTAAATTTCAGTTCCTCTACACAATTGATATTTATATATTTGTTTATATTTGCACTTTACTTAATTAAATATTTTTCAACATGTCAGAGCTATCTTGATAAAAGTGGAAGTCCTAATTTCGAAATTTTTAATAACTTTATTCAATCACATTAAATGTATAAAGTCACATGCACAAAGGAAATCATCATCTTTTAATAACCTATTAATATTTATTGGAAAAATCTGTATCCCCGAGGTATAACAGAATGAGATACTTTTTCCTCCTAATGCCATTAATCAAGAGATTCAAAATGTACATTAATTAGAAACTACCAACAAAAACTGTCAACATAGGTTTCTCCAGTTTTTAAGCTGGTCTGGCTGGCTATTTATAAATGCATGTATGTATGTATGTATGTATGTATGCATGTATGTATGTATGTATGTATCACGAGTACAGGCCACATAAGAACTAGAAGGCTAAAAATCAAAACCAATACTCTTCTTCATAGATAAAAAAAAAATATTTCTGGGTTTTTTTAACACTGCCCCTTCTATAAAAGGTTTTTAGTGGGAGATTCATTTACCAAACTGGTCCCTTAGATTGTGCCCAACAGCATTCAGGCTTGTTTTTTGGAAATTCTGACTTTTTTTGTTATCACTGCCCAACATATGTTGGGAGAAGTGACTCATTCATTAATCACCCCTTTTTACAATTTTTCAAATGAACATCCCCAACTCAGCATGCTGTCAAGAAAAGTCAGTCACTTGATGGTATCTATTGAGTGACTAACCAGATCTGTTTGTTAATGTCTAAAAGCCAACCTACAAAAAATTTGATTATTGATAAAAGTATAAAAATCCGTTACAAGCTGGCCAGAATTTGCACACATTCATTATGGGTAGAAAGCCTCCTACTCTTTAATATAGAGGAAATGAGTTCTAATAATTGATGATATCAGAATAGGTTGTTCACCTCAAAGCAGTGTTTTTCATCAAATTCTTTGTTCTTCTCCCAACTAAAAGGCTCAATATTCTTCAGGAGTCTATACAAAAAGGTTCCTTGTTTTTATCCGTCGTTTCCTGAAATAAAAATATTGGCCATCAGCGATCATATCTTTTTTAGGTAAAATTGAGAATGAACAAAATGGTTCAACTGATGCAGATTTTAACACTAATATGATCTTTTTATCTTTACAGATTTTCAATGTCTAATACTAAATTTTTGGTACATATATATGTGTGTGTGTGTGTGTGTGAACATGTGTGTGGGATGTTTGTGTATGTGTCTGTGTAAGTATGTACACATGGGCATGTGTGTGAGTGTGTGTTTGTCTCTCTACATGTCTGCGTGTATCTGTGCATCTTATATTGCAGAAATGAAATGATCCGGTTAATTGATGAACTACTTAAGGATCCTTAAACAGTGGTACCTCTCTTAATGTTGACAATCAGTTCCAGAAAACATCTCATTGAATGGAAACTCATAAAGTGAACAATTAAACCAAAGGTATTTAAGTAATTTGTAACAAACAGAAAATGTATTCGATCCCTAAAACCTTAGTAACAATCTTGTAAATAATTCATACTGTAATAATTACTTCTTAGTGTATACACACAAATAAACATGTAATAAAATAATAAATAAGTAAATACTTTTATTGTAATTCATCAAATGTCTATCCATCTGTCAGTCAGAAAATAAGTGCCTAAATACTAGATATAAATGTAGATAATTTTGAATAAAATCTAGATGATTCTGGATAATTCCATAAAATTTCATAGTTTGTTTTTTTGCTAACTGAAAATATTTTGGAGGGATTTTTTTTTGGCAATTTGGACCTTGCGTTGAGTGATTTTTTGTTATAAGAATCTTCCACTAAGATTTATACACACACACACACACACATATATATATATATATATATATATATATATATATATATGGACCTACCGAATATCAAAAAAGGAGGCACCAATCGGGAAGCTTATCAGAAAAGAGTGACAACAGGTGAGCTCAATCAGTTGCCAGCTTCCTAAATCCTTACATGACTGAATAGCCTTATAAATATTACGGCATTCCTGTTGGATCAACTTCTATTAGCGCTTCAAGTGCATTGCTTCATATGCAGGTAATGTGCAACCAAAAGCAAGCTGATTGTCTATGCAAGAAAAAGTCTTGGACATTAAACAAATTGAAAAACATGAATGTTCAAGGTATCACTAAAGATCACAGATTAGATCAACTGCTGATGGAACTGGATAACATCACTTGGCACATTGTAGGTATTAGTGAAACCTCTTTTACCTATAAAGGTAAGTAATCATCTATTTTATGAGTATGCTTGAGAAAATAACTAGCTCAAAGGTATAGGATTCATCAATAATGATATCGCAGGGAATGTTATAAGTTTTGACAGCATATCCAACAGAATAGCTTGGATAGCAGTTAGATTAAGCAAAATGTAATTCAAGTATATGCACCTACCTTAAGAAGTTCTGACCAGGAGATCAAAGAGTTGCACAATGAAATCAACAAAGTAATGATCCAGAAGACAAATTACACCATCCTGATTGGCAACTTTAATACTAAAGTAGGTAGAGATAAAGTTGGGTTGAATCTATTGTTTGAAAACTGGAGTATAGAATAGGCCAGAGAAATGAAAAAAGTTACATGCAGAGCAATTTGACAGTGGGATACATATAAAAGATAACTAATATACTCTTCTAAGAATGAAGCAGCCGTGAATGAAGTTTGGGAGACTCAAATGGTACAACAAAAAATGAAATTGACTTCATAATAATAGCTGACAAGATCAATAACATTAAAGTCATGATAAGAAGTGACCATCGAATGGTAGCATGCAGAGTTAAATTTAACTTTAGAACTGGAAGGAACAAAATGATTCTTAAAAAAAAAAAATGCCCTAATAATATAGAGATAGAGAACATTATCAATTTTCCGGTTAATGATAGAGAACAAATTTCAGGCCTTGTAGAATAGTAACAGCAACATAAAGCAAAAGAAAAATAACCTGATAAATGCAATTAAGGAAGCAGAAGAGATGGTTGGCAGTATAAATGCAAACAATGATCAAGGGAAATACTTGAAAATAACATTAGAACTAATCAAAAAAAGAAGAAATATAGATGAAAACAAAGAGAACAAAACCAAAAGAGAAGAATTTGAATTAATTAATGAAAGAATAAGAGAAGAAAAGAGGAAGAAAAACATGAAGGGATATCATAGGTTATCTGAAGTAGGAATAGTTTAAAGCATGCCAAAGCATGAATCATACCAACAAGTAACAGATGTTTGCAGCAAAGGACTAAAATGGCAACATTAACAAACGTAAGGACAAGTTGTCAAGAATAATTGAAATATACTATGAGAATTTGTATGCATCAAAAATAGAAGCATACCAAACTGATACATTGATATTCAAGTGATATCAAAGACAAAACAGAAGACGAATTAGTGTTGCACACTGATTTATGAAACTCAGAAAAAGCCCCAGGCGAGGATGGCATAAAAAAGAACCTTCTAGAAGATACAGCTGAAACATGGAACCTAACCGAAAGACAGACCTTCAAACCGAGAAGCATCAACTTCACATGTCTACATCACTGGTCTCGGTTGTGCTTGTGATCACTGGGGATCCATGTTGCGAGCTGTGATGTCCATCAGTTGTCTGCTATTCTTGTAACATGACCAGCCCATTGGCATTTGAGTTTTCTAATGGATTCTTTGATGCTCTAGACTCCTGCTTTCTCCCTGATATAGTGCTGTCTTCTGATCTTGCCATGTGAAGTTGAGCATGATTCTCTCATGTGCACATTGCATGCTTCTCATTCTGCGGGTCAGCTCAGTAGGTGACAATCAGGTTGCATTGGTTGCATACCCTTCTTTTTAGAACAAATGGAATCTTTTTGTTGAAGGTTGAGCTTGCTCTGCCAAAGGTTTGCCATCCTAGAGTGATTCTTTGCTTGATTTCTTCTTTGAGGATTTCATGGAGATGTGGTTACTTTCTGCGCTTTGATTGATTTCAATTGTTGAGCTTTCATTTCCGGAGTGATTGTTGCACATGACTTTTGTCTTACTGATGTTCATGTGTAGGCTAACTTTCTTGCTTTTTTCATTTAGTTGATCTAGCATTAATTGGATCTTGAGTAGGTTCTCTGCCAAAAGGACGATGAGGTTGGTCAGATATTTTCCGTCTACTTTGATTCCTTTATTTTCCCAGTCTAGGTTTCTGAAAAATCATCTTGTAGCAGACTGTGAAGAGTTTGGGTGAGTTGGTATCACTTTGTCTTACCCTTTTCTAGAGCTGAAATGGCTCAGTCTTTATGTTGCCTGGTAAAGGAGCTGCTGTGACTATATATATGTTGCAGTGCTCTGATGTATACTGGGTCTACACCTCAAAGAGTGATGGTATTCATGACCATGGGAATTTCCACAGAGTCAAAGACCCTCCGAATAATATTGTATAATTTATGTTGCTCATCTTAACAACTTAGGTACCAGAAACAATAGGAATGATAGCAATAATCACAGACTTTTTATAACAATTTTAAAACGTACTGCAATAATTACGATATCCTCTTTGAAGTTTTAATTTTGTTTTAACTGCAAAAAATAGCAGGTTTCAGACTGTTTTTCATTTAATATTCAGCAACGTCTCATACAAAACCACTTTGATTGTGCCATGGTTGATTGCTGCCACCTGAAAAATTTGAATTCTGTTATTAAAAATCTTCCCAAAATAAAGCATTTTTTATTGAGATAGGATTTTTAAAAAAATTCAATCTAATAAATTAGATTTTCTAAAAAAAATTTCCTACTTTTTACTTGAAATATAGTGAATGAATACATTCGTTTACAACAGGTGTTAATTACCTGTCAAATAAGTTCAAAGGTCAAGTGATTGTTGAGTCACTTTTCTTTACCAATAAGGGATGAAAGCCCACTTTATTTGTGAAGTTTTATGGGAGAGATGAAATACAAATGGAAAAAAATTACCAAATCTGTCATCATCCAAAATGTAATGTATATTCCAAACATCAAAACACCCTCAAATGACTTTCTATTATATATAAAGAGAGAGATAGATATATCAGGAAGATATGCACATTGATAGTTATTGAGCTTAGATGCACAGGTCGTTACGGTGGATCAATAAATTCACAGCCTGACATTTAGCATTGAGCTGACTTTTGATCTGAACTTTTCACTACATAATGTCCAGTCTACGTGATTCACCAATGAATCAAGTGTATTGACAAGGCAGGAAATTATGTTGAAAAATGAATATTTGTTGCATAAAATAGACGCTTCTTCAATCGGTAGACCCCAGACTTATTGATGTCTGGTGTGTGTGTGACCAAATAGTGGTAAAGAAGATCGTATTTTGCCATTCTTCCAATGAGGGTCTGCCCACCTTGAAAATCGACATTCAAATAAAGAATCAGCTTATACTCCGGTTCAAACAATGACCATTGCTACCAGTGGAAAATAGTCAGCTATTTCAGTACTTATCTGGCTCCACCTTCCAACAACACAGAGGAAGAGAGATGTGCATATGTATGGAGAAAAATGTTTGCCTCTCAATTATGGTAGGCTTCTTTTGAATCCTCATGACAATGAATGAGTGTTATGAATCCCAAATTGAGGCTATATAAAGACCTGTATAAAGTGCAAAAAGCATCTCCTCTGATGACCAACTATACTTACCAACTATACTTACTGACTACATATAGTGCCCAATTGCTTGTGCATATATTTCTGTAGATGTGACAAGTATCTATTATGGTATGCATGAAAACAGACAAAATTAGAAAAGAAAATGTACAGCAAAAATAAAAATTCCATGTTTGTTCAGCACACCAAAACAACTCTCTTAAGATATTCAGTCCTAACATGCATATTAGCTTAATCTATAAGTGGCATTTTCTGTGCGTATGGGAACATGGATGAAGTGGGGGTACTCTCTAAAACTAAAGACTTGGTAACTACCAAGATTTTCTAATAAAATTTTGTAGATTTATTGTATACTTTTATTGTGAATTATAGATTTTTTTTTTTCAAACACACAAATCATTTGATTTCTTCCCAAATAGAACAAATAACTAGTGTGCTTGAAAAAAAAATGGAGATTTAACATCGAATAGGGACCAAATCGTCAAATGTGCCCAAGAATTCTACAAAAACTTCTATTCCTCTAAACAAGGTACAAATTACAATGAACTGAATATAAAGTCACAAGTTCAGTTCAAAGATTTCCCAGAAATTACTCTAAGGGAGATGAAGCAAGCCATCAAACAAATAAACACACAAACAAAAAAGGAAAGGCCCCAGGACCACATAACATCACCATTGACAATCAAAAAAAGAAGTAAGGTCATCACTAGGAAACAACCCATTCTATTCATCTTATGCCTTGAAATAAGCAAAGTCCCAGAAGACAGGAACACAGTGCTCATAATTTGGTTGTATAAAAAAGAGAACTGGAAAGATCTAAACAGCTAGAGGCAAATAAGCTTACTCAACTACAGCTACAAACTTTTTACTAAAGTGATCAACAACCAAATCAATGAAACGTTAGATGAAAAACAACAACAGAAACAAGCTGTCTTCGGAATGAGCTACTAAGCCATTAGTCATCATCAACTGATTCATATAAACCTTTAATTAAAATCAATCTGGCTGGCTTCAGAGGAAGCTACTCAACCATCAACCATCAGTAAATCAACTAAAAGAGAAGGCAGTAGAATATGAAATGCCACTTGCTGTAACATTTGTTGACTTTAAGAAGGCCTTTAACTCAGTGGAAACTCCCAAGGTCGTTGATGCTATCATACAGCAAAACACAGACCCTTTGTATGTCAGTCTTGTAATACATCAACAGACAGAGCAGTTCTTTATAAGGCTATACAAAGATTCTGAGCACTTTCTACTGAGAAAAGGAATGAGACAAGGTGATACCAGCTCACCCAAACTCTTCACAGCCTGCCTTGATTTGATCTTTTGAAACCTGGACTTTGAAAATAAAGGAATCAGATTAGAATACAAATACCTAAGTAACCTCAAATTTGCTGATGAGCTCATCCATTTTGCTGAGAACTTTCATGAGCTTCAAATAATACTAGATGATCTGAATGAAAAAAGCAAAAAAGTTTATCCTCACATGAATTCCAGTGAAACAAATGTCATGTACAATAAACACCTTGAGGACAAAGACAAAACAATTGAAATCGTAAATACTGAGTGGAAGTAAGTAGACCTCTACATCTACTTAGGAGAACGCATCTCCATGAAACCTTCAAAAGAAGAAATCAGGTGAAGAATCACTCTAGGTTGGTAAGCTTTCATTAGAGCAAGCTTAACCTTCAAGAACAGCAAAATCCCATAAAACCTAAAAATAAGGGTATACAAGCAATGTATCCTCCCAATATTCATTTATAGAGCTGAAACATGGAACCTAAACAAAAGATTGACCCTCTAAATCAGAATATTCATGAGGAAAAATAATGCTCAACATTACATAGAGAGAAAAAACTGGAGTAAAAGATATCATAAAATCCATTAGAAAACTCAAATGACAATGGCGTATGACAACCACTATGCTATGTGTCCATGTGGTTACAGAATCAGACAAAATTACTGCAAGTAATCTGATGGTTCTAGGTTCAATCCCAGTGTGAGACAATAACAATACTACTAATGCTAAGAGGGGAGTGCGGTCAATATACCCCTGTCGGTTAAATAAAGGGTTCGGTTTGTTACTTCCCCACACCTACCAGATGATACCTGATGAAGGCCATAGAGTACAACGGCCGAAACGTTGTATGAAAAATAACCAAGATGAGGAGAGTCCGAATAATAATAGAAATCATAATAATACCTGACCTCAAAAATTCAGAGATATACTGACAATGGCCCAGTCATGTAGCTACATTGTCAGACATTAGCTGGACATCAGGACTCACAACATGGATTCCCAGAGATCATATGACAAAATATAAGATGGCATGATGAACAAGGTAAGTTAAGAAAGTACTGGGTCTGCGAAGCCTACAATAGAGGGAGCTAGTGATTCTTGGGGAAGATCTATGTCCAACGAAGGATGCTAAAAGGCTGCTGCTGATACATTTTTTCACCACTGGCATTTTATGTTAGTGAAAAATCTCCCTGTATCAATTGAAATAAGAAATTTAATATCAGAATCAAATGAATTAAATACAGGTTTGGCTAGTCACTTGATATAAACCGTCACATTACTGATACCTTTTGGCAACATGTGTTGGGGATGATCAAATCAAAAATTAGGGAAAGGGGTGATTAATGAATAAAGAACTTCTTTTGCCTTTCATTGGAGAATAGTCACTAAAAAATTTGAATTATCAAAAACAAGCGTGAACACTGCCACTAAGGGATTAATTTAGCATAAACTTGCATGGCAAATTTAAAGAAAAACAAAAACCTTTTTTTCTAGACATCATCATAATCATCAGTTTTGTAACATCCATTGTTGGACATAGACCTTCCCCAAGATTTGCGACATTTCTCTATTGTGGGTGTCGCGAGCCAATACTTTCTGAATTTGTCTAGTTCATCTCTCCATCTTGTATTCTGCTGGCCTCAGTTGTGCATCTAATCTCTCGGGAATCATGTTGTGAGTTGTGATGTCCATCAGTTTTCTACTGTTCTTGCAACATGACCAGCCCATTGCCATTGGAGTTTTCTAATGGATTCTACGATGCCTCGGACTCTTGTTTTCTCGCTGATATAGTGCTATCTTGTGATCTCACCATGTTATATTAAGCATGATTCTTTCATGTGTACACTATATTCTTCTCAGTTTGCAGATCAGTCTCTTGGTTAGGTTCTATATTTCAACTCCTTAGGTGACTCGGGAGGATGCATGCTTGTATGCCCTTCTTTTCAGGACTAATAGGATCTTCTTGTTTCCAAAGTTTGAGCTTGCTCTACCAAAAATGTAGAATAAATGTTGAAATTTTCAATCCTCCAGCAACCTGTAAGCATGATATATACTTATATAGATAGTCAGCTAGAGCAACTTGAAAACTGAATAAACCTATGCTGAAAGTGCTTTTTTGAAAGTTAAAAATACTGTATGAAGTAATTCCAGTGTTAAAAAAGAAGCAAGGGAATACAGGGCTGCATGTTTTGAAGGGGGAAGTTTCAACCTACAGTTTCAATTTTTGAAATTCAACTAACTTTAGAGATGTTTCAAAGCTTTATGGAATGAATATTCGGAGATATACAGGCTAATTTCATCAGTAAACTGTTCAAATAAAGGGTATTAGTAGTATATAGATAGTGACAGAACAATGTTTCCCCCTCCACAAAAAGTCAAGGAATGCCATTCTCTCAGCACCACACCACTGAGTAATTCACACATTGCAACAATACAAAAAATATAGTAAAGTTTCAAATAGTTGCCGATCCTGTTTGAGAATTTCTAATCTTGACTGGAAAAAAACTACCTTTATTTTTTATTTCTTAAACAGCTTGTTAGAAAAACCGGCATTCTTTGTGAAAAATAGTCTTCTTCTTATATCTTGCTAATTTTTCTCTGCTTTATCTTTATAATATTTTTCAATAGACAAACCAACATAAGGCTAAATACTGACTCTAGTAAATACAATTCACTGTAGTCAAAAGTTTTGTGTTTATCCTTATTTATTATCTGCAAAAAGCATCAATAGGTTTTTCATACAAAACCATTGTTAGATGTAAGTATAGAAAGGTAACAATAAAGAAAATGCCTTTGTGAGATTATAAAAATACTGAAAGCATTATGTATACTATAAATGAATAGGGGACTTTCATCAATCAGTTGATCCATAGGTAATAAAATAATTGTTTACTTGCTTTAAGTGAGTGTAGAAATACTGTCAAATACTATGATACACTCTTTAAATTTTGTTTGGACTACTGAACTCCTTCTTTGTGATCTTGAGGTTGTTACTACAATATTTTGGCTGATACATTCTTCAGCCTTTGTCAAGAATATAATCCATGAGGGAGGTGGGGAAAAAACTATTCAGGAAATAACTAAAGAAAAATGGTTGGTGCAGTGTGGCTCTGGTTTGATAAGTATCATAGTAGATATATGAGTCTCAAAGATTAAGAGCAAAGAGAATGTCCATCTGCAATTAAGAATGAACAACTGAAGACGTTGGTTGAACAAAATCCTGTGCCAAACTGTCAAAGATATATTACAGATACTGTTTGTTGGCAGACTGACAACATTGGACTATCAATGGCAAATTGGTGAAATGAAAGAACTTGATGAGTGGGTTCCACATGAAATCACCAAAAACCATTACCAACAGAAAATAGTCATAATTTTCTGAACAACCTAATATTTCAAATTAAAGTTCAAGCTTTTCCCAAGTCCAGTCACCAATCTTTGATTGCTGATATGTCACAATGGAACATGGAAAAGAGTATTGTATCAGATTCTTCTGATGGAATATTTTCATATTTTTGTCGGTAAGTGTTTCTTTTATGCAAGCAAAAACTATGGAATTTGAAAGGTAAGTCTTAATTAGTTTCGCCAGTCATATACTTAGCACTGATTCTTATTTCGAATATACCAAAGGACATGTTACTTATATCATATATCTGTGTAATGAGATACAAGCTCACACAGCAATACATATGTACACAGAGATGAAGAAAGGAAGAAACAGACTGAATTTGGGGGAATGCAAAAAGTATCAGATACATTTTAAATACTTAATTTAAAATACTTTAATCAGAAATCTTTGATCCAAATTCTGTCAATTTTGAAGGTGTGTAAGTGTGTTAAAATAAACTTTTGAAATGTATTGGATACTTTCTGTACTCACTGCATATAAAAACTTTCACAAAAGAGGAGTCTTAAACACACACACACACGCACACACACACGCGCACACACACACACGCACACACTCACACACACACACATATATATATATATATATATATACATACATACATATATATATGTATATATATATATATATATATATATATATATATATATGTTCAATTTTTTTATATATATTTAAGTACATATAATATATAATTATAGATAAGTCAGAATCCATCATTGAAGTTTCAGTTTCTGAAAATATACCGATACTTGAGTAATGTTTATTTTGAGCAAAAGCTGGAGTTGAAGAAAAAGCGAATGATTTTTTTCAAACTGTAAAAGAACTTAGGCTCCTTTCCTATTCAGACTAAAAGTGGAAGGGTGAAGATGGTAGCTGCTAAAGACAGACCTCTGTTTTGAGATTAGGAATGACTGAGCAGAATTTCGAACCATTTTTAGTTTTCTTTTATAAGATGGCAGCAGTGGGTGGTCGCAAAAGTCTGAAAAGAGAAATGGCTTTGAGAGAGAAAAAAACAAAAAGGAGGGAAAAAAAAAAAAGGGAGAAACATTTTGGTCAATAGTGAGCAACATTAGATTCTGAATTATTGCACACAGCAAAATGGAGATAATCTTAGCATTCCTAAAACTACAGCAATGTTCAGAGGTCTAAAGAAAATAAAATAGGCAGTATTTATCCTTTTTAAAAACAGTTCACCATATCATAACAGCAAGGTAACTTGCCTTTGCTACGGCAAAAATTCCTCTCTTGAAAAGATCTTTTTATTCAATGCGAAGTAATTTCCCGAATTAACACTAGGTTTTGATGAATTTATCATTCAACATGAAGTACCTAAAAAGAGTTAATACCTAAAGATAAGAATCAATTGGCCCATAAATTTTCACAATTTTTAAATTACATGGTGTTTTTTCTCCACAGATCTATTCCATATTAATATTTCATCTTCAGACAAATTTTTAAAAAAATCATGAATGCTATAATCAAAATTTTTAAAAAGTTGAAAACAATGACACAGTGATGCAAGAATAAAATGATTTCAAAAACAAAAGAGATGGACACAAGTATGTCATATTGCCTGAAGATGATGAATCTTTTCTTTAATTATTTATTTTATATTTACACTGTCTAGGCCAAGTGGCACATTCTCTATAAAATAACAGGAAGTCATTTCAAATTGAGTTTCAAATGATATTACGGATTCATAAATATATATATATATATATACTTACATATATATATATATATACATATATAAATATATACATATATATATATATATACATATATATATATACATATATATATATATATATATATATATATACATACATATATATATATATATATATATATATACATACATATATATATATATATATATATATATATATACATATATATATATATATATATATATACATATATATATATATATATACATACATATATATATATATATATATATATACATATATATATATATATATATATACATATATATATATATATATATATATATATATATATATATATATATATATATATATATATATATATTATTATGATGATGATGATGAACTGTCCACTGCTTTTGATTGAAATTGTTATATATATATATATATATATATATATATAACAATTTCAATCAAAAGCAGTGGACAGTTTTAATACCATGTCAATGTTAATTCATATCATCAAATATATCAGTTTATAATTGTCACTTAGCAAGCAATTTACTTCATTTACCCTAATTCCTTTTACTGAGTAGCTAGCAACATCTGCCCGCATAAATCTTATTACCTTAAAAGATGCAATGTCTGATCAGTTACCACAGCTATTGGTCTCTGTCTTCTGACTGGCGATGTTTGAAAGCTGAAAGAAATTATCTTCAGTCATGATCCCTGCGAATACATCAATCAAAAAGTCATTCTGGATAGACAATGTCAAAATGAGTTCTGCTTTATCTCTTTAGATATGAATAGAAGAATTTTTCTTTGTCAACTTTATTTATTTTTATTGCCATAAGAACGAGCAGCTTTGGCCTCCACAACCATTGTGCCATATTTCATGCGAATATCTACAGATATTTTTCTCTTCATATGAGTAATAATATAGATGTCTTCTCTTGCTTTTTTTTCTTATTAAGAGTAATATATAGAAAATATCTTGTCATGTGGTATTTATAATTTCCTGCAAGAGATTATGAACATTTGACTATTTGGACTTTGTCCAAACTTTACCGGCTGCCCCATAACCATATAGGTAGCCTCTATTAATTTTGCTATAGGATATAAATTGGTAGATTAGTTTCTTGTAAGTGAAGAAGACGTCCATCATTAGTTTTCAACACGAATGAATCCAGAACTTTTGTCTGATGTAATAAATATGACAAAAATGAGGATATTAAGAAAAAATAAATTCATTACTGTGAAGGCTACATCAATTTGCAATTTATTATTTTATGCTAGGTTAGATACAGCAGTAACATTTTAAGCATGCTACTCAAAAATATAACTGAATCATTGTAGAAATACATGCTTGAATACAATGAATACATTACGCATGTAATAACCCTATTCTGTCAGTAATGCTTGTGTTAGATCCTGACCATGGACAATTCCTTTCTGAATTTTGATGTACAACATACTGTTTAAGAGCAGAAACTTAGTTTTAGATGAAATTTTGCCTATTTTCATGGTAATAAAAATTCAACTTTTGAGTGCTGACATTCACTCATTTATAGCCCTGTGAAAGACCAATAGAAATTGAGCTACTGTGAACTCTCCTGAGAGGAGGGCTAAAATGTATTCTTTGCAACATTTCAGAAGAAAGATACACATTTAAATGATCCACTTAAAATTATGTTATATCCATTATATCTGTTCACATGTCGAATTCACTATGGAGATTTTAGTATCTGCTTTCTTCCTATAAATGTTATTAGTATTTGTTGCGTCGCTATATACAGCACCTGTCATGATTATTGGCAACCTGGAATCTTACAATGTCTTCAGAAATAAATGGATTTTCACCAAATCTTTATCATCAGAATATTTTGATAGAAAGTCCAAAGCAATTTACCAAGGAAACATTATTTTTCAACTCACATGTAGTAATTTCAAAGAAATCAAATATATGACCTTGACAGTAATATAATAGTTAGAGTAAATTTAAGTTTTCATTCTTCATTTGATAAATCTAACCTGTGATATCATAGGTTACATAAACATCGATTTATCTAGTGTATACCAGATCATACATATCATCCCTAGTTTATACATAATCTCAAAAGATGAAATGGAGAGTTAGTTTGAAACTTTGGCGAATATAAAAATGATTCCCATAGTTTTTTGGAACCCTATAAGCTCAGGGGAGGCAATGAAATGAGTTTAAATAAGCAAGCTGATATAACTGACATCTCTTTTTCCAAATATCAATCATAATTGTCAAAATCATATTGTTCTTTGGACTGATAAGAGATTGGAGGGTGTTTTATAAATTTCATTTAATGCAAAATCAATATTCTTGCAGTGAAACCTGGATGTAAAGGTTAACAATGGTTGTAAAATATGAATGCCAAGGTTACAAATTGGTTGTGAGAGAGCCATGTTAGAAACCGTCAATCAAAATGTTTATGAAGGTTTCTTCAGTTTTCAAGTTGGTCTAGTTGGTTGATTATCGATGTATCTGGTTGGCTGGCTCCCTATATCATGTGTACAGCAATGGAGCTAGAGGGCTGAAAATTTAAACATTTACTTCTCATTATGTCTAAAAAAATATTTTTTTGTTTTTAAAAATCCCTCTCCACATATTCCTATTTTAGTGGGGGGGGGGTAAATTGCAGTGTAAGTTTATGCTAAATTGATCACTTAGTTTGTGTCCGGAAGCATTCATGCTTGTTTTTTGAAAATTCTGATCACAGCCCAACAAATTGCGAGAGAGATAACTTATTTATTGATCATTCCATTTTTCAATTTTCTAATTGATCACCTCCAATACAGCATGCTGCCAAAAGCCATTGGTCACGAGACGGTTCTTATTGAGTAACTAACCAAACCTATCTTATTATTATTAATTAAAGTGGGGAAATTTGTATTGACTTCAGACTGGGTGAAGAGAAGAAGTAGAGAAAAACAAGGAATCTTCATGTTATGGATATAAACAGTCACAAGGGATATTTAATAACATAAATCATCATTGGACAAGAATTACCATATTTTTTTTCTGAAATAAGTCTAAAAAATTTTCCTTGTGCTCTACAGGCTGAAGGTTACTCTTTCTTGGGCCTATCCTGACCTCAGACAAAGGTAATCTATGCGAGACAGTAATCTGAACTCTTGAAATTATACATAGTATAAAATAAAAAATAAACAAAAGCATCATAAATAACCTCCCAAAATATATGTAATAACAAAATTTCATTCCAGTATCAGTTTAATACAGTAGACAAACCAACGGACTTGTATTAATTTAGAGTGAAAATACCAGTAATACAACTTACAGGTATTTTCACTCTTCTCAAATGACTTTGACTTTAAAAGAACTTTATTAAGTGACAAAAGAACTGAAAGTGAGATCTATTACAATGGTTTACTGGTAAATCTCATGATGACAAGATTATCATAATCAAGTACTTACCTAGCATCTGTTGTTGCCTTCAGTCAGCAACACCAGGCAATGGTGACAATTGTTTCCAACATTTTAATCCTAGAACTAGATATCATAGGAACATTATATGATCATAAACACCCTAAGATATGTTTGATTTTTTTTCAAAATTTTGCAAGTTGAAATTGAGGTGCATCCTTGAGGACAGAGTGTCCTCAACACTGGAAATAATGTAATCTACAGAAGAGTGAAACAGTATTTTCATGCTAAACAATGAAATATTAACAAAGTATATGTAATCCAAAGATAGCATGTTCGTAATATAGCAATGTAATAGAGAAACTCCACAAGTAGAAGTCTCCTAGCTACATATATTTTATATTAGAAACATAAGGTTTGCTATGTGAATGACAAGAATTAATCATCAAACAAAGATCAAGTTACTTCTTTTAGGGATCATAAATGACATTTAACAAAAGTAACGTAATATCTGAAAAGGATACAAAATATCAGAAGGATGATTTTACTAAAATAACCTCTGCCACACAGAGCAGCATCACTCGACTGGGAATGGGCTGAAATTGAACACTGAAATGTCTTGCACGTACCTTTTTATTTACAGAATGTAGAGGAGGTTGAAACACGCATGTTTCGTGACTTTTTCTAATGGTGACAAAACTCACAAATTGTCAACAAAAACTGTCAATATAGGTTTCATCATCATCAGTCTTTTGACGTCCGTCATTGGACATAGACCTTCTCCAAGATCTACCACATTTCTAGATCAGGGGTGTCGCGGAGCCAGTATTTTCTGAATTTGTCTAGTTCATCTCTCCATCTTGCATTCTGTCGGCCTCAGTTTTGCATGTGATCTTTGGGGATCCATGTTGTGAGTTGCAATGTCCATCACTTGTCAGCCATTCTTGCAACATGACCAGCCCATTGCCATTTGAGTTTTTTAATAGTTTCTATGATGTCATGGACTCCTGTTTTCTTCCTTATATATTGTGCTGTCTTGTGATCTCTCCATGTGAGGTTGAGCATGATTCTCTCATGTGCACGTTGTGTGCTTCTCAGTTTATGGGTCTGTCTCTTGGTTAGGTTCCCCGTTCAGCTCTATAAGTGACTATCAGGAGGATACATTGGTTCAATATAAGTTTACTCTGTTTTCAAGTTGGTCTGACTGGCTGGCTGACTAGCTAACTGGCTATCCATCTGTCTACGTACTGTGCATACAGGCCACACCCATGGAGCTAGAGAGCTGAAAATGTCAACATTTATTCCTTAATATGTCAAGGAAAAAATAGGTTTTTGGTAGTGTTCGATTTTCAATGTAAGTTTATGCTAAATTGATTCCTTAGTTTGTGTCCTGTGGCATTCGCACTTGTTTTTTTGTAAATTCAGACTTTCTTAGAGACTTAGTAACTTATTCATTGATTACACGCACAATTTTCTAATTTTTCAATTGATCACTCCCAACAGAGCATGCTATAAAGCTTACATGACTGCAATTTTACAGAAAAGTCATTACTTTTAATCTTCATGTGTGTGGGTGAGTTTCATCTCTTTGAAAAGAATGGAAATTATATAAAAAGCTATTGAAGTCACAACACCATCTTTAGACACCCACTAATTACCCACACAAATAAAAATGTTAATCTTAAATTAACATTGAAAGTAGAAATGGATCATTATACAAATAACAGCTGTAACTGATCTAAGCAGTTTATAATAATTTTCATTACATTTAATGTTGGGTTTCAGCCTATTGACCAAATCCTTAAATATCATTGATTCAAAACTACATCAACACCTGCACTTGATTTTTTTCTCCCGACAAACAAAGACGTAAGCTTTGTTTGGGGCCAAATGAAAGATCTACTCCCTATTTTATGATGCACACCAATTTTTTAAAATCCTAATGAGGATAAAAGTTTTAAGTAGCTCATTAAGGCCTGCGAAATCTCATTTTACAAATACGGAACCATGATTGTCTTGTGTATATTTTTTAAAGATTTTTTGGAATAAAGATGGTATCAATTTTTTACTTGACTGAATCCAAAACCACTGAGCCAGTCTATGCACACTAATTATAAAATGAGGATATTACTCTGAATAAATACAAGATTGTTAATGATGCTTCAGTGCACAAGTGGCGAACTGTGTTTGTCACCTGCAGCTTATTATTCTTTTAGCCGGGCAGTAAAGTGGGGGATCAGTTTATCAATTTAATGGATGCAAAAATAAGCCTTCTTTTAATGTCCACCAATTATAGGCAAAATAAAAACAAGGGTAATAGTCCAAAAACATTTCATAAATATAAATGATGTCTCATTTCACAAAAAATGAATATTACGGGCAAGTCCAGACCAATAAAACATAAATAAAAATATTGCGAAATATTAACGCATTCTACAATTGTGCCAATAAATTACTTCAAACAACCATGATTCCTGCCCTTTTGAGCTTCTGGCCATCATCTCTCATGATAGAAAGGTTGGTGGAAAAGCTGTAGATGGTTCGGTCAAATAACCATTGTGGGACAGAGTCTTGCTGTTTAAGATTTCATGTATTAGAATCAGAATTTCATAAATATTCATGGGCCCATATTGTTACCAAGCCAGGACAAGACTAGCTAGCTCAAAACAGGAAGCAGAAAAAAGAAAAAAAAAAAAGAAATAGAAAAAGAAGAACAACAATGATAGTTCTCCTTAACACTACGCATTGTACAGGGTCAGAAGTAGAGATTTGAATTCACACCAAGCTTTCCCTCCCCTATTCTCTGTTCTCATTAATTACTTCATAAAACATCGACCATTTGCACTGACTTGATGGTTGTAACAATGACTCAGCCAAATTTTTTTTTTTTTTTCAAAATTTATGCAGTCATTTTGAAATTTCAAATTACTCTTGTTTTTTTTTTTTTTTGCATTCTGCATTGGACAGTTCTTTAATTTCTTTTTATTCATTTCTTTCCTCATTTTTTTTTTGTTTATCTATCTCCCTTTTCATTTGTTTGTTTATTTTTTTGTTTGTTTATTTGTTTATACTTTCATTCATTCACAACCCAATATCAATAAATAGGGAGCCATTTTGTATGGCAGCACATTAAAGATGATGATCATTCATAGATAAGGTCAGAAATAGCCCCATCTATCATTCACAACTAGAGCTGAAGTTTTGAATACAAAAGAAAAGCAAAGACTTGGAAAATAACAAAATAAAGAAAACCAGTGAAAAAAAACAAAAGATTTTATCTTGATGCACGGTTGTGAAAGGTCAATATTCTTTTAAGAAAGCTCCAAAGTCTAAAATTTAAGAGAATTTTCTAGTCAAAAGAATAAAAAATTGACCCACCAGTCCAACAGTTTTAACATTAGAACAATTACTTTTCAAATTTATGATATCATTAATTTTTCAATAAGTGATATAAACTTGAATCTCAATAAGTTTTTATGACAAGCTGGATCTTATAAAGATACGTACTTGAATACTGCACTGAATACACGCAAATAAATGCTCATATCATCAGCTATTGATATGATAACGTGTTATCTTCATTTCTCATTCAAGATTTCTATATCTATAATTGCACAGAATATGTAAATAAACTCTTTCAACAGACAAATAGTGGCAAGATCAACATAATACTTTATTCAAATTGAGAGTTTTAAGAAACATTTAATGAATGCAAATGGCTTAGTTCTGTAAGACTCGCATTATCAAGTGTATCTCATTTATTATACATCAAGATATTTCTAATATGTAAATGGAAAAAGAATTTTATGATCAAACAAAATTCTAAGCCTTACAAAAGTGACAATCTAGAAAATTTTAACATGAATTCATTACATTAGGCCAAACAGTATATTGCAAATTTAACTCATATTTGTATTGAAGAAAAAAGGTCACTGCAATTAAAAAGCAAGTAAGCAAATTAGTTATTATCAGGTATAAGCAATGAATGATTTAAATGTTGGTATTATATTGAGCATTTATCTCCAATCACTGTGGCGCAGTGGTAGAGTGCTCACCTCAATTTGGTAGGCCTCAATTTAGTGATTCAATCTATTCCCAAATCATACCAGAGACTAGTGATATACCAGAATATCAATCCGGATTACTGGCAAAAGATTTATAAAAACAAATGTTTTTTGTAAATCTGGTGCTGGATATCCGAACAGATAGATATTATGGTACATCACTGTCAAAACTTCTTAAAATGGTACTCAATGCCTCTCCACTAAGCTTTCATCACAAGGCTTGAGGAACCTCTCTTTGAGGCTAAGGGTTCATGGCCAAAATTATGTTGTATACACTGATTCTTGTAAAGATCACAGAAGTTAAGCAACATGAAGCTTGGTCAGTACAAATGGATGATCGTTAGGGAATATCAAGGGAATATCAGATGCTGTGAGCAGAATGAAGCTTCAACTGACATGCTCAAAGTGGATCATTCTAACAATCGCCCACGTATACCAAACACTGTAACACCCTTGATGGGGGTATAAGGAGAGGACAATGATTCCTCTATGAAGCATTCAGAAAGTTTCAATCATGGGACAACTGTTCAAAGTAACATTATGTAAATATATTACTAATTTGATTCAGCAAGGATCATCATATATCATCAAGTTTCCAGGTTACAGAAAATAAGTAATAATTTTTTTTCCAACTTTTGTATTGTTTGTACAAAGGTGAATCAATAAATCCATAGCCTGACAGTCATGAGCTGATTGATGGGGAAGTGTTGGGTTCAGTACATTGACAAGGATAGAGATTATGTTGAAAAATGAATATTTACTGTGTAGAATGAATCAATAAAAGTATTGCAACAGACATTGGGATTGGGGGGGGTCAATTTGCAACGTATGCTAAATTGATCCCTTAGTTTGTGTGCGACCGCATTTACGCTTGTTTTTTTGAAAGTTCAGACTTTTTCTGTGATCACTGTTCAACAAAATGCCAGAGAGGTTTCATATTCTTCAATCCTCCTTTTTTCCAATATTTGAATTGATCACCCCTAACACTGCCAAACGTTGGTTAGTTGACTGTTTCTGCTGCGTGACTAACCAGACTTTTTTTTTTTCCATGTTTTGAGTGAAGGGAGTTCTGGTAAACGTCTGACTTTTTATATTGTGACTCATGATAACTACTGGGCTTAGCTTAGTATGACATAATGCTATGTGAAGTAATATAAAGCAAGGAATGCCAGTGTTATACCGATCTTCATAGTGTCTGCCAAGAAATCTTACATTGAGAATCTTGGCTTTTTATCTGGGCTCAAATGCCAACTTCGGTCGCCAGTGAAACATATAATCGTTCAGAATCTCTCGTTTTTAGACTGAGATAAAGAATTTCAGTCAGAAAAATACTGATACTGTGACAGATATGCTTTAATTTAACTTAATTTTTTTGTCTCTTGATGGACAAAGAAAGAACAGAGATTCTACTTATAGGAATTACATGATATTTGATTTTAAGAGACATTTGAAAAATTTAGCGGATATTATATTGGGAATTGAATTTCTTGATAGTGCATATTGAAAAATCATTATTTAGTATGAACAAATTATTTTATGGTAATTGGAGTTAAAACAGGTTTGGTTAGTCACTCAGTAGAGTCTGTCATGTGACTAAAGTCATTTGGCAGCAAGCCATGTTGTGGATTAACTAAAAAATTGGAAAAATGGTTGATCAATTAAAAAGTTATTTCTCTTACCTGTTGTTGGTATGCTGCTGGACACAAACTAGGGGACCAATTTAGCATAAACTTACATTGTAAAATGACTCATTTTTTCAGGATGTGGGGGGAGAACATTGCAAATTGAACCCCCACTAGAAACTTATTTTGTGGGGAATTTCGAAAAAACAAAAAATTGTTTTTTCTAGATATAATAAGGAATAAATGTCGAAATTTCCAGCTCTGTGTGCTGGCTTGGTCGGTATGCACAATACATTCATAGATAGCCAGCAAGCCAGACCAACTTGAAAACTGAAAAAACTTTTGATAATAGTTCTAGTTGACAGTTTCTCATTAGTCATTGCATTTGAAATATTGTCTTCATCTTTCATCCGCAGACGTACCCACTGAATTTTAGTTTTTATTTAGTCACCAAAATGAAGCTGAAATGAATTATACAAAATTCAAATTCAGTGACGAATGCACAGATTGCTGTAAAGCTGCAAATGACATGTAAATTTAATGACAATAAAGTGACTTAATTCTAAGGGAGATTCTCTGTGTTGGTACAAGGAGGCTACCCAAATGCTTGAAGAATTTGACTAGGAGAATAGATTATTTCCCTTAACATCTAGTTTTCAGTCTCTTTCAAATTAGTCTTTGCCTGTTTTTTGCTCAGTGGCTCACGAGGGATACTGCTCAAAAAACGTAGTGTCGAGCATTTAAACAGTTCTGTGGGCTATTGACATTCCCTGAACTTATTGGTAAAACCTTGTATAATGATATTCATGATAATGATAATATGAAGACTTTGTATCAATACCATCATTATCATTATAGTAGTGTAAAGACTTGATACACTTTTCACTTTTATGTAATAAAAAGTATGAAACTTGAAAGATAACACACTAAAAAATTTGAGAGAGAGTTATTCTCTCTAGTTGTACCAAACCAAATATGGTCTCTTGCAACTTGCAGACTTTTATTAGTTCTCAAAACCTGTTTGGTTGATCACCAGAAAAGACTGTGAATATTAGTTTCCAAATAATATCAAAGTGATGTAAGATTTAGCCCAAGTAAAATTCAAAGAGATTGAATTTTCTCAGAAAGGAAAGATATAGAAAATTACTGTTCTGTGTTGTTTAAATACTGCATGGCCAACACTGACTTCTATCCTGCGGTGTTCCTTGGGATGGTGTGATCTGGTTTGGTAACACAGCATGACAACCCTCTCCCCTCCAGAACTCACTGTCTCCCCAGGATACCTGGAATTTTGGTGATCTTTTTGTACTATAGATACACATACTGTAGAAGAAAAAAATATCCTTTTTACTTAAAATCTGGAGGAGGTTATATATGCTCCTAACAAACAAAATTTTTCCCTGGGAACTTCAAATGTTATAAGACAAGAATATGATTCCCTATCTTATGAACATTTAAACCAACCAGGAAGAAAAATTTACTGGGTAGGAGCATACATGAAGAAAAATTCCCCTCTGGGTTCAGTTTTTTTTAATTTTATCAATACATTGCTTAAAAAATAAACAAAGATATAGTCATCCCTAAAATTAAAAACTGTGAATGTTTTCTTGCTCTTCATTGCACTACATAAATTGTTTCACAAACACTGAATGTGTTAAGAATCAAAAAGGTTTATAGTTAGTACAAGGTGTTAATAGTTATAATCTTATATAGACAAGATTTCTGATATGAAGACCCATTTTGGTACCTGTCCATCAGCAGCAGCAGTAGCCTTTTAACATCCTTTGTTGGACATGGACCTTCTCCAAGATTCACCAGATCTCTCTAACGTGGGCATCACAGAGACAGTACTTTTTGAATTTGTCTAGTTCATCACACCATCTTATATTCCAAAACTAGGATTGTGCCAAGAAATTTCTACGAATTATTAACCAAAAGATATGAAGTAAAGTAAAAAATAGAACAAGGCGTGACTGGAAAGCCATTGGATTTACTTAACAATGTCTGTTAAATGCAGCATATCACCAAAATCACTGCTTATTTACCGAACGTCTTCCACCTCCATATGTGTCCCATTTTTTCTTCCCCAGAGCTTTGGTTGGCTGTAATTTTGACCATTTTACTTATGAAATGCCCTGTTAGAAGAGCAAAATACAAATATGTAAAAGTTTTGAAGAATCTGCAAAACCTTAAATTCAAGAAGGTCCATGGAGTACAAAGCAAATTATTGTACATTACTTCAGGGTTAACAAATCCAAGTTAATTTTAATTTATTAGATTTACAAATATATTAATTAAAAGATACAGCAAAAATTACTCATCATGGTGTCACCCCTCTGAGGGTGTTACCTGGGGTGTGCCCTTCCTTAGTACACCAATGTTCCTAGATGAATAACTAATTCATCATTTTTTTTTGTAGAGAAGAAAAATTCAGACATTAAACAAGGGAAAGCATCATCTTCTTCAGTGTAGTCTGACTTGTACTTATAAAATCAGTCTTATCCAAATGATTATGATTTCTCTTATTTTTCTCAAAGTTTTATGAATTTAGCGGAGAGTCCAAAGAAACACAATAGCATTTTTTTCATTGAAAAGGTGATAGAATCAATAATTGGAAGACTATATAAGATATGAAAATAAAACCATTATCATTTGTTTTGACAACTATTTTCCTTTATCTTGATTTTCAGTTGCTCTTTATCACAGCTTAACTTGGGCCCGTCAGCCTACAGCAGTATGTAAACAGTGCTGATTGGAAGTAAAGAATAAACTCTCAAAAAGACTTCCCCCAAAATATGAAATTGTTTCATGAGGCTATCAGATTATTACTCTCATAAGGCATTTGCATTTTTTTAAAAAGTCATCAGAGTTATTTGTTGTGCAAATATTCTTGTATTAGCATTATCATGTAGACAAGACTTTTCCTATAGAAAGTTGGATGAATCTTAGTTTTTAGACAGAGATGTCTTGGTTTCTTTGCTGTAAATTAGCACATGAGTGAAGGTCTAGAAATAAGGTCAATTAGCTGTATGGAGTTAAATTGAAAAAGAATAAATTGCTCAACTTGCTTAGTAGTATTTAATTCAAAGACTGGTGTTGTTGAAGGTTGGAAACCTATAATCACACATTCTTATTTAGACAGCTTAATGAAGAACTATTCAAAAGAATAAAATAGCTGGGAAATATTTATTCCAGCGCCCCCAAAATCCTACAGCCATTATTGTTTCAACTTAGTGGCTATGACTTTGTTTTGTACCTTTGATTGAAAGCTGAGAACCCAGACTACACAAAAATTTGATTGGGTAAATATGAATAGGAATTGTACTCTTACTGAATAGTTTGTTTCAAGAGAAATAAGAGAATTTACAATCAAGATTCCATTCTTGGTCAGTCTCATTATCAAATCACCATAGCCTCACAAAGGGACCACCTGACCAATCATCCAAATAGGCTACTGATTCTTCTCTCTTTGCTCATCTGTGTGTGTGTGTGTGTGTGTGTGTGTGTGTGTGACATTTTGAGGGTTACCATTGAGTACACCACTCTGCATCGTCTAAAAGAGTTTTTTGTTTTTACAAAAAAATGCTTTTTGTGTTTCTATGGTCATTTTGGACAAACAATGCCCAAATCTTGTGCTAGTAGTATTTTTTAAAGATAAACTTAGATAAAATATCTTTTTTTTTAGATAATTTTACGTAAAAGATCTACTTTATAGATAATTATATCTATTTTTTAGATGATTTTAGATAAGAGATCTAATTTTTGGATTACTTCAGATAAAAGATCTATTTTCTAGATAATCTTAGATAAAAAATCTTTTTTCAAAGATGATCTTTTTGATAATAAGTTCTGGTAGAGTGATTCATTTATTCAAGGTAAGGATATTTATTATAACAATTTTAAAACATAAAAGATGGAAGTAATTCAGTTGTAAAGAAAATATATTTTTGGTAACAACACTTGTAACAATGATTGCAGATGTTTTTAATCCCTTTCTTTGTTGGATGAAGAGATGCATACTATGTCTCTGTTGAGGTGCAAAAGCTACATTCATGCTCCTTGAATTATGATGACTTTTCTCAAAATCATGGTCTATATGTAAGATGTAAGTGACTCTATAAAACATAGCTGTAATCTAATACTATAGAGACAACAACAGTTCCTTTATTTGCTTGCCACCATGTTTTTTTGTATTCATCGGGGAAAGTAGACTACTACATCTACCTGACAAAAAATCTCTATGAAACCCACAAAGGAAGAAGAAATTAAGCAAAGAATCACCCTCGGATGGCAAGCCTTTTGCAGACCAAATTCAACCTTCAAAAACAAGACAATCCCAATTATCTTAAAAAAAAGAGTATACAATCAATGCATCCTCTGGATAGTCACTCATGGAACTGAAACATGGAACCTAAGCCAGAGACAGACTTGCAAACTGAGAAGCATACAACGTGCACCTGAGACAATCATGCTCAACCTCATATGGTGAGATCTCAAGACGGCACAGAATATCAAGAAGAAAATGGGAGCGAGACATCATAGAATCTATCAAAAAACTTAAATGGCAATAGGCAGGTCATGTTGCAAGAATGGCGGATGACAGATGGACATCACAACTCACAACATGGATCCTTAGAGATCACGTACAGAACCGAGACTGGCAGAATACAAAATGGAGTAATGAACTAGACAAATCTAGAAAATACTGGCTCCGCGACGCCCATGATAGAGAAATGTGGCTGATCCTAGGAAAGGTCTATGTCTGATGACAGATGTTAAAAGGCTGATGATAATGATGACACACTAAGGACTACAAAATTGTTTATAAGGCCAAATTGATGAAAGGATTAACATTCAGGAGGCACTGATGTCTTAGGGCGATTTATGGTCAGGTCAATTTATGGTCACAATTTTTATTTTCAAAAAGAAAAAAAAAGGGGGTAGAACTCACCAAAAGGAGGGGATAGAGTTATATCCATTCTGTTTGAGGGAGGCGATCTGATCCGTTTAATTTCTTGAAATCTCCATAAAATCTCATTTGCTTTCTTGTGTTGTTATATTTGATGTTTTCTTTTCCCAGGCAACACCAGGCAACCTCGCTAGTTATACATGAACCAGCCCAATTCTCTCAGTCGGGCTTGCTTTAATTCCTGACCACTAACAATCCCTCTCTTCCTGATTTTCAATGCATATTTGAATCAAGTGAACAAATGTATGAAAAACAAATTTGGTATTTAATCAGCAATTTTTCACTTACTGCTAGAAATATTTATTGTTTTAGTGCTGAAACTGACCAGAGCTATGCAGGAAAATAGTGAAGTAGTGGTAAAGTCAGTGGGAAGTGATCAGAAAAGCTGAGATCTTGCCTATATATACTGGATTCAAGTGGTATATTCTAGAGACAACTGCATTTTAACCTGGTATGTCATGATTATTGTTTCATTTTTTTCCGCAATCACCAAAATTTGCTGGGTCACGATATATGTAATCATTACATTGAATGAAAGTTTTGATGTATTTGTTTAATAAATCTTACCTGTGATATCATGGTTTACATAAATAGCTAGTTAATCAATATTTGATTAACTAACTAGGAAATGATATTAATCTTAATATTCAAACGCTTATTCAAAATGTTCTGAGAATATTGTGACTAAACATCATGATATTTACTAAATCATCTCAACTTTCTCATTTCTCAGTATCACTATGTTTTCCAAAGTTACTTTCATTTTTTCTGGCCAGTGATATTATGCAAAGAATCTCTCATGAGACGTGGAGAATGACATGCTCAGTCATGATGAATGTGTTGGTCACACAGGAATGAAAGGTGTCTCAATGCTGAGTGAGTAATCCAAAAGGATAGTCTGTTCATGTATGGGCAGTAAGTTACATCTGATCGGTTGTCTAGTTACATCAAGGCTGCACAACCAGTTCTTGAGATATTCAAAATTGCAGGATACTTTCTTGACATTCCTTATGTGTGTATGGGCATGTACCCTGCTTAAAAGAAACTTTTCATTCATAAAAGATCAAAGCGTTTCCCGCAAGATTATTGTAGATGATTAACACTATCCAAGAGTATGCTTTGAATGACTTAAATCTGTTACTGATCATTTCATTTTTATTTCCATAGTCACTATACACACATATATGCACATATGTAGACATGCATACACATACATACATACACACATATGCACCCACATAGACATGCATGTGTACACATACATTTGAATACATACACAACACTGATATGCATGCTCAAGAACAACTGAAGTTATCATCGAATGGACAGCAGAGAATAAAGGGTGAGCGAAAAAAATCTACTTGGGAGCTCAAACTGTAAATGGCTTAAATAATCTAGGATTTAATCATTTATCATATTGACCTGCCCACATTCACAATGTTTCACAAGATAAATTTCCTGGTAGTGATAAATGGAGATATTTCCTGAAAACCTTTCCAGCTGTTTCTATTTGGAAAAATTGCCATTTCTATAGAGTTCAGCTGGTGACTTGTAAAGCATGGTATTGTCTCTGTGCAACAGAACAATCTTTGACAGAGAGTGAAAATGAATCGGAAAAAGGTGAACACAGATATAAAAACTTGTAGATAAATAGTTCACCTTACTTTTTCTCAATAAAAAATGACACTAATGCAAGAGTGACTCTTCCAACTTTTCACAAATAGTTTATAAAATGAAAGCATATATTCTGACTGTCAGGGTTTCAGGCACCAACTAAGTTTGAAAGCTCAAACAACAATCCTACCACCATAGAACCAGAGGTGTTTAGTTCATTTGTCAAATCAAACAGAATCTACACAACTTCATTCTTTGCTAGGCAAGGCCTTTTCCAGCTTACTGGAGTAAGGAATTAAGGAATAATTGAAAAACAGGAAAATTATGTCAACCATGATTCATCCTAATTTCAGTTGCTTCTCATTGCAACTTCTCTGACCATCATTCTACCTATGGCTATTAGTAAACAACATGCATCATTATTGAAAAAAATAAGCTCTTGGTGAGACTTGATTATCATCATCATTCTTTTAACATCTGTCGTTGGATATAGACCTTCCCTAGGTTTTGCCACATCTCTCTATCTATAGCCAATAATTTCCGAACTCGTCTAGTTTGTTTCTCCATCTTGTATTCTGCCACCCTCGGTTGCGCATGGGATCCATGTTGTGTGGGTCGTGATGTCCATCGGTTGTCTGCCATTCTGCAACATGACCAGACCATTGCCATTTTGGACACACATCTCTTTTATTTTAGGAAGCCTATCTATATACAGTGACTGCTCTGCTATTTGAGCTACTAGAACCAACAGTGGCAGGAGATCAAATCTGACCATATAAATTATTACTGTATTTTCCCCTGATTGCTGGTAGCACCATATTTGTTGTTATTGTTTTGTGATTTGGTGAAAATAAGACAATAAGCATCTTTTTGATTTTAGTGCTTTCATATTTCCTTAAGAAAATTCCAAATGCCAAATTATCATATAGCTTTTAGTATTCAAATTTATCTCATGAAACATTGTCAATCATTATAATCTTTGACAACAAAAATATTGCCAAAACTCTCAACCTAGGTTTCTTCCATTTTTTAATTGGTCTGGTTGGCTTTGTATGTATTGATCATGTATACAGGCCACACAAATGGAGCTTGTAGGCAGGAAATTTCAAAATTTACTCCTTATTATGTCTAGAAATTTTTTTTTATTGTTTGAAGATTCTCCCATATATTTATCATTATTTATTAGTGGGTGGGTGGGGGTATCAGTTTGTAAGTTAATGCTAAATTGATCTCTTAGTCTCTTTCTAGCAGCATTTGCACTTTTTTTTGTTTAATTCAATCTTAGTGATCACTGTCCAACAAAAGGTAAGAAAAGTCATTTATACATTGATCCCTTTTTTCTAATTTTTTAATTGATCACCGCTAAAAGACACTGGTCGCGTAAAGGTTCTATTGAGTAACTAAGCAGACTTGTATTTCTTTCATTTTAATTTCTGTTGCTTTTTATCGCAACTCCCAACTGTTAGGCTGCAATGTAGATTGGATGCTGTCATAGCCTAATTGGGAAGGTAACTGCCACAATAAAATACACTTCCAAGGATATGGGATGTGAATTTAGGTTTCACAGAAAACTCATTCTTCATTTCAATCAACATTGCTTACTAAAAGTTATAGAATGATAATCAAGGAATTTCTATTCGATTTTTGTTGTCTTGGTTTCATCTGTTGTACCCTATGGTCTTCTTCAAGTGACTGTTGTAAATTGAGAAATTTTCCTCTTTCGATAAGAGGCATTTTTGAAACTAGGCAGCCTCCTGGAGAAGGCCATAGAGGAACAATGTGAAATATTGTGCCCAAAAGATGATCTAAGATGATGACAACAGTCTAAAGAAATCTATACATATTGATCATTTAGGAGTAATGATGAAAGGTAACAGAATCTAATATCAAAGAAATCCACCAAAAATATCACTGAGCTCTTTGAAAAACTACAAATAACTATCACATATATAATGAGTTTCCTCTGCTTTTGTTTCTACAGCAAAGATCTTCATTAGTAACAAACTTTTAACTAACAACAGGTGATTTGTACTTCAGGAGTTGTGATTCTCAGCTCGATAGTCTAACCACTGAGCTGACGTATGGTATCACTTCAAAATAATATTCTTCTGAAGAAGAGGAAATACTCTTTAAAAAGTAATTACAGAAATGCCTTTTATCAAGAAAAGAAACTGGTGGTGATAAAGAGAAAGAAAAAAATAGTCAGTTCAGAAGTTTCCAATTTCCAAAAGAACTAAAAATAAAAATGGCAGAAATGAAAAGAAAAAAGAATAGAAAAAACAAAACAGAACAAAGACATATTTATATAAAAACTGATTTTGATGTTTGGGAAAAAGAAGAAAAAATATTTATTAAACGAAACTGTTATTGTTTCTGTCATATTCAGTAAGTGTGATGTGCTTCTTATATATTATAGGGAAATGAGATATTCTCTTGTGGCATCATGGAAGATGTTTTAATCAAAAAAGATGATAGGGCAAAAGAAAGAAAGATGAAAAGAAAGAGGATAAAGGGGAAAGGGTGGAGAAAAAAATTGAAGGAAAGATGAAGAAAAATAGTAAAACTGTTGTTTATTAAGTAAATGAAAAAAGAGAGAGCGAAAGAAAAAATGAATAAGAGAAAAGGGAGATTAAGGAAAAGAGAAACAAGTTAGAAATTGAAAGAAAGAGAGGAGAAATGAAACTGTGGGAGGAAAGAAAGAAAATGTGGGAAAAAAAGAAAGAAAAAAAGACAAATTAAAAAGAAAGAAAGAAAGTAGCAAGAATAATATGTAAATAAAAGCAGGAAATAAAAAGAGTCCAAGATGCAAAACGGACAGAGAGACTATAAAATTAAATTATTGAAAATTTCAATGAAAGACATATGAAACATGAAAGAAAAAGACTGAAAAATAGGGAGCGAAAAAAATATGGAATGAAGCTGGTGAAAAAAAGGAAATAAAGCTTTTAGAATCAAAAATAGAAAGAAAGAACATAAAAAAAGAAAAATAGTTAAAAAGAGGAACACAATATAAAGAGAGAGAAAGAAGATTTGATATCTTTTTCTCAGTGGAAAGAGATTTTTCTTGCATCATGAAACTACTTGAAACAAGTAATTTACATCTTCCAGAAATAAAGGAAAAAATAAAACAAGACACTATAATAAAAAAAAAAGAATTTATTATTAGATGTCTGATATTAATACCAACAAAATTATCCAGCAAAAAACGTGACAGAAAAACATTTTAGAAATTGTCAACCTAAGCTGTCACCAAAACTGTCATATGTTTTTTTTTTAGTTTCTAAGCTGGTTTGGCTGGCTGACCATGCATGTATGTTTCTAAGCCTTTATTCCTTACTGTATCTAGAAAATATGATTATCTTTTTCTTTAAAATAAATCTCCCCTGAATAGGTTTTTAGAGTGGTATTCAATTTGTAATAAAAGTTTATACTATATGGATCCCTTACTTTGTGTCTGGTAGCATTCACACTTGAATTTGAAAATTCAGAATTTCTCACTCATTCACTCACTCACTCACTCACTCACTCAATCAATCATCATCATTATCATCACCACCACCACCACCACCACCACCACTACTATCATCATCATCATCATCATCATCATCAGTAGTAGTAGTAGTAGTAGTAGTAGTAGTAGTAGTAGTCTTTTAACATCCGAATTCATTGTTGGACATAGACCTTCCCCAGGATTCGCCACACTACTCTATCGAGGGCGTTGCAGAGCCGGTATTTTCTCACTGTTCACTGCTGAACAAAATGCGAGAGAAGTAACTTATATATTGACACCCCGTTTTCCAATTTTTCCATTGATCAACCCCGAAACATGGCATGCTGCCAAGAGGCATAGGTCAAATGAAGGTTTTCTACTGAGTGACCTACCAGACCTGTTGTATTATTTCCTAAAAGTATCCACATCATAGAAAACAAATCTTATGGATACTCATCAAAATGTCAACAGCTTTCTATCTTATCATGTCCCATGCCAAATGTTCCCGCTACTTTACCTGTTGAGTACCTAATGACGGTAATTACGTAATGGCCCTCTTTTTGAAATTCCTGCCTTTTCCTCATTTAGTTCTTTGCATACTGCTGTAAGTAATACCTGCTTTCCAGCAATGCTATTCAGTCCCTGGGGAATCCCAAGAGATTCTTACACATTCTTGTCCAAGAAACATTAGGGAAAAAATGTTGGTGCTGAAGGTCATTAGATACTTGTAGCTCTGTCAGCGATTATAAATGATGGTATCTCAAGGTGTTCAGATTACTTCCCTTCGAAAGAAAAAAAACAAGTATGTACTATTTTGCATTGACTACATCTCAGCAGGGAGAAAAGCAATCTCCATATAAATGGAGAAATATGCTGATGAATGTTTTTATTGAGAAAAGTCTCTTGTGTAAAAATCGCAAAACAATAATTTTTCATTTCTCAAATATTCCAAAACTGAACAAATCTTTTTTAAATTCATCAAAGATATCCTTTCTTTTGGGTATTTTTAGATAGAAAATGTCTAGCAACCATAAGATTGATGGTAAATCACTTAGAACATAAGAACAAAAAGCCAATCACAGTTTACTCATGAACAAGATCTTATCAGAAGTACTAATCATCATCAGTCTTTTAACGTCCGTCGTTGGACATAGACCTTCCCCAGGATCTGCCACACTTCTCTATCATGGGCATCGCGGTGCTATTTTTTTTTAGTATGTCTAGTTCATCTCTCCAACTTGTTTTTTGTCGGCTTTGGTTTCACATGAGGTCTCTGGGGATCCATGTTGTGAGTCGTGATGTCCATTGGTTGTCTTTCATTCTTACAACATGACCAGCCAACTGCCATTTGAGTTTTCTAATGGATTCTATGATCTCTCTGACCCCCATTTTACTTCTGATATATTGTGCTGTCTTGTGATCTCTCCATGTGAGGATGAGCATGATTCTCTCATGCACACGCTGCATGGTTCTCAGTTTGTGGGTTTGTCTCTTGGTTAGGTTCCATGTTTCAACTCCATAAGTGACTATTGGGAGGATGCATTGGTTGTATACTTTTCTTTTTAGGATTATTGAAATATGGTTTTTTAAATTCCAAGGGTCACAATGCTGACCCAATGATTCATTCATGTCATCTTTGAGAAATAACTTTAAAAATCTTTCTCCAGATTGAGGAATAGAGCTTTAAAATGTATTAATTAGGAAAAATGTAAAAATAATCATAGTCTGAGAGACTACATGTTTTGATATAAACTTATTTAAAACACTTTTTTTAAATCCTAGCATATAAAAGAACATCATGTGGGGACCACAAGATGACCCCCGGAGGTGTTGATGCCATCACTGCACATAAAATTAGGCCTTATGAAACAATTCATCTTAGCTTAATATCCAATTATCTTCCCTTAGCTGTCTCATGCAAAATAGGTAAATTACAAGATATATATGGTCTGATCACAAAAGCAAAGTTTGAGTGGAATAATTGCTGATTCCTATACTTTTTGACATAATCAATCAGGAAACAACACTTATTACCCAGGAATAGGAAAAAAGTTTTCAAAAAGTAGTGAATTAGATATGAAAAGATTACTAATTTTTTCAAAAAAAAGTGGGATAGCATTATATTCAAGATCACATTGTACTTTAGAAAATATGGTAAGTTCTCTTTGAGTCTCAAAGGCAGGTCTCCTGAGTTGAAGGGATGCTAGTTCGAGTCTCACCAAGAGTTTATTGATTATTTCCGATCTGCACTGTTTGCTCACTACCATACACTGACAGTCTGAATAGTTGCAAAGGAAAACAACTAAAATGAAAATGACATAAAAATTAATAATGAATTATCATCATAGTCATCCATTACTTATTTTTGAATAATAATAATGATATGAGTATAATTCTCACTTCTCTTAAAGATGTTTTATACATCAAGTAGGTTTTGGACTTACACAATCATAAGAATATTTTCCCTACTAAATCTCATTTTTCTTCTGCTTGAAGCAAAACAAATAATATGCATATGAAAATAACACTATTCATTTTTATAAAATCTGCCATCGAAAAAAAAATGGTGAGTCATTGGCAAATAGAACTTCAGGAGTAGAATAAGATCTGAAACTCCGTGATGGATGATTACAGTTACCTCGTACACAATAGTACAGTATCAAATTGTAAGAAGTAGGACAATTAGATTATCCTCAGGTGCTGCTATCCCACAAAGAAGACCCTCTGCCACAGGCAAGTCTCTCAGATCTGTAAGGAGTGAGCATCAAAGAGATAAAAGAAAATAAAAGATATAGGATGATCGAATTTGTCTTGCAAAACGTGAGAAAAAAGCAGAATCCAAGAGAATTTTTGTGATTTTAAGAAAACAAGATCAATGGCCTGATAACAACGCAACCAGGCTGGTCATCAAAGAGAAGAGTTTATTCTAGAAGGAGAAAAATACAAAAAAAAAAGGCTATTAGTGTGGGAACGATGATACTAGCAGGATTTGTTTCGAAAGTTTTCAACAGTAAATACCTTTCTAGGACTTTCAATCATTCACTAAAAACTATTAATAAAACAATTATTACTGTAATGCAAACAGGTCTGGTTAGCCATTCAGTAGACACCATCACATGACCAGCATCTTTTGGGGCTGATCAATTAAAAAATTAGGAAAAAGGGGTAATCATAGAATGTTTTTTTACCTTTTGTCGGAACACTAAAGTGTCTTAATTTAAGAAAAAAAAAACATGGCCGAACACTGTCAGACACAATTTAACGGAACCAAGTAAGCGTAAACTTACATTGTATATGGATCCCCCCCCCTAAAAACTTATTTTGGGGGTATCTTCAGAAAACAAAAAAAATCCTCTTTAGACAGCAAAACTTGATTAGCACTAACAAATTTTATGTTTGTGTATTTGTATTATCCCCTTCCTCTCTCTCTGTTTGTTTTGCTACGTACACACCTATACATAAAAAATCATAAGATAAATTGTTGCTGCTGTTATTGTAATGTCGATCATCCCTAACTTTATTGTTTCTATTGTTTATATTATTTTTTTTATTTTTTTACTTGGAATTCTTTGAATCTCCGGATTATAATGGTGATGATGATGATTAACATCGGCAGTAGCAGCATCAACAACAACCAAGTCTTCTCAATCATATGTAAGCTTCTAGTATCAACCTAGCAGGGGTTCCCAATGTTGCCCGGGAAAAAATAACTGCAAATATAAAAACACAGGAAAACAAATGATATCTATATTATTAAGATTTGATAAAAGAGAAAACAATGTTCCCTTTCAGGTTTTGACCTTTGGAAAGGAAAAAATTCCCCACTCCAATTTTGTCCACAAGAAGGAAAAAAGAATTCCCGGTCTGATTTTGACCACATGAAGGGAAAAACAGTGTTCCACCATGATTCAGATCTTTAAAAGGGGGAAAAAGTCCAAATTATGACACCTAAAAAAGAAAGAGAGAAAGATAAAAACAAAAGATCCCTCCTGTCTTTTGACTCCTAAAAGGAGAGAAATGTTTCTCTCACATGATGTCCAACGATTGTCTGTCATTTTTACAACATGACCAGCCCATTGCCATTTCAGTTTTCTAGTGGATTCTATGATGTCTCAAACTCTTGTTTTTTTCCTTGTTTTGTGATCTCTCGATGTGAGGATGAGCTTCATTTTCTCATGTGCATGTTGTATGCTTCTCAGTTTGAATGTCAGTCTCTTGGTTAGGTAACATTTTCAGCTCCATAGGTGACTATCGAGAGGATACACTTGTTGTATACTCTTCTATTTTAGACTTACGGAATTTTCTTGTCCTTGAAGGTTGAACTTGCTCTGCTAAAGGCTTGCCATCCTAGAATGATTCTTGGCTTGATTTCCTCTTCTTTCGAAGATTTCATGGAGATTCAATGGTATTGCCTCAGAAAAAATGACATGATTAACTCTTAGTTGAGAACAATAAACAAAGGAGTATCTTAAACTTCAAAGCAATGGCTGTATTGCAAAAACGTAATAAAAATTCAGAGAAAATGTTAAATTAAGTGTTCGTTATTTTAAATGAGTTTGAGACACTTATATTATTTTGAAAAAAAATAAAACATAAGTGACTTGTTCAGGTAATTACATACATAAAAAAAAACTCTCAACTTGGTACTTGTAACTTAATTCTACCCCATATTCAGGCAGTTAAATGGTTGCTTAACTGATATACCATTTGCTTACTTATCTCCAGCTTAGACATGGTAAGATTCATTTGATCTTATAAATCTGCTTGCTAGAGCATGACCAATTATGAAAAATCAACAAACAAGCCAAAAAGTGACATGGAATTTCATTTTATAAGATTCTACAAATTCAAAAAATAACATCAGATGATGAGTCAAGCAGTAGCACAAGTGAGATTTTGAACTTATAGTGAAAGAAATATCATAAATGGAGATACGGATAAGATTGAAACTCAGATTCAGTTGCTCTTGTCTTCTGTGACACATGAAGCAATGATTTTGTCTCCATTTCTTGAGCAATCCATGGAGACCCAATTATTATCTTACAAGTAACAGTAGTTTTTTATATTATCGTGACACCTAAGATGGGCTGCCTTGATACAAATAAAGCCAAAAATTTGATATTAGCAAAGTGAAGACACTTAACATAGTGTGATAGATGACAGATTCATGATGCAGACCAATTCATAAATGCAGTGAGTTTGATCATCACTTTTCACCACACCAATGTTCCACACTAAATTGAGCTTATCAAACAATTGGCATGACTCATAACAGAAATCATTAGCAAGCTAGTATCACGGTTTATTATTATTGTATTGAGTTCAGTCCTCACTGGGTACCCCACATTAGTAATATTGTGCAGGGTTGAGTGAATATAAGGATCAATCTAGCAGGGTTTATTTTTTTTAATAAAATTGAAATAACTGTTATTAGCGCTCTATAAACAAGAGATTTACATTTGTCACTGAGTAATGGTTAACAAGACATTGCAAGTGAGTTCAACCCTCACTCAGCGCTCCATTATTGAAGATCTATCCCAAACTAAGCTAACCTTAGTAAATATTGATTATAAATAAGAGCATTAGCCCAGCAATGATATAGCCAGGCTTGTTTTAAATGGACCCAGATGGTGGAATTAGAATGCTCAAACAGAACCATATAACTAAAATCAATACAGCTGGATTTGTTTTTGTGCTTCAATTAGAATATTATACTTTTCTTTGCATCAATCGTTGCAAAGTTACAATATCTATATTAGATACTTGATCATTCACATCTCTTTACTGTCATCCAGATAGAGCTTGATCGTTTTTTGGACTTTTACATTTGCAATTGTTTGAACTATGAATAACATATTTATTGAAACCAGAATTCTTTAGCAGCGTCTTCTAAAGATCCAAGAGACATTCTTGATTGCTATGTGATCTATATGACCACTCTAATCTATTGCATTTCTATTAGAAACCCTCAACTACAACCGTTACCAACACTGTCAAAATAGTTTCTCTTAGTTTTCAAGTAGGTCTGGCTGGCTATTATGTATGTATATATATATATATATATCATGAATACAATAGAGCTACAGAGCTGAAAATTTGAACATTCAGTCTCTATGTCCTGGAAAAAGTTATTTTTTTCTGTTTATTGTCTCAAGATTCCCCCACTAAATACCTTTAGATATGAGGGATTTCAGTTTGCAATCTAAACTTATGCTAAATTGGTCCCATAGTTTATGTCCACTTGACTTTAGAAAACTCAGGCTTTTTTGGTGATCACTGCGTAACTAGAGCCTAGAAAAGTAAATTTATTGATCACACCTTTTTCCAATTTTTCCAACTAATTTATTCCCAACACAGCATGCTGTCAAAAGACATTGGTTGCATTACGGTTTCTATTGAGTGAATAACCAGATTAGTTTTCCTGGAGATTTATTCTGGTCTTCTACTGAAGGATCCCTGGATAATTCCCCTAAAAATGAATACAATATTTCTGCTTGCTTTTTGTTCTTTGCAGACACATAAAGAAATGATTAAGTATATTTAACAAATAATCTATTCATAATGCATTCATTCAAATATAACTTATTAATAGTCTTGATGACTAGGGTTAGAATACTGTATAGCAATTAATGGTTTAACAATTGTGCATTAATTTTTCCATAATAGATTTTAGTTGGAAGTAGAATTAGTTAGTTATGCCAAAAAAAAAATTAGCCTTCACTACTGATCGATGGTCAAATACATTATTTATAATGAACTGTACTTTTCTATAGTACTTAAAGGGAAGGGCGAAAGCCTTCCTTAGCATTTTTGTTGGATTTTACTATAAAGAGGGTCTTGTATAAAGAAGTAGATAACACGGAAAGTTCTCCGTGTATCATAATTTGATTCAGGTCAGCTAAAAGCCATTCAAATACAGATGTAAAAGCATGATTATGAATAGATATATTTAACATCGTTTACTGATTGTTTTGAAAAACTGAAGGAAATCATTTTTTCAAGTTCAGTTTCAAGTGAAACATATGATGCTCAGCTTAAAGCCATTATTTTGAAATTCTTTACAATTGCTTTCAGGATATCCAAGTCCCCTCTATCAGGTTTGGCAGAAGATCAGAACAGGGTTTTAAAAATCCCCAAGACACAGATCAAAACAACAGATATCCTGAAATGCCCTAACCCTTCTTTCTAGGAGAAAAAGTTTTGATAATCTTCATCTAAAAAAAATATAATATCACACACAATTTCTTTTTCTATTTCATACTTATGTATTCTTCTTTAATGAGAAATTTGACAAAAAAAAAGAAATGTGTTTAGGTTTAACCCTAAAAAATCTGGAACATCAAAACTTACGTGTGTCTATATGAGGCAAACAGCATATATATATATATATATATATACATATATATATATATATATATATATACATATTATTGTGTCATCCACAGACAGCTGTTTTGTTGTATCACAACTCTTCAGTGTGACTATAGACTATCCATTATCCTATCCAGTACCTCTCTTCATACCCAGAGGCTGGTATCCTACCTCTGCGCCACGGAACTGGATGGTCAGTAAGGTTGAATATAAGCGATATATTTATTTAGCATATATTCCCCATCCACTAGAGTGCTCTATTCCTATGGAAGAGCATTATATATCTATCTCTATATGTACATATATATATATATATATATATATATATATATATGAGGTGCTTTACAAAAGTTATGAGTATTTCAGCAGATTGATCAATCAGTGCCGTGTTTCCCATATCTTGATGGATATTTTAATTGTGGAAATTGTTGCCTGACTCCCTGTGGTGCTTCTGAAAATATAAAAGTCAGGTGACAATTTCCATGGATCACAGAGTGCAGTTACTCAATGTGATTACTACCTGTTAACTTGGACAGAAAAATGACTTGCACACTACATGCATGTTCATTCTGGCACACGTAGCTCTGATGCTAACAATGTGGTGTGATGCAGTTATTTTATACACAACTCCAAAGTCACCACTACACAACATAACAGTAGTGAGCACTCAAAAACATTCACTTGGTGCACTGTTTTAAAAGTTTGGTTTCTTTTTTGACAGTCCTCATATGTATGTATGTATGATGTATAGTAAAGGAATTCATCTATGTATACATCTCTTCAAATATCCAACTCAAAGACAGAAACAGCATAAAACTGGTTTTCTATAATACATTTCTTGCCTTACTTAAAAAGAGGTTGACAGTCGGTTTTTGAAGATGGCTTCTAAGGACTTTGATCTTTCAGTTTGAAAAAAAAACAACAAAAAGCAGAGTTAATATCAAAAGCTGTACTTACACTAAAAATGGGAAATTGCAGCTCAATACTTCTCTCGGTGGTTTACTCTTCAGAAACAATATTAATATCCTTTAATAGTGATATACATTTTATCTATCAAAATACAAATCTATCATTCTCTGCTCCAAATATTTTCACTACTTTTCTCTCACTGTATGTACATGTGTATGAGTGTAAAAATATGTTTGAGTATATATAGATATATATATGAAGTCTGAGTGTGTATAAGAATCTGTATAAACTCTTTTGGCAATTTAGACTTTTAATGATATCTCTTCTATATAAGATAAATATAACAAACAAAAAGCAAATGAAAGCAAATTCTATTCCCAATAGAGCATATTTGATTATATAAATGTAAACATTTAATGCATTCACTATTATTTTGATGAGTTAATACATTTTTGGAGTTCATTGAGCATATTGTACAGTCTCACTTGATCAGTCTGGCATACAAACCCTTGCACTCACCCTGGTCCTAAATACTGTAACTTGACTCCTGATCAGGCACACTGTGAGCAGATGTCAGAAGTAGTGAGGTACATAGAAATTGATTTTGAGGGTTCAACTATCAATGTTAAAAAGTTCTTCCTTTAGTTTTATCCAGTTAAGCCTGAAGAATACTGAGAGCTTGATGGAAGACATCTTGAAACAGCTAGAGAAGGATGAAATGAAGTTAGAAGAATGTCAGTCACAGTGCTATGACAATGCAGAAATGATGGCTGGACAAAGAACAAGTATGAAAAAACAACTTCTAGTGTTTATGAATTGCAACCATAAATCACACAACTTGGTGGTTGTACATCCAGTCAAGCAGGATACAATCATGATCAGGTTTTTTGAGCCATCAAAGACTTCTACGTATGCTCATCTTGCACAATACAGGGCTGGGAATAGCTTGGAAAGGCCATGCCTGTAGTCATTGTTGGAGTCTGAAATCAGGTGGAGTGTAGAGACAGGAGCAGAGAAAACCATCAGTAAGTACCTTGAAGAGATTTCTAAGTTCTCTAGGACATGATAGACCATAGGAAATAATTTTTCTGATCTTTTTAGGATATTAGAACAAAGTACTCATTTGCATTCAGCAGAGACTGCAGAATCTTAGCATAAACCACCACAATGCTACCCTGGATCCAAAATCATTTTGATGATCCAAAAGAAGAGTTGGTCAAAGGAGGACTTAGTGTCTCTTGCTTTGTTGAAGCACTCATGATCTTTGGACCAAACTTAGTTTTCTTTTGACTGGATAACACATTTTGCTGAAATCCTTTATTTTCAAGATTCTCTTGATATGGCCAGGTCCTCTAGTACCAGAGGTAGCAAGGAAACCCCATGAAATTATGGATCCTTCATCATGGTTAATTTTGCTTGTGGTGATCTTTTCCTTCTGAGCTTCATTTTGTCAATAATAAACAAATTGTGGGTGTGCATTGCCGAAAATCTCTATTTGGTAATAACTATTCACCAAATATTTGCTTAGAGGGATTAGTGTTTGCACAGGTACTCTTTGGCAAAGATCAGTCATTTCTTTAAATGCTTTGGGTTTTTTTTCAACGTGGGGTCATTCTTGTCTTTTGTTCAGAACAAAATATGCTACCCAGTCTAAGACAACTAGGTTTGGTCAGAAGATCCTGAGTGCTTCAGCAAAAGAACATAAGGGAACATCCAAAAGTGTGCAAGAATGGTTGGAAATGAACTGTTTTATTCTGGCCAACAATTAGTCGTAATCATTATCCCACTGAACATCTTTGAAGGAAGCAGAAATCTTGGGTCATGTTTCAAACATACCATACACTGCAGGAATGCTGCAAAAATCCAAGAGTTTGAACAAATTGCAAAGGAAGCGTTGGAGCTGATAAGTGCAAGAAGCTTATGGATGGCTGCAAGAAATGCTTGGAGGTAGTCAGTTTTGCCAAAGTGGGTATGCAACCAAATATATAGGAGGGATGCCAATATTACCATCTAGGTTATATTTTTTATTTTCTCCATTGAAATTACAACATGTTATTTGAAAAATGATGTTTTTTGTTGAATTACTTTAGATATCCTATCAAAATATCCTGATGGCAGAAATAGGGTATATTTCCTTTTATTTCTGAAGATTTCGGTACAGTTTACACAAAAAATTCATGGTTGTGAATAATCCCAAGTGCACATATATATAGATATATTAACATTACCCAGCATCTCAATATCCATAACAATCAATTCTCAAGAATGCCCACCTCTCCTGACCAGCACAACCAATAAATTACCCATAACTACTACTACTACTTCCAATAGAGTATCAAACTAAACCATCGCAGATTTCTTCTCAGACCTAATATAGTTTTGAAGCCTCATTTTTATTTGCATTTTTGCTCTCAATTCAAAACATCTGATGCTAAATTTGTTCTCTACAGAAACTTTTTAACCACTTAAAGGTACACACATGCTACTGAAGACGGGAATTTGTTAAAACAAGTAGAGCATACTAACCAATTCATTTATGAATTAATTAATTAACAAATAAAATCTCCATGTACTTTTACTCTACAGTTTGTCTCATTCTCTATTGTTCACACACATACACACAAATACATATATGAATTTTACCTGCTGGTAAATCTATAGAGTCAATTCAGTAAGGCATCATCTGACATGTTCCCAATGATGTATGAATTGAGTTCAAATCTCATTGGAGGCTGCTTCTTCATTTCTGATCAATGCTGCTTATTAAATATTCATTGGATATTACTAAAAAAAGTCAAGAAGTCAGACCATAGTTGTGCTAGTTCTTTTCTAGTGTGAAGATCAAACAAAAGCAGTGCTGCCAACTTTATTTTTAAGCTTATGTCTATAATTGAGTCAAAAAACATCTTAAAACACCAACAAATACCCAGATCACAGATATATATCTAAATTCTAGGAAAAAGATCAAATATCATCAATAAATTTAATGTGACTCCAATCTTCAACTTTTATTTCATTTAAGTATTTCTTATTTCATTAAAAATATCACTTATTTCATTCATCATCATCATCAGTCTTTCAATGTCTGTCATTGGACATAGACCTTCCCCAGGATTTGCCACACTTCTCTATCATGGAGCCAGTATTGAAAAAAACATTTTTTTTTTATGTTCTGTCTAAATAGCAATTTTTGACAGCTAAATGCAACTAAAAGCATCTATATTTAAATGAAATACTTCTAAATTGACAACATTGAGCAAAAGACACACATCAGTAATCGATGCTTGAGATGCTAGCACATCTGGAAACAGAAAAATCATATGAAAGATGAACTAATCAAATTTTATGATGATAAATGATTATATGTAGGAAAATCTAAACAACTTTATATGGATATGTATATGAGCATATATCAATAAACATATGAACTTTATACATATATTCAAAAATATGTCTGTGTGGGCAAGTGTTTTGGTATACGACTGCATATTGTGGGGGGGGATGCAAATAAAAGATATATTTTGAGACAAATAAATACATTTTATTTTCTTAAAATAACATAATTTGGCACTCCTGTCACAAAATCATTCATATGTACACACATACCTGAGTAAGTTGAACAGTAAAATGAGAATGTATGTATGTTATCAAGTATGTTCTAAACCTCATTTGTTTGTGTATATATATATATATATATATGTATTTATATGAATATACTAACACAAACAGATATGTGCATATGCACACACTTATTTATGTATTTATGAGCGCACATAATCCTCTTATGAACCAAATAAAAAACATATACCAAGGAATAGGTCTTTATTTATAGTTTCCAATATGAAGGATATATCCACATTGTATATTTCTCTGAATATCTCCATCACTTTGTCTCATATCATTCAGATATTTCCTGCAGGTCTTTCCCCTTTCTAAATAATATTTGTCATCGAGAGCAGGCCTTGCCTTTTTGATTGTCAGCCTGCATCAGTAAAGATTCACCAAGGGAGGCCAACGTAATAGGATGAAGAAAAGCAATCTCGTTCTGCTCATGTTGTGCATTATGAACAGATGGCTTCAAATTTCTCTTGAAATTTCAATAATATGACTGGATATATTAGTTCTTCAGATGCATTCATACTGTCTGATTCATATTACTTACAGAGATAGATCTGTGCATGATATTTGATTATGCGCTTACGTATATGTATATATATATATATATATATATATATATATATATATATCTATATCTATGTCATATCTGTGTGTGTGTGAGTGTGTGTGCTTGTAGCATCCTCAGTGGACCACAGCATACAAAACCTAGGTTTAAAGGGTAAGGTTAGCATTGTGCACGTCGCAATTCAACTTAAAACTCCATTTTGGAGGCAGGATGGCTCTTCCACATAAAGGCCCCACCGATTAAGGTCCTATAGTCATAGAAAACCCTCCCAAAATCTTTGTTCATGGAACGAAGCAATTAATATGTACATGCATATATATATATATATATATATATATATATATATATATATATATATATATATATATGCTAAGAAATATCCATGGATGCATAAAGGCATAATTATGTTATGGATTGCATACACTACCGCAGAAATGCAACAAACATTCAAGAGTTCAAATAAACTGCTAAGGAAATGTGGGAGAAACTACCAGCTGATAAGTGCAGGAAGCTTATAGATGGCTGCAAAAAACGTTTGGTGGCACTTATTGCTGTCAATGGGGGCTTGCAAGCATGTATAAAGGAAGATTTCTAGTATTATCGTCCACATCATATTTTCAATTTCTTCTTCGGAATTAGTACATGTATATTCAAAAAAATTACGTTTGTTTAATTACTTTAGACATCCTTTTGAAATATTCAGATGATAAAAATTTGCTGGATATCTATTTGTTTCTGATTGTATTTTACTGGTTATTCAAGGGTGCCAATAATCCTGTATTATTGCGATATATATATACATATATAAATATAGTTTTAGCGTCTGTCATTGGACATAGACCTTCCCCAAGATTTGACAGACCTCTCTATCATGGGATTTGCAGAGCCAATACCTTCTGAACTTGTCAAGTACATTTTGTCATCTTATATCATGCTAGCCTCGGTTTACCAAGTGACCCCTGCAGATCCATATTGTGATGTGGATTTTAAAAACAAAACAGTTATATTAACATGGCACCCCAGCTGTGTTGAGCAAACACCAACTCCCTTTCAACTGTAATTTTGATACAGAGCTTATGTCATACATGTAGTTTGCTATTTTATGTAGGTTATTACGAAAATGTATTTTATATGGATGTTATCTCACACTACACATCATTCAATTTTTTGAAAAAAGGGCTTAAATTTTTGAAAATTAAAAAAAAATTTTAAAAAAAGAAGGTTACCCACAAAATGTACTTAATGATGAAGGATCAGTAAGTATAACAAGAGACATGACTCACTGTTTATGTCACTTCTATTCAGTGTTCACCCATGTGAATATTAAATCTGTTTTGTTGGTTTTAATCTCAGAATGCATGCAAACCAACTCATGATATCATCTATAAGAATACTAATTACATAAAAAACTTATATATATATACTTAGAAATATCAATGAATGTATAAATGTATATAACATCATATATGCTACAAACATATAGATGAATCTGGCAATATTTTCATTCCACCATATATATTTTTCTTTTCAAGAATAAATATAGATTCATATATATCCTATGTTTGCTGAAATATACACTTTTCTGTTAAATCTATTTTAGTCTTCTCCTTTCTATCTATCTATCTATCTCTGTCCTTGTGTATGCGTGCATGTATGCATATGTGTGTGTGTACGTGTATTTTCATGCACGTGTGTGCTTGGAATAATCAAGAATATCTTATTTAATATAAGTAAAAACACCTTCCCTTTAGGTGAAATTCTGTTGTATTCATACCATCAACTGATAGCAGAGATGTATTTCGGGATGATAGGTATAGATTGTTCAAAATTAAATTCTTTAAACTCTTCTGACTTTATCATTGGTGAAAAGTAGAATCTTTTTTCCTCTTCTTTTCAGCTAAACATACTGTTAATATGAATTGGTAACATTCTTGTTAGACTGAAATTCAAGTGATTTATAGTGATAGTCTACACAATAAAGGGTGGGTAAGGAATTAACTCCCAATTAGAATGAATGTCCTGCACAAAACCCTGACCTTATGCCGAGTGACTTCTTTCTGTTTTTGTGCATCCCCACAACTGGTAAAACCTTAGTGAACTTCTAGGGGTCCATGGCCATCAGATTGGGAACTAATGCACTTTTTTCAGCTGAATCTCTACCTTTATGTATCCTGGCTGTTTTGAAAGTGCACGTCACTGGTATATGTGCCTGATTTTATAAACAATAATGTCTACACAATTGTCCAAATATATGGTTATTCATATATTATCAAAAGATAAGATTCAGTTTTGCAAAACATTCAAGATTTTATTGACCATAAGCTATTAGTTTCTTGAAATAGTCCAGACATTTACCATTGTTAAAAACAATTTCCATTAATCAATCTGGCTTCATAATTCATCTAATTGTGCCAACAATAAAATTAGTGCAAGCTGAATCAAATTTCTGTTACTGCCACGTTGTAGCCATGGCCTTCAAATTCCAAATCAAGATCAGTCAGACAGACCTTTGATAGGTACTGTAAATGGGTTTGCATTCCAGTAAGAAAATAAATCACTGAAATTAGACTACTACAAGAAAACTATAAACAACCCTGAGTTGGCTTGTGTACAAATATTACATCAGTGAAATAAATTTCTACTTATAAATTTCTCACACTAGACTGAATACCTGCCCTGACAGGAAGAATAGATTGCTGTCAAAATAAAAAGAATGATGAAATAAATAATCTAGAATCAATGTATTTGATAATTAAAAAACTTCTCCAAATGAAAAATCTCTTATGCTCAAAAATGACATCACTAGAGTACAAGTAGCAACTGATGAAAACATTCAATGAATAGTGAACTAAGGATGCTGAATTTGATAATGATAATTAAATTGTGAAAATATTGAACAAGACAATATTCTACCATGATACTAAATGATGTACATTCTATCCTGATATTAAAAATGGCAGTTTATACTACCAAAAGTGATTAATTGTTTGGACAATACTTTCATTCATTGGAAACAAATGTTTTTTCACTTGTTCAAAAATGAGAGAAAGTTACTAAAAAAATCAAAAGGATGCTCCACGACTCTTAAATATAATGAAACATGTATGAAAGAAAAATAGCTTCTAAATTACACATTTTATATATATATATATATTTATGTATATATATATATATATATATATATATATATATATATATATATATATCATTATCATCATCATCATCATTATCATAATAATAATAAATCTGTTAACATCTGTTGTTGGACATAGACCTTCCCCAGGATTTGCAGCACCTCTCTATTGTGCTTCTCAGCTCTGTTGATCGGCTCCATAGGTGACTATCAGGAGGATGCATTGTTTGAATATTCTATTTTTTTAGAATTAATGGGATCTCCTTGCTTTTGAAGGTTGAATTTGCTCTGTCAAAGGTTTGCCATCCTATCATGATTCGTTGCTGGATTTCTTCTTCTTTCGAGGATCTCATGGATATTTGTTGTCCTCGGTAGATGTAGCGGTTTATTTTCTCCAGTTCTGCATCTTCAATTTTGATTGTTCTGTTCTTATTTCTGACATGATTCTTGCACATGACCTTTGTTTTGCTGAAGTTCATGTGCAGGCCAACTTTCATCTAGCATTAGTTGAAGGTTGTGTAGGTTCTCTGCAAAAAGAATGATGTTGTCTGCAAATCTGAGGTAACTCAGGCAATTGCCATCTATTTTGATTCCTTTATTTTCCCAGTCTTGATTTCTGGAAGAACATTTCAAGGCAGGCTGTGAAGATTTTGGGTGAGCTGGTATCACCTTGTCTCACTCGTTTTTGGAGCTGAAAGGGATCTGAGTCTTTATGTAGCCTGATAGAGGAGCTGCTATGACTGTATATATGCTGCATTACTCTGACGTATACAGGGTCTACACCTCGTAGGGTGATGACATTCATGACCAAGGAAATTTCCACTGAGTCAAAGGCTTTCTTGAAATCAATAAATGCTACAGCAAATGGTATTTTGTATTCAGCCAAAGTACAAATCAGTAATTCAATATCTGATATGAGATGGGTTCATTTTGTAAAGTGCTCTATACATTCAACATCTAGTTGAAGTAGAACTGAATATGGTGAAATAATACATTTTCTATACAAATACATTTATGTATGGTGATGCTTAGCTGTATATCATATAACAGATGATGTCAGTTATGTACACTATCATAAAAATCATAAGCAAGGTATAATGATATTCTGTTATAGAGTTCTTCTTATGTTACAAACTAATGTGGTATTTGATGAAACAATCATTCTTTACTAGTATTTCTTTCATCTTATTCCTGTTGCTTTTTAATGAAACTCTCAGATCATCATTTTATCATTGTTAAGTAGCACAGATTGGAAATAAAGAATAGGCCAATTTGCAGCTCTTAAAAAGGCTCACCAACAGGAGTCATCCAAATTTTGCTTTATAGCTATATTATTTACCCCTCCGAATGCCAATGCTGCCAGTAGGTAGGAACATATATATATATATATATATATATATATATATATATATATATGGAGAGAGAGAGAGAGAGAGAGAGAGAGAGAGAGTCCAATAGATGGTTAGATAGATAGATAGAAAGAGAAAGAGAGAAAGAAAAACAGACAGACAGACAGACAGACAGGAAAATGGGGATAAAAAGAGAAAGAAGAAATGATTATCAGTTTTTTTCTGAAGAAAGATAGGTGGGAATATAGAGAGAATAAGAGAAGTAAATATACAAAAAGATGTTAGAATGAAATATCAAGAAAGAGTGACAAAGAGATTCTAAGACAGACAGAAAGAAAATGACTAAGAGGAGAATGAGAAGAGAAAGAGGGAAAAGGAACTAGAGGGATATCGATAGGCAGATAGATGAATTAAGAGAGAAAAAGTTAAGATAGAAATAGAGTACAATAAGGAATTTTAAATTAGAGAGAAAGGAGATTAGAAGAAAAAGATAAGTTATGTTGGAGGCAGAAGTTTATAAAGCTTGATTTCATTTGGATAAAAACAGGTCTGGTTAGTCACTCAATTGAAACTGCCATGTGACCACGTGACCGACTTCTTTTGGCAGCATTCAGTGTGATGGTGATCAACTGAAAAATGAAAATTTTTTTTGTGCAGTGACGATCCCTAATAAGTCTGGATTTTCAAGAAACAAGCATAAATACTCTCAGATACAAACTGCGGGACCAATATGGCATAATCTTATGTAGCAAATTAAACCGTCGCTACAAACCTATTAGGGAGAGGTTAAAAACATAGGGAGTGAATGTAAAAATTTTCAGCTCAATCAATGTGACCCGTGCATGTATACGTGCATATATAACCTGCCAACCAGTCAGCCAGCTGGACCAATTAAAAAACTGAAGAAACCAATGGTGGTATTTTGGTGACAGTTCTGTGTGGAGTTTTTGATATTAAAGAATATTTTTAAAAATTTGTTCTGAAATTTAAAACAAGCTTAAATTTTCCATTTCATTGATAAACACTTATCTGCCATAGGATTTCTCTGTCGCCCTTAAAAGTATATAATATCCAGTCCCTGGGGATCATACACTCAGGCTGCACATCTCCATTGCACTTGAAGGGGTTAGGTCAGGTTCGTTACTTGATGTGTTTCAAAAAGTGGTGTTAACATTACTGGATAATTTCTGAGACCACCCACATGCATGTGAGAGTTCCCCCTTTAAACTCAACCTTCTGTCACATTCCACCCTTGTTTGGAAGCAGAATAAATAACCACTTTATAAATTGTTTAATTTCTTGTTCATTACTAATTATCTTATGATTTTTTTAAATTCCAGACTATAAAAATTAATTATACTCTTTCTTCCCTCACTGAAACCAAATTCTTTGATATGCATCAACCCAATAAACCTCCCCCATCACTTTGACTAACTGAATTTTGTGTCTGCAATTTCCTCCCTAGATAATATATTTTTTTTTCCTTTCCACCAAACACTCTCGACCCCACCTTAATTTTTATTTTTCAATTTTAAAAAACATGTAAGAGGAAGTAATTTTCACTAAACTTCCATAAAATTACCCTAAATGATTTTAAATGTCTGTGAAATTTTACAGTAGAATGGAATAAAATTAGTCACTAAAAGAAACATCAATAATAATTCACAAGAGACCAGATCAGATCAATACAAAGAGAGGAAAAAAATATTGAACTTCCCACCTTTGAATCAAAATCTTGATTGCATTGTCCCTTTGCTCTTTGACTCTTTCTCCCTCTACAGTCATAACTAAGTCTTTGATTTCTTCCCCCTTTTTGGGGGGAGGGGGGGTGTTTCTTCCTCTTCATATCATCTGCAATCAAAACTAAATGCTTTACCTTCCTCTCCTTCTCTGACTTAACAAACTCCCTTATGATTGCCTCTAGAATCCTTGTAATCTTGTCCAGCCTACCCTTATCAACCAATTCAACTTGATTGGTATTTGTCTCCTCCCATTGTAACTCTCTATCTATCTCTTACTCTCTCGCTTTTTTTTTCTCACTACCTTCCTCTGTCGCCGTTTCTTATTCCCTGTGTTTTTTCCGTTAGTCTCCTCACAAACCCAGACTCTTTCTCCTGCTAGATACTCTAGTCCAGTGGTTACGAAACGATGGAAAACCCAAGGCCCCCTTCTATGATGGAAATATTCTAGCTATTTATTTATCATATTTTGAATGATGTTGTTTCTCTGGTTAGCAATATCGGATTTAGAGGGAACACTGCTGCAGACCCCAAAGGGTCCACGGATCCCCAGTTTCCTCCTTTTTTTTTTGTAAAGATTTTCTTTCATATTGTGAAACTTCAGTTGGAGGCTAGATTGACTTTGTTTTTCCACCATAACGAGAACAATCCTCACCGTACTTAAGGGAGTAAACTCTTCACTGTTTGACTGTCCAACCATGTTAAACTAGATTGATATATAGAATTAACATTTCTCTTCTCTGATTTGAAATCACGACCAAGTTATCAGTAAGCGGCTCTCTTACCAACTGATCTAAACTGACAAGTCTTACATATCTAAGTGAATTTATATAACAAATATACTAGGGCTTATTTTGTTCTAATAAATAAAACTGTTTATACTAAAAGATACATATCTTTATCATTTCTTATCATATATTCAATGCAAAAATTGTAATCATCTTCATCTTATATGCATATAAATCTCTATTAAATTCCCCTCATCATTCTTTCTAACCAAACTCTTACTTTATTCTTCACACTACGTTCTCTTTTGATCATTTTGCATGTCCGATGGGCTTTACAAGTTTTGGTAATACCCCTCTCTGCAGTTATCTACCTTTCTTTCTCTTTCTTTGCTTGCTATACGCGTATAAACAAACAAACCCATCGACTTCACTACTGGCTCTCAACCTCTTCCCCTAATTCTATTGACTCTTTAAATCAAATATTGTTTTGTTTTTTTTATCTTAAATCTCCTCAGTAACCAGTTGAAAGTATTCAGTTTTCCTGAAGGCAGTGTACTTCCATAAGAATCAGCCTGAGAAGCGATAATATCTTTCAACAATCAAGAAAGAAATTAGCAAATAAAACAGGTCTGGTTAGTCACCCAATAGAAACAGATACATGAACAACCTCTTTTGGCAACATTCAGTGTTAGGGGTGATTAATTAAAAAACTGGAGATAGGGGCGATCAATGAATAAGTTATTTCTCTCACATTGTTGAGCAGTGATCACTGAAAAAAAGTCTGAAATTTCTTTTTAAATGCTTGAATGATAGCGGACATAATCTAAGGGATTAATTTAAAACTCTAAATTGTATATTGACCCTGCAACTAAAAACCTATTTAAGGGGGTGAATTTAAAAAAAAATTATGTTTCCTTGAGATAAAAAGAAATCAATGTTTACATTTTCATCCCTCAAACTCATTTGGTGCAGCCTCTACGTGTGGTACATATATATATAAATACATATACATGTACTTACCCAGGAAGTCAGCCAGCTAGCTTGACAAAGTTAAAAACTGAAGAAACCTATGTTGACAGTTTGGGTTGAAGGTTTCTAATTGCATACAAAAGCAAATAACGGTCCATTCCTAGAAAAAAAAAGGTCTCTATCAATTTATAAAAAGCAGGTTTAATCAGTTATGATCCCTTATCCTAAACCTTCCCTTGTTTTATGCTCCTTTTCTGTCCTGATCCCCAGGGTCTGACATTATATCCTAATTCTTATTGTCTTTGTTTCTACTCACCCAGGAAGAATAAGCCTTATCTCTCTATTTCTCTTTTTTCACCTATGGGAAGAAAATGATTAATTGAGGGAGAAATATACAAGATGAAATATAAATTGAGAAAAAAAAAGAAAAAAATTGATAATGATACAGAAAGAATTTGGAAAGAACAGTTGGAAGGAAGAGAAAGAGAGAAAAAGTGAGAGAGAAAAAGAGAAAGAAAGAGGAAAAGAGAGAAAGTGCGATAGGAAAAGAGAGATAGAAAAGAGAAAGCTGGAGATAAAGTGAGAATTAGGGAAAAAGAAAAGGGAGAAAGAGAGAGAAAACAAAGAGAGTGGGAAAGAGAGAGAAGGGAAAGAGAGAGGAAAAGATAGAGGGGGAAAAATGAAGGGATTAAGAGAAGTAAGAATAAATAAACTCAAAAGAGGAGAAAACAGAGAAAGAAAGTAACAAGCAGAGTAGAAAGCAAGAATGAAATGACTGAAAAAGAGAAGTAAAAGAGAAATAAAGAAAAAAGAAATCAGAACAAGCTAGAGAAGAAAATGAATAAAAAGACATTGTTTGAGTGAAAGATAGAAAGGAAGGAAAATTGTGAGAAAAGAAATAAAGATAAAAAAAAGAAAAAGTTTTAATAGGAAAAAACAATGAACGATTAATATACTCAAGACTATGGCGGTGCTGGTTTCTTTAAAAATATTGAGAGAGGTTCTGGAGATTTAAGGCAAGTGCTGTCATTCAATATCTTATGATAACCACCAGATAAATGGTTAGAACATGCAAATGCGTAAATTAATGAAAATAATAATAATACGGAAATCAATAAAAGAGAAAAGAAATTTATATATAATTAATACGGAGAAAGATGGTCAATTAACACATTGTTTTTATTTGAATGTGTTCAATGGTCTAATCTGTTCAATAACTTTGAAAAGGAAGATTGGGAAATGAAAAGGAAACATAGCAATAAAGACTAAGAAGAGAGAGAGAAAGAAAGTGAAGAGTAAAGAAAGAAAAAATATCAAATGAAAGATCTAAGAAAACAGATGGACAAAAAATTAAAGAACAAACAGAAGGAAAAAGAGAGGTCAGGGAAAAAGAATGTGAAGATGAGGAGGAAAGAATGAAAGGGAATTTCAGGATATAAATAATAGGGTTGGGTTATCAATAAATAGAGGGTAGGGAGGTTGAGAACTAATTTTCCAGAGTTTTTGACCTCTGTCACATAAAAGCAATTTTTGCCCACTTAGGATCAAAATGAGGCAAATATCAACCGATGTGATTGATTTGGGAAACACAAATTGATTATTTGATTGGTCATTAGAATATGGTGAATTGAGTAGAGTGGTCAGTTATGGTCAGGATGAATGAGCGGCCAGAGGAAGGAACTGATGCAGGAGTGGGGTCAAGCAGATTTGAAGATGAAAGGATGATTTCAATTAGTGGTACTTAGGAGTAAACGAAAAAAATGGCGAATAAAAAGAAGGAAGATGGAATATATGAAAGCAAAACTAGGATGGAAAGAGAGAATCGAAGCATCCAAAAGAGAAAAAATAGATTGATGCAGAACATTCTATGAATCAACTTTTCTCTCCTGTGGGAAAAATCAGCTCTTTTCACTGGATTAGATGGAAGGACACTTTATTCATATTTTTTTTTTTATCATTATAGTATTATACTAATTATACGCATACATGAACCATATATGCGTGTGTTCTCATCTAAAAGTGAGATATTCAACTGTGCACACGCATGACCAGTATTTTATATATATAAATACACATTTTTACTATTCACTGATTATGATAATTATGAATGTATGTAAGGAATTATGCATAAGAAATAGATCAGACTCGTACTTGCATATACATGTTACATATTTGTATTCATAAACTTGTATACATATATATATATATATATATATGTGTGTATATATATATGTATATATATATATATATATATATATATACACATATATATATATATATACATATATATATATGTGAGTGCATGTGTGTGTGTATGTGTGTGTGTAGGTATGTAATATAGCATAACAGTTACAAGCACAGAAAAAGGACTCAGCAAACCGAGTTTGATATTTGGCTGAGGTTGTTTATGTTCATTTCATTCAAGTACTTTTGGGAAAAGCACGAACCCTATTCTCCCTGTGCTCTGACTGATCACTTGATATCTCAGCAAACAATCTCATTATTGGCATGCCAGGAATGATTGGCAGAGAAGAGAGTGGGTAAGTAAGAGCACTTGGGCAAATACCTTTCCCACAACTAACCTCCCTGTCCAGGCAGAAGCAGCAAAAATCTGTAACCCCTATTGTAGAACTTGACAAGGGCAGATAAGATAAGACATGAAATATAAGTTTTGTATATCTATATACATTATATCTATATACATTATTCATGTACACAAACAGGTCGGGTGGAAAGGAACCCCCTATTGGAAAATCGCAGTAAATTTATTATTTATTAATTGATTGTATTCAAACTAGCTTTTCTTTAAACAATACAGTGGTAAGATTTGCCTGTTGCATTGAAATCCATGTAGGCACCAATATTGTCCACCAGTTTTGGTTTGGCCTCAATAGACCTTTGTGGGAAGTCTGGCGGTATATTTGCCATACCTTGTCAAATGTGCTCCACCAGTTAATCTAGAGTTTGTGGTTCAGTGCAGTACATCTCTTCCTTTGCCCATTCCAACAGGAAGAAATCCCTATTAGAATTAGTATTTACTAAAGTTATATATAATTGCTAATAGGGAGTTAATTTTTTTTCCCCTATATATATACAGAGAGACATCACATTTTAGAATTAGTATTTACAAAAGTTATATATAATTGCTAATAGGGAGTTAATTTTTTTTCCCCTATATATATACAGAGAGACATCACATAGACATGCATATTAGCTATATACATCATACCTATATCTTTTAATACATATACAGGTGAATACATATATATATGTGTGTGCATACACACATGCCAAAAGAGACAAACCCATGTTTATCAGTTATGTATGTGAGTATGAGTTTGTCATTACACAGGTAGATAAATATATATACTAGTTCATGTATATTTCTTGGCCAAATTGTAATGAATTATTAGACTAGCATGCTAATCATTGCTCTTATATAGATATGTCTCTTTATTACTCTCCACAGGGATACAAAGTCTGTCCAGAAAGAATCCAGACATTTTGAATATTTCAAGAACTGGTTGGTTTTCCTGAATATTTTACCGAGGAATCACTTGGTAGACAATGAGATACCACTGAGCAAGTTTGTGCCTTGTGTGACTATTACATTCACAATGAATAAGCCTACTTATTTTTTTACATCTTGTGCAGATTTTTTCTTCAGCAAAGGATTGCATCAGCTAGTTCTATCAACACTTTCTAAAGTCTATATTTGGTCTATGACTTCCGGCTTTTTCAAAGAGATCCCTGACCATGAACGAATGAGATAAGGCTGCCGATTCTGAGAGTGTATTTTGCAGATTTTGAAAAGTGGAATAGATCCTACATTATGTGTGTTAGGTCCCAAGTGGTATACTTTGAAGTGGACTAATACACCATTGCCCTAGGTAGGCTAATTTTTGTTAATATCAAGTAACTGAATAGTTTCTGGACAGGCCTTGTTAATATTTGCTTGGATTCTTTTCTGCGTTTGTGATTTTATATACATATTTATTCATCAGAACTGTTATGCCAAAACAGGAGATTTTTCAAAAAGGGTTCAAGAACCTTATTGAACCATTTATTTTTATAATGTATGTTTACAAATTGGAACCCGAAATTTCAGGGAATTTGAACAAAAAAGCTTATACTAATACCTAGTTTCCATTCAAGTTGTCCTTTGACCGTGTATGTTAATATATGAAGAAGTTTGTCACCTAAAGAAGTGAAAAACACTTATTTTACAAAGCAAATATTTATTTTTCATCACAATCTCCTTCCTCATCAATGCACTGAAGTTGTGAATATTAATCACGTATATCGAACATTATTCAGTGAAAATTTAAGATCAGAATTCAACTAATAACTTTGTGCAAGGCTATGACTTACAGATGTACTTATGTACGGAAAAACTGATAAAAACTGGTTTATTACTTGTACATATATTCTGCTTAAATCATACATACAAATCAAAAGGATGATTTCTAAATAATTCCAAGTTAATAGTTGGTAAAGTCAATTTACCACAATATCAGCTATTATACCATCAGAGATAAATTTATGATTTTCAGAAATGAATTAGCCTGATTCCTATTGCTCCTACTGGGATTGAAAATAATAGTTTTCTTAACTGAACCACTGATACTATGCTTATCACAAGTAAAAAGAATGAGCTAATTACTCTGTTATGGTGTTGATAACTGTTTATTAATCATATACATTGAAAATTATTTGATCTCAATATGCCTATCAAACATATCTATATATTTTTCTTACATGATATCTATGTCTCATGCCGAATTTCAGACACACACACTCAGTGTTTTTAGTGAGATAATTAGAAACTCTCAACCGAAACTCTCAACCTAGGTTTCTTCAGTTTTTTAGTTGATCTAGCTGGCTTTCTGGCTAAGTATATATATATGTATGTATGTATATATGTATGTACGTATGTGTACAAAGTACACCAATGGAGTTAGAGGTATGAAAAATTCAACATTTTCCCCTATCATATGTAGAAAAAAATACTTTTTTCTGTTTTTTAAATTCTCCCTCTAAAATCGTTATTTAAGAAGGGGGTGGGAATTCAGTTTGCAATGAAGGTTTTTGCTAAATTGATCCCTACTTTGCGTCCAGCAGCATTAAAGCTTGTTTTTCTGAAAACTCTAACTTTTTTCAGTGATCACTGCCCAACAGAGGGCAAGAGAAGTAACGTTCATTGATCATCCCCTTCTACCAAATTTTTAATTGATCATCCCCAACAAGGCATAACGCCAAAAGATGTTGGTCACATGACAGTTTCTATTGTGTGACTAACCTAACCTGTTAATTGCTGGAGGTAACCATGGTTAACCTGTTAAAATGCTCCTAAAACCACAATTTTTTAGACTTTCCTCTTCATCTTCTATTTCCTGTTATAGATGGCTTTTTGATTAGATTATAACTATATACAGAAAATGGACACACAACATTTTGGGGTGGAGAGTCAAAGGCAATTTTAGGATATTTATTAAAGCTCAGACTTAATAAATGTAGTTTGCAAGATCAGCAAATGAACCTCTCCATCATGGGCAGACGCCCAATGCCAAAATAAAATATGTTCGTATTATAAATAGTTTTTGATCAACTTTAATCCCTCTCCAGTCTCTATTATAATTTCTGGATGACTGACAGGACTAAGCCAAGAATTTTCAGTTCACTTCCTCTGTATTCTCTCTTGTTTTCTTGACTTACTTTTAATTTTCTCACGCACAGAGGCACACGGAGGGGAACACACACATGCACAGAGGCTCACACATGTCGAGGCACATGCATGCACAAACACACAAGCAAGCATACACACACAAAAATATATGCCTATGCAGATTTCCGTACACAGGCTTATACACATATGCATACACATGAATGCACCCACGCATCACTGTTGAAAATTATCAGGACAAGATCAAATATTTCGCTTCTTTTTTTACTGTTCATTCACTCTGTTTTTTCAAAAAAGAAAGACGTAATCAAAATCAGAAAAATGTTTATGCGATGAACAAAAAAAACAAAGCACAAATACTTTGATAATTAACACAAAATGTTGAACATTATTTTGCATGTTTTCCCTTTGCCTAAATAATAGCCATTACTCTGTCTGGCTTTAATGAGATTAATTTTTTTGCCGGGGTTTCTTTGGGGATTTCCTGCCAGCTTGCTGTTTTTGTTTCTGTACAATATCTTTTGAAGTGATTTGTAATTGTTATATCTCACAGATGTTCAATGAGATCGGGTCTCGTACTCTCTAGTGATCACAGCATGGTATTGAAGACCTTTGCCTCTTCTTTTTTTGAGCCAAATAGTTTTGACAGAGTTTACCTGAGTGCTTAAAATCAATTTTTGTATTGCTGCACTGATAATTGAATTATCATACATATTATTCTTTTTACTTTTTGTATCTCTAACCATTACACTTCTGACTAAGGGTGCTGTCCTAATGCCCCCGTCCCAGCAACGCAACTCTCTTTTACTCAGTCCTGATGCTGCAAAACACAAACAGAACAAAGAATCCAACACCGTACTTGCTTTTTCCATCCTTTGTGTTCACCCTTCGACCAACTTTTGCAGTGTAATGGACAAAGGCAAGAATGGAAGAGGATGCTTATGTTTGAATGGGAGCAAAAGGGACTCAACCTTTACATATATTCTTTCTCTCTCTCTAGAGTCTGAAGCCTGAAAATTAAGATATAGAAGTAATATCCCATAGAATTATAGACAGAGGAAGTAATCAATAATAATAATTGTAGATAAATTATTTTCATTTGCTTTTGTATGTTGTGATAGCTAATGTAGATAAAAAGTCTATTTGCAAAGTATCCAGACATTTAAGATTAACAAAAAAAATAGCCTACCTAGGGTATTACCATACATCCTATAGAAAATAAATTACTTCTACAAAATTATATATATTAATTGCAGAAAAATTTATGCGAAAGTAATGATGATATTTTTGTCGTCAACACCTGCGGAATTCTCACAGGTCTAACTAGTCTGAACATTAAGCTTGTTTTAACCTAACTTCTCAAGCAGGTTTTTGATATAAAATATAAGAAGTGCTAAATTTTTGCACACCACTGTATATAGAGAATCGTGTTCAGATGAATGAATGCTTACACAAATTTATATAAATAAGTTTTCTATCTATTTACATGTGACACTAATCTGACCAATGCCAACGCATACTTATAATTACTAGTAAGGATATCATCATTAAAAATGATGATATAATGCTCCATGGCTACAATGATGCTAAACTGGGGACTTAATTTCCACTATTTTTATGAAAGTACTGATGGAATGGAAGGACAGCTTATATGAATTATCTTTCCTCGGATCCAATAAAAAAAAATTGTGTGTATTTGCATGTGTTAGGTGTCTATGTGAATGTGCCAGATGAAGTGTTTTATTCTAATCAATTATATAATTACAATAGTCCCCCCAACTTTGCCATATAGTTACAAAACCTGCACGAAATCAAGCACAAACAACTGACTAATGTAACTGTATGGAATGATGATCATTTAATCATCTATTTAGTGGATTGGGAAAATAGAGGAAAGACATACATGACAAGAAATTAAGAAAATGATTTAGGCATCTATGCGGACTTTGTTAGATGCACTCAATAGAAAAGCAACACTTCATGAAAAAAAGTCAAAAGCAGAAAAACCTACATTTTATCTTCAGAATATTTGTGTCATTAGTGAGAAAAAAGATTGGCAAAAAATGAGATTAAAATCATTTGTCTGCAACTTATAAAACCAGAGATATTTCTGAATAGCATAAAATGTTGTGATTTATGTAAACAAAACATTTTACAATAGAAATTTGAATTCAAAAGCTTCTAATTTTTAACACCTAGATTTTTAAAAATTAAAAAAAAATTTCATAGTATATTAGATGCAAGCTTTGTCCCCCATCCATCCAATGTCTTTTATGTGAAGTTGTGATCTTCCATAAGCTAATGAATTGCCCAAATGGCCTCCGGTAGGCTACAGGTAAGTTCTACCAAGCCCAACTCCAGAATAAAAACAGTTAAATCAATCAATCATCATCATCATCATCATCATTTACAATCTCACATCAGTTGCCTGGTGGTTACCGCTAGAGATTGAGTGACAACAAGACTCCTCAAGTCTCCAGCCCTCCTCTCCTCGTTGTCATAGACCACAGTGATACTGCGGTTTACAGTTTCACACCGGTTGTGCGGTGGTCATTGCTGAAGGCTGGATGACAATAAGTCTCCTCAGGTCTTCAGCGAACATCTCTTCTCTCCTTCACCTGTCATGCAAGTGCTGTGGTTCACAATTCCCCCTTCATTTCCCTTCCTCTATTAGGCCACTGCTAACATTTAGTGTTGCAGTCTTTATATTTCTAGCACTTTTCTCATATCCGTGCAGTTCCAAGCAGTTCTGTGGGTTCTACACTCTCAATCTTTCCTTTTATCCCGATCTCCTTCAGTCTCACCCTCAGTGTCTTTGGGACATTTTCCAGTGCGCGTACTATGACTGGCACTACCCTGACTTTCATGTTCCACATTTTCTTCAGTTCTCTCGCTAGATCTTGGCATTTTTCCAGTTTTTCACTCTCCTTCCTCTTTACTCTATGGTCTGCTGGTACAGCCCCGTCTATTATTTGGCAGGTTTTCCTCTTCTTGTCTACGATTACCAAGTCAATGAAAATTGGAGGGAATCAACAAATATTTGAACTTTTTTCTATCTAGCAAAAGCAAGAAAAATCTCAAGAACAAAATCTTTTTCTCAAAAGTCCAAGACAATATCTTTCTTTCATTAATGAAAAAAAAAACTGTGAATAATCAAGTCAGTGAATTTCAAATCCACAAAATTGGAGGGACTACTGTTCTTTCATAAAAAGCTGATAAGTATTCAATTCATAGCATTGATATGGACACATATATATTTTGCTAAATGAATGCCAATTAAGTATAATTTCCATGCAGATTGCTATCCACTGCAAATATAAATACTAGGGTTGTTAAGGTAGTGTAATCTTATAATGTAATTTAAGCATCATGTCATTTTATTGAATTTGTCACTTTCTTAACAAAAGACTGAATAGTAAGGAGGCTTAGGATGCTATCAACATTAATCAGATTCATATCAATGCTAGAAATTCTAATCTCTAAATTCCAAATTGAGCCTTTTTTAAATCATACCAGCAGTGGCCACTGATACCAGCTACCATCCTTTGTTTGCTAAATGATTTTTGCAAGTCACCATAGGAAAATAGATATTTTTCCATTCAGGAATTGATTTTCTTTTTCTCTTTGTGTTTACTAGCTACAGAACACAATTTTCATTAAATTTGAATGAAAGTCATATCTAAAAAGTTCAAGAATGTTCTTAATTTCTGCTAGAAGTATTTGGGGCTCATTTAATTACCAAATTTAGCCACAGCATTCTTTAATTTTGTTTCACTGATCAAAGGGTGAGTTCACTGCAGGAGAGAATTTCTATGTACATATCCAACATAATCAGTCACACTTGAGTTTTCTTTAAAAAAATATACATCTGCAGATTTTGAAACTCAAAGAATGGTTATAAAACATCATATACTCTCTAGCCTACTGTATGGCTGCAAGACCTGGATGCCATAACAGAGACAAATTCAGCAGCTTGAGCATTTCCACTCAAGAGCGCTATGTTCAATCAAGGGAATCACATGGCTGAAGAAGGTTCCTCAACCTGAAAGTTCTGACTTAGCCGTGTGGAGGTCAAGATCTTTTAAAGCTCGGCTCTGCTGGACAGGTCACATGATCCACATGAACAAATCTCATATTCCACGCCAAGTCCTCAACCGAGCCCAGGTAAAGGGCAACAGAAAGTCAGGGTATCCAAAGAAAAGCTTAATCATCATCATCATCAGTCTTTCAACGTCCGTCGTTGGACATAGACCTTCCCCAGGATTTGCCACACTTATCTATCATGGGCGTCATGGAGCCGGTACTTTCTGATTTTGTCCAGCTTGTCTCTCCATCTAATATTCTGTAAGCCTCGGTTTTGCATGTGATCTCGGGGGATCTATGTCTTGAGTCGCAATGTCCATCGGTTGTCTGCCATTCTTGCAACATGGCCAGCCCAACGCCATTTGAGATTTTTAATGGATTCTATGATGTCCCTGACTCTTCTCTTTTCCCGGATGTACTGTGCTGTATTGTGGTCTCACCATGTGAGGCCCAGCATAATTCTCTCATGTGCACGTTGCATAATTCTCAATTTGCGGATCTATCTCTTGGTTAGGTTCCATGTTTCAGCTCTATAAGTAACTATTGGAACAATGCATTGGTTATTCACCCTTTTTTTAGGCTTAATGGGATCTTCTTATTTTTGAAGGTTGAGTTTGCTCTGCCAAAGGCTTGCCATCCTAGTATGATTCTTTGCTTGATTTCTTCTTCTTTTGAGGGTCTCATGGAGATTCATTGTCCTGGGTAGATGCAATGATCTACAATAGACTGCATCAATAACAGCCTCAAGTACTGCAACAAACCTGTTAATGAGCTGGAGTTTGGTGCCAAGTGAGGACCGAGACGAATGGTGAGTAAATTCTTTTAAAAGAAATGAAGAGAGTGGAACACTAACACCAGAGTATGTTCATCATCCAGGTCCATTGATGCCCTTCACTGTCCCAGAGAGTGTAACCACAAGAACTGGACTTGTCAGCCATATTAGGGACCACCAATGACAGCACAGCCACAGTGATCATCAGAATGATGGTCAGCTAACATATCCTTCCAAAATGATATTGAAGAGGATGAGAGTCATTGCTGCAACTACCAATTCTAAATCATTCCAAATCATTATAAGTAATGATCATTAGACTTTGCAGCATCACTAAACATATAATCATTAGAGAGAATGAAAACTGTGACGAATTTGTGTAAAAAATGCTACCTATGATATTACTGGCTGCACAAAGAGCTAGTATTTAATATGATAGTCTTGACTACAGAAGAAGCCACTTTTGTGATCACTCTGGGACAGGATCTTTTAAATAACTCTATCCGGCTGATAACACTAACACTATAAACATTTCACATAATCAAGCAAGCAACTAAGAATTCCAAAGGAAATTATAATGAATGTTGGCTGAGTTGACATTTTTACCCAACAAGAAAAATAACCTATTCATTGATTACTCCTTTTTCTATCTTTTTAATTGATCCTTCCAACACCGCACGCTACCAAAAATCAGTTTCTATTGAGTGACTAGCTTTACCTGTTTCTATTCTTTTTTTTTGTATTAGGTAAAATGTTGTCTCTCCGTGTAAATTGCAATGTTAATCATCTGAAACTCTTGGGTGAAACCTGAGGTCCAGAATAATGCATATTCACCATATGAATCTTCGAAAAATATGACAGTGAATGATTTCTCGTTCTATGCAAATGTGTAAGCAGATGCCAAATGAATTGATCCCCAGTGGGATTTGAACTTCTGACTGGAAAAATTCTGGTATTTATCACTCCATGCTGAATGAGTTTAACCTCTGACCCCAAGCAAATCATAAATATTAAATGACTTGTGGCTCACTTTTAGCAAATTATTTGTTTGGAAAGCACAAGTGGGGGTGATGGTCTTCATGGTGTTAGTAGCTGTTGTATAATGGTAAGTGGTGATAGTGTCTGCTTCAATAGATTGGTGATACTGGGGTGGATAAGTGTTAAAAAATATGGAGTTGGTGATTGTGAAGGCAGGTAGCACTGATGTCTGTAACCTACGAGTTTCCAGTTGAAATGGTCACTTTTAGTATTCTGAATTGCATGATAACACTTTCTGATCTCAGCACATTTATTGAGCAGGGAAACCATGAAACAAATTGCATTCCAAGTTCAATCTTGTTTTGTTAAATACTTGGTGATATGACAATGTTTTATATTTTTTGCTATCTTGAAATCCAAATGCGGCTGGAGCGGTCATATGAGAAATCACTTAAGAGAAGTTTAGATTCAAAAAGAAGGGTTATTTATAATGGTTCAAAAGGTTTTTATGTTTTTCACATGAATTCGTGATAATGAATGTTACCAAATGATTATTACGGGAAAAAAATCAATTTTTTCAGCCACCAATCTTTTACTCAAAAAACTGTGTTCTTTTAATCAGAGGAAATTATTGATAATTTTTCAACTCGTATTTCTTTCATCCTAATTTCAATTGATTTTTATTGCAAATCCCAGACCATTATTTAATGGTCATTAGTATGAAAAAAAAAAAATATATATATATATATATATATATAACAGTTTTATTTTATTTTTTAATATGAATAATATTCAGATATCATGAACAAAATCTAAGCAAGAAAATACCAACATTCTTATGCTAGCAGTCCTACATGATCCGAAATCCAACTTTAAAATTTGTGTGTTAGTATCATAATACTAGCATGATACACATAAAAGAATGTTTTGAGTGTAGTATCTGTGAGCTCTGACTAGGATCAATGTGTCACACTACTCGGGACTTCTGACTAGGATCATATAGTATATTTGAAAATTACTCATTGTGAGCTCATTGAAAACTGTTATGCAGAAAAAATGTTGATAGATTGATAGATAGATAGATAGATAGATAGATAGATAGACATTGCATTTTCTCCACGTGAATATCAAGCATATGATTTATGGCATCTGATCTGATTCTCAAATCAATATCTATCTATTTATCTATCTATCTATCTATCTATCTATCTACTTATATTTATTTGTGCATAACAGTTTCGAATGATCACACAATGAGCAGTTTTCAATGATGCTATTTTCTTAGAAGTGCTGTCAAAGATGGAATAGAAGCAAATTGCCAATTTAGTAAGAGGAGTTTCTTCATTTGGGCATATAATACAGACAAAATTGTTCGGGTTTTCATTTTTGGGTTTTTTTTTGCTTACATACCATTTATTTGTATTCAATGTAAAAAGCCTGATGAGGCACGGTACAGAAAGGCAGAAATATGTCACCTCCAACTCTGATCCTCACTTAAAAACCATTGAGCGTTAGGACGATTGAAACAAATGGTTAGGAGAGCAAAAAATGGTAAATTGGACATCAAGGCACACCCATTTTCAAATGGTTCACAAGATGTGATTTTTGGCTCTTTGAAATACCAAATAATATGAGGCATTTTTTAAATTAAAAAAAAAAGCCATATTCATTCATACATATGTACATACAAAGGAGCATATAAAAACATTTGGGAAGAATATGATTTTCTGGATATATACATATGTGTGCATGTGTGTGTATCTATGTATGTATATGCGCATCTATAGATATTGATCTGTGGATGCATGTGATGTGTTTTTATATAGATACAGATATGTAATCACTCACTCACACACACACGCATACATACACACATGCATATACATATATATATATATATATATATATATATATATAGGATGTGCATAATAAAACAATGTGTGCCCAAATATATATATGATCAATAAAGCATAGAATGTTTCAACTTGTGTATTGACAACCATAAACATCAGTTCATATATACACCCACAATGTTTATATGTATATATAAGAATATATATATATATATATATATATATATATATATATATATATATATATATATATCCTTGGATACTTGGCACTTTTATACTTGTAAGGTGCTGTTAAATGCAACTGCAGAAAGAAAAGTTTTTCTTTTAAAAAATTCATACAGTCCTAAAGCATCTTATGATGTTATGTCAAGCAAGTCAGTTATTTTCTGATCACCATTTCATTTCTGTGTTCAGAGTTTTTCATGTTTTTCAATTTGGATTTTAATGTTAAAAGTTTAATCTTATTGTAGGGATCTTCAGCTGTTTTACCATGGAAATGTTTCAGGGATATCCTAGTACATCACTTTAATGTATTGAGAAATACATATATATTTATACATATATACATATGTACACACACACACACACACACACACACACACACACATATATATATATATATATATGAAACACAATGTACACTCTGTAATGTGCCATTTAAAAATCTTTACTCATTTTATATATGTACATATCTATATGTGTATGTATAAAGGCTGTGCAAGGAAAGGTTTGGGAATGTTTGTCATGAAAGTCTCTCAGTCAGAGAAGCCTCCCAGCATTTCCCTCTTTCTTCTGCTTTTTCTGATTTTGATTTTGGCATTGGAGGTTGCTATGTTGACCTTACATAACCTCTCGTCCCTTCCAGCAGCTTGTTTTGCCCACTGGCAGGGGTTAATGTCACCATTGTTTTCAGGGAGTCCCTGTATAGGCATTATAATTCTAGGGCTTTTATGTAGTCCTTGTTGAAGAATGGGTGCCCGCTGTGTTTGTGAGCCCACATGTAGAAATGTTGATGGAGGAAGGGAGATGTATGGTCACCATGACAGCAGGGAGAATATGCATGCCCAGTTTGATTGTGGACGCTGAGATTAAACAGAGTAAAGATGACACATACAAGTATTCAGATGAACAAATGAAACATACATTTTAAACATAACTGCCTAGTTGTGGGCCATGTATTTGGGATCATGTGTGAACAACTTGGGGGCTGTTCCCTGATACTGGAAAAACACTTGACAGGCAGACTATGTAAGACTCAGAAAACACATGGGGTTTGGTCCAAGTGTAATTCCTAAAGTAAGGAGAATTAGGAGATGGATCATTGTGACTTATTTAGTAAAAAGCATTGCCATTTCATTCATAAGAGTTAAAGGTGTACATATATTTTTAGCTAATGGTAAGGACACGGTTGAGTAGCTGTGGCTATGTGAGATGCCCCAACATCGGTGAACTAAAATGCATAACATTTTAGTATAAAGATCAGTCATGGTGGAAAAACAGTTAAGTTTGTATCATCCAGGAGGCCATCGAAATAATACTGATCTTAGAGAGGAGGAAAGAGAGAGAGTAACCGGCTAGAGGTGCCAGGGAAAAAATGTAATCAAACACTCCTGTTCAAAGCTTTTAAAGGGAGTAATCGTCAGGAGTGACGTTTTGGATACCTAGCTAAAAGAGGGGTTTTGTATTAGATTCACAACTAAAATTATAGGAGGCACCACCCCTGTATCTCCTGAGTGGGGCACCATTTGTTCGCTGGCCATGGGCTCAAAAAAAAAGAATCTTTGACATTTGATCCCCCCCCACAGATGGGTCTTTTACAGTATGGTCTTGATGTTTGTGGCCCTGACTTTCCTGAGGATCTCATTATTTGTTAAGAAGTCACATCATCACACTTTGAGAGTGGTGCAGATACAGATATATATATTGTCTGGAAAGTTTTAGCCATTTTAGCACAATAAATATTACTGGAAAAAATTTCTTTTATTAGTATAAAAGGATTTTTGGTCTAATATATATATATATATATATATATATATATATATATATATATATATATATATATGTATATATACATATATATGTATATATACATGTATTTCATATATATGTGTGTGTGTGTATGTGTGCATGAACATACGTACATTCATATTATAAGTAAGAGATATGTATACATAAATTGTAAATAGGCAGGGTAAATCATATCATCATTCATATATATATATATATATATATATATATATATATGTATATATATATATATATATATATATGTATATATATATATATATATATATATATATATATATATATATATATATATATCAATTTTTAACCATGTATATTCATAGACTGAGAAATGTACATATATATATATATATATATATATATATATATATATATATATATATATATACGTGTGCGTGTGTGTGTGTGTGTACATATATATGATAATTCTCTGCTTACACCCTCTACGTTGGTGTTGCAGGGTAATTGTTAATACAACCCACTTCCAGCTTGCCAGGCCTATCAAACTTTTGTTCAGCTCACAGCACTTGGTATTCCCCAATGGTCACCTACCTAGGTACTAGCCAGACTTGATGTTGCCTAACTTTTGTGATCTTACGAGAACCTAAGCAACCGACGTGAAACATAGTCCATAACCCCTTAGCCTAGGGGAAAACTTCCTCAAAAGGCAGTGGATATATATACATATATATATATATATATATATATATATATATATATATATATATATATATATATATATATATATATACATTGAAAGATAAATATATACACCTATATGTATATATATCATATACACTGACCATAAGCATCTTTTATGAATGCTTTTCCATCATTTTCCGTATTTATTTTCTTCTTTTTCTCCCTCCCATTAGATGGTAATGCTTTTATGGAGAATCTCTTATGAAAACTAATGCATAATCACATGATCACATACATTCAGACCATTCAAAGGCAGTTGCCTTGATTTGAAGCTTCATGTGGACAAAACCAACTAAGCACTACATGCTGCAACCATACACTCACAGATACACATGCAAGAGTCAAGCAAGGACTGAAATCATTGATTCTGAATGCATAAAGACCATGACTGATACATATGAGCATATGTGTACACTTTGTGGAATATATTTCAGACACGTTTGTGAATGCTATTGTCACAGTTCACTGACCTTAAGTTCTTTGTATCAACTTCTTGTGATTTAGAAATGTTTCCAATCGCTTCCCTGAAACTTGGTTCTTCGTCGCTGACAGCACTAACCCATACCACTATCTATTCTTGATGGGTCTCTGGGATTATATATATATATATATATATATATATATATACATATATATATATATATATATATATATATATATATATATATACATATATATACATATATATATATATATATATATATATATACATATATATACATATATATATATATATATATATATATATATATATATATATATATATACTTACATTCATATAAAACAACTGATTCCCTCTGTCTGTATGTTCATGCCTCCCCCTTGAACATAGAAACCAAATTCGGTATGCATACTAAGTGTACCTGGGGTAAGAACTTGGACTATTTGGTTTTCCCTAAAAAATTTCTAAGGGTTCCGGGGGGGGGGGGGGGGTTCTTCTTATGTAATTCTTCAATGTAATTATAATTCTATAGATACATACATACATATACATACTAACTGGAAAGTGCCTCATAGGACAATTTTCAGCTATTCCTGGTGG
>OY735214.1:37618274-37640774 GCA_963457665.1 Thysanoteuthis rhombus | reverse complement strand
AATATTAGTCGCCTGGAATATAACATGAGGTCGAATTGAAGTAGAAAAGCCAAAATGAACGACTCAAACATAAGTTGAGCCGAAAACCCTAATTAATTCATTTGATAATTTTTCATTAGTGAGAAAAACAAACTCTCAAGTTGGCTCCATATTTTTCATTGAACACTATGACCAAATATGAATGAATTATTACTTGTAAATGTAATCTTTATTTATTCAAAATGTAGTAAAGAAAATGAAAAGCCAATATAGTAGCACTCCAATCCATAGAAATCTTCTTCATCAGATTTGGCAAACAACTTTTGAGACTGTTCTTCTGTCATGATATCATCATGATGGTCATCATCATATTGTGAATCCACTCTTACTGATATTTGGTCAGTGAATACTTCTTTACTAGATGCCATCTTCTGTTCCATCCATGGAATTACAGATTCCATATGTCTTTAAGCTGTGGTTCAATATTACTATTGCTCACTCGGACATACATCCACCACGAAATCCTATCCTTTCTTTATGACTGACAGAACTAGAAGTCTAGGTGTTAATTCGAGAATACCTTCTAGGTGAAAAAAAAAAATCGACATATTAAAAATATAAGGTAACTGAAATGTATTAGAGATTAATGTGTCATCCGATACATCTTCAGTCACCATAACAAATATCATTATCACTCACTCGGACATTCATCCACCACAAAATTTCATCCTTTCTCCATGACTAACTGGACTACAAGTCTAGGTGTTAATCTGATGATACTGTCTAGATAAAAAAAACAAACAAACCTTGACGTATAAAAAGATACACGGTAATTGAAATGTATCAAAGATAAATGTGTTGTCCGACACATTCACTGTAACAAATATCATCATCGTCATCATCATTGTCATCATTGTCATCATTCTCGATGTGGGTTAATTTTAGGCTAACACTGATTCTGCAGTTTATTAATACGGCCAGAGTTAATGATGACAACCTGCATTAGTCATAGCCGCATGACTATTTTGCTTGCTATTCCCCCCATCACAATAGCCAAAACTTTTCATTACCTTAAGCATCATCATTGTCAGCATCACAAATCGTAATCACTGAAACCTGCCAGCAGCAGCAGCAGCAGCAGCAGCTAGTTTAACTAAATAAGATCATCATTTTCCTTCCTCTCCAATTAACAGCCTTATCAGCTCTATTCCCTTTGGGCGTAACTTTCCCCATTTCTTGATTTTCTCTAATTAGACAATTTGGAATGGAATTCTTAGCTGCAATTAAACTGCTGACCCTCATTTGTTGCCACTCCCCGGCCACTTACTCTCCGTCTTTCTTTCTTTAAACCAAAATTGCAATCAGTCCCCCCTCCGCCTTACCTGTACCCTCAAAGCTGCACTCATTAACGGGTAGAGGGTATTGCTCGTTTTGTAAAGCTGCAGCTTTAGTCAGTCATGAAACAGACCAAAAGCAACTATGGGCTAGAACAAAGATACATAAGTCACTAGCTTGATATGACTTTACTTCGATACAATATTCAAATGCTATCGCATAGTGAAGAAAATGTTTTAAAAATAATCTTCCTTTACAACATTTTCAGCCTAATTAATCAGATAATATTTCTGAATTTCAAATTAGTAATGAAATTTAGGTGAAACACTTGGCATTTTTTTGTGAAAAATGTCAATTTTTCAGTGGCCATTGAATTGACAGTATTTGACCTTTATTAATCCATATTTTGTCTCAAAATAATTTACGTTTTAGGAACCATCAACCCTAAACTGTTAACATAGGTTTCTTCAATTTTTGAGCACATCTGGCTAGTTGGCTATGTATCTATCATGCATACAGTTTACACCAACGAAGCTAAAGGGCTGAAAATTTATTCCCTGCATCTCACGTTTACTCCATATTAACTAGAAAAAAAGATTTTTTCGAATTTTTTAAAAAATCCCTCCTCCTCTAAATAGGTTTTTAGTGGAGGTCTCAATTTGGAATGTAAGTTTATGCTAAACAGGTCCCTCACTTAGTGTTTGATAGCATTCACGCTTGTTTTGCTTTTTCAATTCAGACATTTTTAGTGATCACTGCCCAACATAAGGCAAAAGAAGTAACTAATTCTTTGATTATTCCTTTTCCAGATTTTTAATTCCATGCCAACATAAGAATTTGACTGTGTTGTAGTTCCTATTGAGTGACTAACCAGACCTGTTTACTGATGATCCTGAGTTAAGATTTATTCAAAATTCATCGAAGCAAACTCTACCTGTATCATATAGACAGAAAAATATCAATAGTATCTCTGAGGATAGTGTTGTGAGAGGCAAAGCTATTTAGACATTTGTTAAGGTAAAGAATTTCTTTAATGAGAAATGAATAAATGCATCTCACACTCGAAGAACAAAATAGATCCAACCGAGGACATTGCATTCATTGGAGTCTGCAAGGGAAATTTGGAGGAGAAGAAGAAGAAGAAGAAGAAGAAGAAGAAGAAGAAGAAGAAGAAGAAGAAAGAGATGATGCTGATGATAATAGCATCAATGACCAAGCCCCTACAAAAGATGGGGCACAAATTCAAGATTTGTGCATTATAACCAGCAAATGTTCCATTATTGGGTGCCAGGAGGGACCCAGTCATTGTCCTGTGACTGTTGGCCCTTGATGGCCTACAGGATGGACACAGTCATTACTGAGCGACTTTTCATCTAATGAGCAAACCATCTGTTACAGACAGTGCAAACTCACAATATGGAGGGAAAAATCCCCAGTAGAGGCATCATGACAGCATCTGGCTGACCAAGCAATACAAATTCTGAAAGTAAATTGGCTATCAGGTACAGAACTGCAGGAAATCCACAAGAATATAGAAAAAAAGAATATGATGTACCCTCAGAAGAATACTCCGGAACAACTAATATAATGAATGGTGAAATAGGAGAAGCAAATTTAGACAAAAACTTAGACAAAAAAACTTCATAGACAAGAAGTAGATGTCAACACCCTGATGGAAGAAGGATAAGCCCCGATAATAAAGTAATAATGCAAAAAGAGAAAGAGCCACTGCCATAACTCAGAATTGCACGGAGAGCTATGGAAAGAGCAATGCTGAGGATAACAGTGAGAGATAGAAAAAAATCTATATGGATACGAAGGAGGACCAGAGTGAAGGATATAACAATAGAAATAATTAAGTGGCGAAAATAGAAACGGGCTAGACATACAGAACAGAGGAAAACAGATAGAGCAAAATACCAAGTGATCATTGCACATGAGGCAGTGAATGCTGTAGGGAAAAAAAAACAGGCACAAAATGAAGGGGGAGAAAGAAAAAACTGTTCCTGAGACATAGCAGAGGATAGTGCTATCACAGTTATCACGGAAGGAAATAAGAAAGGCCTTTGTCCAGCAATGGACTTATATCAGCTGATGATTATACTACTGCTAACAATAATGATGATAGCCATAGTACACACATCTGGTGAGAATGTCTATTCAAAGCTGAACAGAATAGGAGGAAATAATTGGTTTGAGTTTAAAGCCATGATATTCATTCCAGCTAATTCATTACTTTGTTAGAGTCTGGGGATGGTGTGAAATTATAATCACCTAATGGGCGGAGTAAATTGCTGTCCAAAAAAGAAATAGAAAGATAGATAAATGGAAAACAGATAGCGCTTAATTTAATTTGTTTTTAAAACTATTCAATAAAACTTTTAACACTTACAAAAAAGGGGTACTAATGTTGAAAAGTGGGATGCTAATGTAAAAAGGGTCAGGCTAATGTAAAAAAAAGTGATTATTATTAAAAAGATGTCATGGGGTCAAAGCTACAAAATGTATTTTAATGCTCGAAAAAAATAGGGCTTATCTCCAAATAGCTGGGTGACTGATGTTAAAAAGGTGGTACAAAGTTGAAAAGGAGAGGTATAATATTGGAAATGGAGTGAAATGTTAAGGAAAACGGGAGAGAAAGGATCAAGAAAATAGGGGACTATTGTAAGGTAATGTTAAGAAGGGAGACTAATGTTCAAAAATTGGGTGGGAAAGGGAGGGGGCTTATGTTGGAAAGGGGGAAGAGCGCCCACTTAATCTGGAGCCCATAGAATGTTCCCTCTCGATTTTGACCCCTGGAAATGAGAAAAAATTTCACCCTGCAATTTTGAAAATTTCCGTTTGGTTTTCTCTTCTAAAAATGAAAATAAACATTATCTTTTGACTGTCACAAATGTAAAAAAAAGTCTACTTGATTTCGACCCCTAAAAGAGTGGAAAGAAATCTTTCCTTCGATTCTGACCCCCTAAAGTAAAGGAAATCCATCCTCTCAATTTCAACCCCTAGAAGTGAAAAAAATTCCCTACCCCCTTTTGACCCCCCCCCCCATTTTTTCTTTTTTTAAAATCCCAATTGATATCGACCCCTAAAAGTGAAAGAAAATCTCCACCTCAGTTTTGATCTTTAAAAGTGAAAGAATCCCCCCTTTGATTTTGAACCCTAAATGAGAAAAAAAATTCCCCACCTATCTTCACTCCAAAAAATAAAAAGAAGAATTCTCTTCCATTTTGACTACACAGGAACTGAGAGTTATCAATTCAGGAATTTCTCAGAATTTACCTGGCAGGAAGCACTGCAACATATCTACCAACACAGCAGTTCCTTCATCAGGCTACATAAAAACTCTGAGCTTTTTCAACTAGAAAAAGGAATGACGAGATGATAACAGCTCATCCAAAACCTTTCACGGTCTGCCTTGAGATGATCTCCCGAAACCTAGAAAGGGAACACAAAGGAATCAGGATAGACGGTGAATACCTAAGTAACCACAGATTTCCCAGGGATCAAATCTGTACCGAAAGAAAGTTTTATGGATTTATATATTTTTATGATAAGCAAGTACATACAGACAGGCTTTTGGTGGATTATAATAAGATTTGTGTTTTTGCACTTTTTGTTGATTAAATTGTATAACTGCTTGCCTTAGACTCCAAAATATGAAGTATGAGAAAGAAAAAAATTACATTCATGTGTGGATATATTTCTTCTCTCTAGTGCAAAAATAAGAACTGTGTGCATTCACTTGAGTTGACAGAATGCTGAATAAATACATCTTAGTAATAACCAACTGAATGATAAAAGTTGTTGAGACTAGAAAAAAACAAAAAGATCTTGTCTGAGTGGAAATTTCTAATTTGAGAAGTCCATATATGAGATATTTTTGAAGATATGGTTAGACAAAATAAGATGATTTTACCTTAAAAAAAAATCAATCAACCTCATTTGATGCCATCTCAATCATCAGACGGTTGACATTGCGTCATTGAAGGCTTTAAATTTTAATTTTTTTCTACTATTATTATTCTTCTTCCTTTCTCTGTTTGGAGAGACATTTTTGACTTTTTTCTACAGAAAAATCAATCGAAGATAATGATTTTTCACTGATAATCTTTATATAAATCATATTGATAAAAATCAATCACCATTTGTCAAACACCATGCTACAAATTGATTAGTTTCAGAGCATGGACTGATGATAAACTTAGTATACAGTAATAAGTGAAATCACACAATGGCCTACTATAAATAAGTGCGTATCAGCTCAAACAAAATTCATTGGTTAGCATGGAAGTACATGAAAAAGTAAAGATGAAGAATGATAAGAATATCACTAGTGCCATGAATTTGGTACAGAGAACTGCGAAAACTTGTATCTATGACTTTGAAGAGTATCATTAATATCCCAAATTTTGTTTGGACACTTGAACCCCTCTTTCATGTACTTTATATAGTCAATGTAATGTTTCAACTGTTCCTTTTTTCAGCCCTCATAAAGTTTGCAATCTGTGAGACAAGAGGGAAACCTTTTTTATCCAGGGAAGAAAAAAGCAGGCAGAAAAAATGATCATGAATATATCAATATCAAATACAATAAGGAGGGGTTCAAGTGTCTGAATGGATTTCAAAAAAGAGAAAAGTTATTTCATGGCTGTTTTTTTTTTCAGTCTATGATCTAAAAGATAAAATTTGGGTTGAATTCATCTCAAATTAATCATTGAATTGTATTTCAGAAATATGTACAACCCTTTTTTTCCGATGATAGTTTTGTTATTTTCTCGTCTGAATTTTGTTAGACAGGGTGTAATAATCATTGATATGGTTGGACTATTTTCTCCATCTGTATGTTTATTTATCCACAACGTTTTGTTTATGTACCATCAGGGCCTTTGTCAAGTGTTCTTGGTTCTAGAATGTGGGAAAACTTCCAAGAATACATCCAAATATTAAACTTGATATGTCACACCTGATTTTTTATGTATATATTCCTATACATTAATGTTTTGTTTTGCTGTCCAACTCCGAGTTGCTTCCCTTTGATTAGGTGACCTGTTTACTTTTTCAGAAATGGCCTTTTAGATAAGAGGTTCCTTTGTCATTTTGCTTTTGGTGAATTATCAGCTTTTTGAGTCACTCTTAATGTATAAAGTGAATTTGAAATCCAATTCTATAGAGAAAAAGGTTCATTTATCAACACAAGAGCAGCAGTTACATTTGACTTTTCATTACCAAGTGTTAATCAGAAACTGATTTTTATGCAGTGCAATAAATCACATTTGAAATGAATGGATTTTCTCTATTTGATAGCATAGTGGCGAAGGAAAAAAGATACTCTATTATTTCACTAGGAAATAATCAAGAGATACTGGTAGTCTGTAGTTGTGGAGGCTGAAGATTAAATTATCAGAGAGCTTAATCTGCTCATATAATAGATAGAGTTTTTTGTGGGGAAAAAATGTGCCGTGTACATGCCATATATTATCTCATTAATTATATGGCTATCTTTAGTTTTGATGGTGATTGGGATATCTTTGCAGTCATCTATTTCGAATCATAATATGCAAAATTATAGATGTTATATAATTCCATTGTGGATTATCTTGAATAATTATCATCATCATGGCTGGGCCAAACTTTTATGAGACCCTAAACAGAATTTTATTAGAGGGCCCCCACCGTCTCTTGCAGGCTTCCTGGTGGCCAAGGTGCCCTAAGCAGGAGCTTAGTTTGCTCATGCCTCAGGCCAGCTCTGATAATCATCGTACTAAGCTAACAGTAATTATTATTACAATTCTGAGTTGGCTAACTGTCAACAGCACAGAAAGTGGAATCAACAAATCAAGTTCAAACCCCAGTCATGACAGTTGGACTTCATTCTACACTGATACCCTTGGAAAAGCCATGAATCAATCTCTTCCCTCTCCAAGCTATAGGTGAATAGCTGTGCAGACTGGGTTCTTCAGCTAAGTTGCCTACCTGTCTAGGAGATGGACAACTCTGATTCCAAACCAGACAAGCCAGACCAACTCATCCGGCATTGTGAGATGCAAGCAACTGACAGATTAAGGAAAGTGTCCCCAAATTGAATGGCTAATGGGGCACTAGTGAAAATTTTGATGACCTCGCAAGTTAGAAAAAGATGATAATGGATTTGCTCAAGTAAAATGAAGGAGACTAAAAATGGGCGGCAAAATAGCGTGACCGTCACCTCCACTTCACATGACTTCTCGAGGGTAAGCGGAAGATTTTAGTAAAAAAAACAAAAACATATGCAAGATTATTCTGTGATGCTTAGGATGAGTTGTCTTAGATATTGATCAAAACTCAAATTGTCTTGTATCTCTTTTGCTTGCTTTTTCAAAAGTGAAGAATCACAAATGGAGAAAGCTTGACTTTTAAGAACAAGAAAATCCCACTAGTCCCAAAAAGAAGGGTAAACAACCAATGCATCCTCCTGATAGTCTTCTATGGAGCTGAAACAGATTACTTAACCAAAAGATTGAACCTCAAACTGAGAACTATGCAAAGTGCACATGAGAGAATCATGCTCAACACCACATGGAAAGATCATAAGACAGCTCAGTATATTAGAGAAATGATAAGACTTCGAGATATAGAAACCATTTGGAAACTCAAATGGCAATGGGCTGGACATGTTACAAGAATGGCAGACAATCACTAGACATCATGACTAACAACATGGATTCCCAGAGATTATACGCAAAACTATGGCTGAGAGAAAGTAAGATGGTTTGAGATAGACAACTTCAGAAAGTACTGGCACTGCAACACCCATGATAGAGAGGTCTGGCAAATCTTGGGTATAGTCTATGTCCAATGATAAAAAGCTGGCAATGATCATATGCTCAGAAATGTATGCAAAGGATAATGAGTCTGGCAGATGAAATACTTAACTAGAGTTTTATCTTTCTTGTATAAATTTTGACAAAAAAATTTTGCAGATCATCTTTTTCACAGAGATGGTATGAATAATAAAGCCATTTATTAGAAACCATCAACCAAAACTGTCAGAAAAATATCAACATGGGTTTCTTCACTTCTTAAATTGATCTAGCTGGCTATGTAACATCCAAACAGGCAGTACAAGAGGATAGATAATTTAGATATTTTCTGGAAAAACGTTTTTGGGTTTTTTTCTTTAATTCACCCTCAAAATTGGTACAAAACTGGTTTCTTAGTATGTGTGCAGCAGTGTTTACAATTGTTCTTTGAAAATTCAGATTTTTTAGAGATCACTGCTCAACAGATGACAATAACTCAACCATTGATCATCCCTTTTTTCAATTTTAAATTTTGAATTGCTCACCCCCAGCACAGAAATGTATGATTAACAAGACCTGTTTGAAATGAGGTTAAAATCCTTGAGTTGGTTCCACAGTATGGAAAAAATTACCATTATTTACCAATTCAAAAGATACACCTATTTTACAAGGGGGTCTTCGGGAAATGATGAATTTTAGAAGATTTCTCTATATATTTATGGTAAAGCTTGAAATTTAGTCCCTTGATCATTCACAAAAGAAGTACATAGTACAGTAATGCTTAAATAAATGTTTTGGGAGAAGTGTGACTTATAAAGATGGATCATAAGTCCATAGCTTAACACAGTTATTAGCTGAATTTTGACCTGAAATTTCCTCTGTATAATGTTTGATCCATGTGGATAATATTAACTATTGAATCAGTGCATTGATGAAGAAAGTGAACATATTGCGAAATAAATATTTACTGTGTAAACAGAATGCTTATTCATCATCAGGCTGTAGACTTAATGACGTTCCTATATATATGGTGGTAAAAGATGGTAAATACAGTATGTAACAACTGTTCAGAGAGATAAAAGGATAATATGTAAGTAAGAATAGGGATAACCCATGTTTTTACCAAGAAAAAAATAGTTTTCTACAAAAATTACCTTTTTTCTTATGCAATAAAAAGCAATGTGCCGTATCTCCTCTTTTCGTTTAGAATAAAAAATTTGCTATCACAGTAAATAGTTGAACAACCATACCATAAAGATTTTCAACTCTTGTGAATCCAGAATCTAGATGTTATTAATAAACCAATCAAAATAAGGCTAAAGAAGATCAAAGAAGCTTCTTTTCTTTTAATGTTAAGAAGGTGTCTATACAATACATACGTATAAAGTTTCTTATTCATCATATATTCTATTCTCACTCTAACTAAAATTGTTAGCATAGGTTTCTTCTGTCAAGGTGGTATGGCTAGGTGGCTAAGTACCAATCATTCGAACAGGGTGCACCAATGGAGCTAGAAGGCTAAACATTTAAACATTTACTCATTAGGTCTAGAAAACACTTTAGCAGTATTCGAGCTTGTTTTTTTAAAACTTTTTTGATAACCGCCTAACAAAAGGTGAGAGACTAAGTGGAACTGCTTATCATAAAATCTATTCCTACTCTGTCGTACCTATTTTTAATATTCCTTTGGAGTCAATTTTCTACATTCATCTGGACATGGTTGCATCTCTCCACAAAAGCGACTTCTGCTGTTTTTTTCTGTGTTTGGTCAATTTTTACCTTGTTTTGTTTTCTAATTTTTTGTTACTTTTTCATTGCAACACTCAAGTCATTTTAAATTACCTGGCTGTTAAGTAAGCAGCATAGATTGGAAAGAATTAGCCTTCAATGAGATTTGAATTTGCATCTTTTAACCTTGGGAACCCATCTGAAATGGATTGCATCTTACTGATTTGGCCGCAGAGACCAATCAGCAGGTGAAAATTCAAATTAGTTTTGATGCATTTGTTCTGAGCTGCAATGATTAGAGTGTTTCTCTTTTTATGTGTCCTTTACTTAACTATGTCCAGGAAATTTTTATCTGTGACAGTTTCTATTTGTCTTTTAGATTGTTGGTAGAATTTTTCTTTTCTCGCTTTTCTTCTTTGTTATCTTCCTCATTATTTCTCCATTTGTTGCTGTTGTTATCATGATTCTTTCTCAGCTATGTTGTGCATAATTTGCAAGTCCCAAAATAGCCAACTGAACACAGTTTTCAAAATTGATGAGCCTGAGTCCTCCTTCTTTTTGCTTTACATAGAGTCTGTCAGTTCAAATGAAAAATAAAGTAACCTGTCTTGTCAGGAGTTTATAGTAACATGGCTTACTTGGTGGAGCTACCAAACTCATGGTTTGTCAAACTCTGGTCTAAACCTGGAATTGATGTTGTTTTTCTACCGTAAAAAGAATGAGAACAATCCTCACCAAATTCATGGGAGTAAAGAAAACATTCCCCTACTGAAATTACACACAACTGATTGATAGTAATGTCCCTTACTGACTGAGCGAAATTGAAGTCTTATACATCTACCAAAATACATGCTAGAAATACCAAAGGACTTATTTCAATCTAATAAATTGATATATCTATGGAATTAGCATTTCCAAATTGTGATTTAAAATCACAACCAAGAGAGCAGTAACTGACTCTCTTACTATCTAAGCCAAACTGACAAGTCTCAAATATCTAAGAAATTTATCTCATAGATATATAAAGGCTTATTTCATTAATAGAAATGAATACATTTAAGAAAAAAATATATATCATCATAATTCTTTTATTTATCAAATATACAATATAAAAGTAGCAGTAATCATCTTTACTTGGAATAGAAGTAAGAGTGGAATTTGACCCTGCAGTAGCCAGGCCTCTACATCTTGGAGTTATTAGAAGGATTTGTCTTACTTATGCAAACCACCACTGACTTTTCTCAAGTACTGAAAGAATACCTGTAATCAATATTGGATTTATATTTCCTGGTTTTCAGTTTAGTATAATTTCTTAACTCGAATTCCACGCCTGTGGTAATAAATAACACCAGAGCTGAAGCAATGAAAACATAGTTGGATATTTTTGTAAAACTTTGAATATGTAAAAGGATGGCTTCAACAGAAAATGGATTTGTAAGTCGATAAGACTTGGTTCTTAATTTTTATATTTCAGGAATTTTGACACCTATTGCTTAATCTGAAGAGAGGATAGGTCTGGTTAGATGCCCAATAGAAGCCGTCACACAAAAAAACATCTTTTGGCAGCATGGAGTGATCAATTAAAGAGAAAAAAAAGGAGTGATCAATAGATTAATTACTTCTCTTGCATGGGCAGTGATCACTGAAAGAGGTCTGAATTTTCAAAAAGCAAGTCTGATTGCTGCCAAGTACAAACTAGGGATCAATTTAGCATGAGCTTACATTGCAAACTGAACCCCAACTAAAAACTATCAATGGACGGGCAGGAAGGTTGAATTTTAAAAAAAATAGAAAATAACATTATTTCTAAACATAATAACAAGTAAATGTTTATAGTTTCAACTCTCTGGTTCCAATGTTACAGCCTGTATGCATGACACATACGTAGTTTGCCAGCCAGCAAGACCAACCTAAAGAGTGAAGAAACTTATGTTGACAGTTTCAGTTGACAGTTTTCTAATAACATTTTGTGTGCAAGCTAGATGATAACTTAGTAGTGTTCAAAATGGGATAAAAACAAATGAAAATGGATGTTGTTTTTTTAATAATGGAGGGAATGAAGTTGACTGAAGAAGCTTCTGTCTCATCTTGTTAAATTTCCAAATTTCTTGAGAGCAAATAAAGTAAAAAAATACGACTTTGTCTCTCGGAGAAAGATGAAAACTTTTAACAAGGCTAAAATATAAAATGTATCGGAGAGAAGTCAGGGCTTGCAACATTGGTGGTGTCTATTTCCAACCAGTGATGGAAATGGGTTTCAGGAACTAGATATTTGGGGAACTAGATATAAGGCTTAGTTTTGAGAATTAGGTATACAGTAATGTCTCCATTAGTAGACATTAAAAACATAGAAAATCTGGAAATTGAGAAGTTGGTATACACTGTATCCCCACGTACAACCCCATTTCCATCTCCTATTTCAACTCTTTCAAGTCAAATCAATCATTTTTTGTTCATTTTTATCTTTTCTGTTTGACCAATTTGACAAAAAACATTCAGAGAAGTTTATGTGCCTGCAAGATAGTCATTTAATTTACAAAATACAAAAGTGTATGCAAATATCATCTAGTGTACAATGTTCTGGTATTATAACTAGGGGGCCCCCTACCAAATTAAAATAAAGTCAGACATGGAGCTTGGATGAGTTGCAATGAGCAATGATAATCCAAACACTTGTAAATTATTTGTCTCATAGTCTGGTATGTACAACAGGGGCCCTTGAAGCAATTTGCTGTATTGGGGCAGTTTTTCAGAGATGGCATTTTGCTTACGGTTGAAAATGACTGGAAATGGCTGGAAATGGCTAAAGTTTTTCATTTCCAGCTAACTCTACAGACGAAAATGTCGTATTTACTCTCTTAGAGTCCACTTATCAAATAAGAAAAGTAAGACACCAGAACAAATCGTTACTAAAAATAAAGCATTACTTTTATCAAACTAACTAATCATTTTCCAAAATTTGACAGATTTTCTGTTATCATAGATTTTTATCAGATAAATTGAAAAAAAGTCAGTAAGATTTAACTGAAAATTGGTTAATTTAGCAGCACTGAGCTGCTTACGATGGAACATGTGTCTTTTTGGCCAGAATCATGCAAGAACATTTTGTTGAATTCTATGGCTCACCGACCCCTTGCCAAGTTAGTGGTTTTCAGTTGAAGCTCAAAAGACAATATTGATGACTGCTTTTTTGCTACTCAACAGATTTAAGTAATAAAGTTTGTTTTTTAAAGATTTTCCTACCTATAAAGTATTGAGAACTCTTGTTGTTATGGATAACAAACCATGCTTGGCAACACTGAGACAACCATTAAAATCTCTCATTTACTTAGCAAAACTTGATACACCGTACATGAATTCGAAATAACTCAAACGGATTTTGAAAATTGATTAAACAGGTCAATATTAACTGTCATGTGGCCAATGTCTTTAGGCAGCATGTCATGTTGGGGTGATCAATAAAAAAATTGGAAAAGAGGATGATCTTTGAATAAGTTACTTCTCTCACCTTTTGTCGGACATTGATCATTGAAAAATATCTGAATTTTGAAAAAACAAGCATGAATGTTGCCAAACAAAACTAAGGGACCAATTTAGTAAACACTTAGATTGAAAATTGACCCCACCTACCCCGCTAAAAACCTATTTGGGGTAGGATTTTGAGAAAAAAAAAATTGTTTTTTTCTAGACATAATAAATAGTACATGTTGAAATTTTCAACCCTTTAGCTATATCAGTGCTAACTGTACATGTAATTCATACATACATACATAGCCAGCCAGACTAACTTAAAAACTGAAGAATCCTACATTGACAGTTTTGGTAACAGATTTGGAGGATAGTTTCTAATGAGTAGAGATGGTTGCTGCAAGGTCTTGTATGATGTAAAAAAAATCCAAAGGGCAGAATGAAGTTAAAATATATAATGCAAGGCAGAACTTTGTATGTAAATCTCCTCTCATATTTTTATCTAAAATGCTGATTACTTCAATGAAATGGTTCAATTTGATCATCTCACAATCACGTATGTTAATACTTATTCTCTAAAAGTTGAAAAAAACATATTTATTTCAACTGAGATCCAGCGCAAGAGGAAAAGTATTTGGAAAACAAATTTCTCCATTCTGAAACCCTCAGTCACAAAACTAACAGTTTCTCTCTACATAAAAAGAAAAATTGATAGTATGAAATTGATAGTATGAAATAACTTGTTAAACTAAATTTGCTCTCACTTGAATATTACCAAAGTCATAATCCATTTAGTAATTTCAGAGGATTTAGAGGAAGATATCAAAGAAAAATTAGGAATGCAGCTGAGATAAAAGGAGGATTTAAAACTAGGTATAGTAAGTAATGTGGGTGAAGTGAGGTTAGAATGCCTTATATACATTGAGTTGGTGTGAAAATGGTTGCAGTTTTTCACCATCGACTTTAGAGCAGGATATCTTAGTTTGGAATAAAAGTCAATAATTGAAATAAGAACCTTCAGAATCTACATATTTTTGCCAATAGAATTCTGAGGTCCTGGAATCAATGATTTCCACAAAGTTGTTTGAGCTGCTGCTGCCTGGTTGTTGGAGCCCTTCCCTTGAAGAGATCGAAATGCTTGAAAAAATTGTAGTCAGTTGGTCAGATGTGTAAGCTGGGTGAGGTAGGGTTACACAGCCTAGTTTATTCAATTTCTTCAGGGTCATTCCCACAACATGCGAGCTTTTTTGTCTTTCACTCAGGGTCATTCATGTAATGTTAAGCTTTTTGCTATCCTGATTTGGTACAAATGTCAAACAACTGTTGAATGGTCAAGGTTTAGTCCTTCTGCAACCTCAAGTTGTTTTGAATGAATCTACCTCAATAGTGGCCCTCGATTGGATATTGTAAATCTCAGAAAGATGTTCATATCTTCAAGGCTCTTGCCTCCATTTTGAGATTTTCGGAACCATTGTTGAGCAGTACATTCATTTACAGTCCTCTGGCCAAATACTTGGTTGATATTGCAAGTAGTTTCTGCTGCTTTACATCGTATTCTGAACAAATACATCAGAATTGGTCAAATTTGCTTTTCTCCATCTTTGATTTGACAACCTCGAATAAACCAGAATAAATAGTGAAAAGAAAGATTCAGCTTATGTAAATAGAGTGAAATTCATATTTCAAACTGGTATATTACATGAACATGGTTAGATGATTGTTTATTACAAAAATAAGCATCAAAGTTTAAAATGATAGACCAACTATTATTCTTGCACCAACCTAATTATAAAAAGGTTGAGATGTTAATGTTTGTGGAGATATTTCGTTAGCACGTGGATGACCACGTGTTCGACTGAATTTGGTTCTCATGTGGTTGTCTATGAAGGATGATGATAAAAATGGTAACACAACCTTTCTTGTATCTTGAGGAAGATGAATATTCTATTGTTTTACAATAAACAGGAAATACATATTTTAGTGAATTGTCTTTTCATAAATCTCTGCAATATTTTGGCATCATTTCAGATGGTAAAAGTTGTATGAATGGATACAAAGGAAAATCAAATGATGTACTCACATTTTACTTCTACAATCAGAGAAATAGACAATTGGCCTCACATGATCCTGAGTGTTGAGTGAAAGGGAGTACGAGAGAGAGATAGTTTGAAAGAGAGTGGTTATGGTCATAGGTGCTTGGTTTACCGGAAAAGCTGAACACTATTTGGAGGGGTTAGAGGAAGTGACATAATCAGCACTATTAAGGGGCTTATATTTGCGGTAGTAATTTTATATGCTACTTTACTTTACTTACTTTAAAGTAAAATAACTATTTCATGCCTCAGCAAAAATAGAAAGAATATAACAAATATTCTACTACTTATTTCACGACTGATATGCTCTCATTGGTTACTGATTAAAAAAAAACTAACTGAACACAAGAGAGAGAATTTTGGATCACAGAAATTCAATAAAGCAGACAACGGAAATGTTTATATCTTTATTATGTTAAGGAATTACAAGTTTGCAAAAGATTCGGGTTGATATTTGTTGTAAGAAACCAGCGTATTTTCTGTATTAACTAAATTAATCAAAATATGCATATCTATAAAAATATTTTTTTATTTCTATAAATGACATGAATTGTTCAAAATATTACTTATTTCATTTAAAATATTCACTTAAGCTATTCAGAAAAGTAGTTTTCTGACTGAGCAAGAAGAGAGAGAGAGAGAGAGAGGAGAGAAAAGAAAGTTATTCAACAAAAGGATAGGAGAAGAGAAAGCAGAAAAGAAAGTTAGTTTACTGAGTGGGTAGGAAAATTTTTGCATATGAAACAAATCCATGTCTGTATGTATATTTAGGATAAATCATGGACCTACAATGAAGATTGTAAGGGATGAGGGTGAGAATGATATGATACAGGAATGGGGTAAAAGCAGAGTCATGAGATAATGGATAATCTTAGTTGCCAATACCCATGGAATTTCCACGGATCCAGCTAGTGAAAAATAAATACAGAAAATAAGATTACGGAAAAGAATTAAGTATGACATTCTCAAAAGGTTATTAAGTTATCAAATAATACATCTCAGCTTTTCCAAACAGAAAAATGAATCAAATCAATTGATATGAAAAAAATACCCTGAAAAACACATTTGAGTAGGGATTTGCATATGAAGAAAAACATGTTGAATTCTGTGTATTGGGCAAATGAAGTTTTTCCCTCTCAACAAAAGAGTTCCAGTATGCCTATGTTCATAGGGAGAAGGGTTTTGCTCTCTCTCTATTTTTTTAAAAACTAGCAACTTTCAAAAATTAAAATGAAATTAACATTTACATTTCATCCGCAAGCATTTTAACATGTTGATCTTTGACCATATCCATTTGGTAAATCAACAAAATGAGAAAACAGCAGAATATAAAATGCCACTTGCTGTAGCATTCGTTGCTTTCAACAGATCTTCAACTCAGCATCAATAGCTTTGGGGATTTCTACTACCATGCAACAAGGCATAGACCCTGTACCATGTCAGAGTCTTACAACATATGTAACAATGCAGCAGTTCCTTTATCAGGCTATATAAAGACTCTGAGCCATTTCATCTTGAAAAAGGGGTAAGACAAGATTATACCAGCTCACCCAAATTCTTCACAGCTTGCCTTGAGATAATCTTCTGAAACCTGAATGGGATCAGAATAAAAGATGAATACCTAAGTAACCTCAGATTTGTTGATGACGTTGTCCTTTTTGCTGAGAAGCTTTATAATCCTCGAAAAATGCTACACAAACTGAATGAAGAAAGCAAGAAAGTCGGTCTTCACTTGAACTTCAGCAAAACAAATATCATGTACAACAAACATGTTGAAAACAAAGGCACAGCAATCAAAATTGAAAATGCAGAGGTGAAAAAAAGAGACCACTACATCTACCTGGGACGACGAATCTCTTGGAATTCCTAGGAAGAAAAAGTAATCAAGCAAAGAATCACCCTCGACTGGCAAGCTTTTGGTAGAGCAGATTGAATCTTCAAGAACAAGAAGATCCCAGTAGTCAAAAAAAGAAGGGTATACAACCAATGCATCCTCCCAATAGTCACTTATAGAGCAGAACCAAGTAATGGGTACATAAGATAATCATGCTTAAGATCATGTGAAGAGGTCACAAGACAGCATAGAATATTAGAGGAAAAACTGGAGTCAGAGATATCATTGTATCCATTTGAAAACTCAAATGGCAATGGACTGGTTATGTAACAAGAATGGCAGACAACCACTGAATATCATGACTCATAACATGGATTCCAAGAGATCATATGCAATACCGTGGCTGACAGAAAATAAGATGATATAGACCTCTGGCAAATCCCTAGGGAGGTTTATGTCTAATGATGGTCGCTAAAAGCTGATGAGAATTATGATGGTCATGCTACATTGTCCAGTGGCCAACAATGATATTTTCACGAATTGGTACCACCCAAGGTGGTCAATTAATTTTTGTCTTTCTACATGTCTCTGTTTATATCTTGGCATGCCTATCTTGTAGCTCAATGATAATAATCACTCTGTAAACAAACGTATCCTCAACAGTTTTCCCCCTAATCTGAATGCTTTGAATTTCATGGAAGGCTGGGCAATAGGCTAGAGAAGGAGTGATTGGATTTTAGGGTGGATTCATGCGGTAGTTTGCGTAGTTTTCTTTCCTCTTTGATCTTTTTGAAATTCCAATTGTTTTACCAGAACGCTTTCTAGTTTTATATGGTGACAGCTTTGTTTACAAAGTGATTACTATCATCAAACTACAAGATAGGCAGGGTTGTCTTACCTAAACATAAACGAGAGACATGTAGGAAGACAAAAATGCAAAGATTGTTGGACCATTTTTGGTGGTACCAAAATCTGGTCAAACCCCTTGACTAATAATTCAAAATACTTGATTTGAATTTGAAATATTATACTGCATTTCAGCAAAAATGAAAAATTGGATGTTAGCAGAAAAGGAAAATGCATTTGCCAGTAGATAGAAATATTGCAAAGCTAAAACCAAAAATGAAAAATGGTTCGTGAATTCCGGGCAAGATTTATTGAACAGAGAGCAATGGGGATTTAAGATGTGACGTCTTGATATTGACAGGGATTAAAGCACCAATTCCTCATAGACAGAAGATAGAGGAGATGCAATTCTGAACAGAAAGCACAACAGAGAAATGCAAAAAAAAACCCCAGTTTGTGTAGTTTTATTTCCTCTTTAATCTTTTTGAAATTCCCATTGTTTATATGGTCTATTTTAGTCTGATATTTATACTCTTTCTTACCACTGCACAGGAATGACTTGAATTTGACGTATAAACGGGGTACCTTCAAGAGTATGCCTGCCTCTTTCACCTGTTTCCTCTTTTGCTTTCCTTATCTTTATTTGTTTACATGCATCATACCTGATAGAATGGATCAGCATTTTTACCTAAGATCAGATTATCTGTACATTCTGCCTAGGATAAAAGGCACTTCTACCTTGGACCAAAATGTAGTATCTGTGTACCCACTGGAAAGTATTATACACGATTCTGGTAAGACATAGCAGAGGTTAGCACAATCGCTATCCTCATGGAGGGGAATGGTAAAGGCTTTTGTCCAGCAGTGGACTTATAATGGATAATGATGATGAACTATATTACCATGTATAAATGGTAATATAGGAGACAATAGTGGAGACCAGATTTTGGAAAATGATCATTTATTAACGTGACAAGTTTCAGACATTTTAGACCTGTTCATTATCAAAACATGAGATAAGAAAATGACGGAAAATTCGAGGTTGGAGATGGAATGGAAGGAAAAGGGTTGATATTTTGTTTGTGGGGTCCAGTTGCAGGTTTTATCTATAAAGGAGAAAAATATACTTCATACTGGCAGTCAAGAGAGCGGGAAAGATTAGTAGTCTGCTGGGGTTTTGTTTGTGTAAAGGCAAGGGTGAGTGCGAGTGAATCATGTACATTGTGTGTGTATCTATAATGTGGAAGCAGAGCAAGAGGGGAGTGTGTGTGTGTGTATGTGTCAGTGATTTAAGTGTGCGTAGGGGAGAGTATGTGTGAGTATTAGGGAATTCGTTACTGATGAAAAATGTGTGTGTATGTGGGTCTTTAGTGTAGTCAAATGTGTGATATTTAGTAATCCACGTGTTACGTGTCCAATGAATGTGAGTCTGTGGTACCTTAGGTTGTTGGTTTTCAAAAATGAGTTGTTGTATATATATTTCAGCTATGTGTTAACCTGTGTCTAATGAAAGTGGAGTGTTTCTTGTGTAGCCATTAGTGAAACCATGCTGTCTGGATATCATTTCTGCTCTGTATGTAAATATGTTGAAGAGATCAGGTCGTTGTTTTACCATGTTGCTTGTAGCACTAGATGCTGCTTCAATACATTGGTGTGTTGCTTTGTCATGCATGTGTTTAATCATCTTGACTGTTTTTAAATTGATGGTGTAGTCTGTTTCATGGTGGTGATTTTCAAAGGCATTCTTGTAGTTGTCCTTTAACAGAGCATGCTGGTGTTTGTATTTCCTTTGCTCAAGGTTATTTGAGGTTTCTCCACTATTTACTTTTCGACTGTCTGTACATGGTATTTGGTACATCCCTACCTTAAGGGTTATGTAGTCTAGTCATTTCCTAACTAAGTTTCCAATTGTATTTGTTATGATCTGCAGATCTAGGTATGTAAGGTGTTTTCTGAGCTCTATTGTTGCTGAGCTTGTCAGCAGGATGATTCGTCCACTCATGTTATTGTTACTTGGTTTGGTGTTGTCCATTCTAGTATGATGTTTTTTGGTGGAGTGGATTCTATGAGCCTTTCTTTTAGCATTGTGTGTGAATGAGTAGGAGTATTGGAGGTTCCTAAATGTGTGCATATTATATATTTTTTATCCTCTTCTAGGAATTAGAGGTTGGATATTTTCAGGGCTCTACGGTAGAAACCTATGATTATAACTGATTTTGTTCTGGTGTTGAGGTATGAAGTTGATGAGGTAATTTTTGTTGGTCGATTTGTAGTGCACTCTTAGTTGTAGGTTTGTGTTTGTTCTGTATATTAGGATGTCAAGAAAGAGGTAGATGTTGCTACGTGTAAAATCTATTGTGGGTTCTGCTTTGTTGAGATTGTCTCCAAGGTTGGATTGATAAGTATTGTTCAAGTGAATTAGGAAGGCATCATTAATATATCTGAAATATGTAGCTTTTTTAAGTTGGATGTCTTTGAAAGGGGATGATTTCAAGAGCAGCATGCCCAGAACCTCATCATTGAAACCATGAGAAAATATACAAAAATCGAAAGTTAGAGATGGAATGGAGGCGGGGTGATGATGTAGGAGTGGGGTCTAACGGTAGACCCCCCCCACATTAGTTTTTTTACTTGACCCTTTTTAAAGATATATTTTTTTAAATTTTTGGAAAATAAGCTTTTTTGTCTATTTTGGATCCTTATTCTAACAGGTTTATCAATAACATCTAGATTCTCCAGGATTTAGATGTTTCTTACCCTATTTTAGATGTTTTTCCATTTGGAACAACATCTAGATTCAGTGGAAAATACCAGCGATGTCATAAACAGAATCTATTCTGACCATATTCATTTTTCAATAGAGTTTTTTCCCAATGACTTCAAATCATGACGCTACAGTTGTCCTATTATTTATTGACTGTGATGACGAGTTATCATCATCATATTTTGTTTCTCATTGTTTATCTCATTTTCTGAACGGTTCTAGCCGTAATAATCAATGTCTCTCTTCTTTCTTTGGCAGTTCGTCTGTCTGAGAGTATGTCTTTTCTTGGTTTTCCCACTTGGTTGGCCTCGGCTACATTCTCTTCTTCATCCTCCCCTTTCCGCAGTGATTACTTTCTTGGTTTGCTGTCATAAACTATCAAATGTCACATCTAATTTTGGTTGTGAAAAATTGTGCCTCTGGTTATTCGAAGAGAAATTCTTTCACAAAACTCATTGCAATCTTCAACTTTCTCTTCAGAATTAATGAAAAAATGATAATCATTCTTATAAATACACACAGTCACATACATACATGCGCATGTAGAGATGAATATCAGTCCTTAATACAAAAATATAAATTGAAGTTTTATCAAATGTCATTATGCATATATGGTCATATTCATATATATATATATATGTATTTATGTGTGTATATATGGATGGATATAAAAGAATATGTATACTAGCGTTCCAAGGGAAATTATACATGCTCATTTTTATCAAATGAATTTAGCATTAACTTACATTTTACACTGAACCCTCAATTGAAAACTTGTTGGGAGGAGGGGGGGTATTAGAAAAAAATATTTTACAATTCATCGAGGAGAGTGTATGTGTGCAGAATTTAAAGTTTCTATTCTGAACGCTTAGAGATGGGCGAAGACCTGATACATATATATATATATATATATATATAAATACGTCCATGTAATTGTCAGAACACATGAACAACTTAAACCCAGCAAAAGGGTTTCGACCAGTTTGTCTTGGGTAGTGGTGATTGATAACAACAACAATAATAACAGTTACATACATAACAGATGGGATATAAGTGAAAAGGTGTTTTTTTTTTCCTCAACTTCCCAGGGACCAATGCCATTTGGCAGCAAGTCATGTTAGGGTGATCAATTATGAAAATTAGACAGAGGGATAATCAATGAATGAGTTACTTCTCATGCCTTTTATTGGGCACTAAAATATCCAAATTTTTAAAAAACAAGGGCGGACACTTTAGAGGGGAATTTTGAAAAAACAAAAAAAAATTCCCTACTCATTCAGGGGAGTGTATGTGCGCAAAATTGAAAACTATGAATGGTTAGGGCAGGGAAAAGTCCAGATACCTACACACATCATCATCAGTCTTTTAACATCCGCCGTTGGACATAGACCTTCCTCAGAATCCGCCTTGTTTCTGTATCATGGGCGTTAAAGAGCCAGTATTTTCTAAATTTGTCTTTTTCATCTCTCCATCTTGTATTCTGTCTGCCTCAGTTTTGCATATGATCTCTGGGGATCCATGTTGTAATTTGTGATATCCTTAAGTTGTCTGCCATTCATACAACATGACCTACCAATTACGATTTAAGTTTTCTCATAGATTCTATGATGTCTTGGACTAATGTTTCCTTCCTGATATACTCTGCTGCCTTGCAATCTCTCCATGTGAGATTGA
>OY735214.1:37540774-37613274 GCA_963457665.1 Thysanoteuthis rhombus | reverse complement strand
GGGTTTGAAGTGAAGGTTTTAACCCTACCATGTCGTACTGGATGGGATAATGGATAGTCTATAGCTACACTGAAGAGTTGTAATACAACGAAACAGCCATCTGTGGATGACTAAATTATCAATTATATATATATATATACATATATATATATATATATATATATATATATATATATATATCATCATCATCATCATCATCATCATCAGTCTTTTAGCGTCTGTCATTGGACATAGACCTTCCCCAGGATTTGCCACACTTCTCTATCATGGGCGTCACGGAGCCAGTACTTCCTGAACCTATCTAGCTCGTCTCTCCATCTAACATTTTGCCGGCCTCGGTTGCGCATGTGGTCTCGGGGAATCCATGTTGTGAGTCGTGATGTCCATTGATTGTCTGCCATTCTTGCAACATGGCCAGCCCACCGCCATTTAAGATTTTTTATGGATTCTATGATGTCTCTAACTCTTGTCTTTTCCCGGATGTACTGTGCTGTATTGTGGTCTCTCCATGTGAGGCCCAGCATTATTCTTTCATGTGCACGTTGCATGGTTCTCAGCTTACAGGTCTGTCTCTTGGTTGAATTCCATGTTTCAGCTCCATAAGTGACTATTGGGAGGATGCATTGGTTATACACTCTTCTCTTTAGGATTAATGGGATCTTATTATTTTTGAAGGTTGAGCTAGCTCTGCCAAAGACTTGCCATCCTAGTGTGATTCTTCGCTTGATCTCTTCTTCCTTTGAGGGTCTCATGGAGATTCGTTGCCCTAGGTAGATGTAGTGGTCTACTTTCTCAAGTTCTGTGTCCTCGATTTGGATCTTAGTGTTTTTATCTCTAATGTGGTTCTTGCACATATATGCATATATATATACATACATATATATATATATATATATATATATATATATATATATATATATATATACATATATAAACGATTAACTACAAATTTGGGCCTTTTGGGCCTTTGCATTATTGGTATGTGTTTACCTCAGTGGTAAGAGCAACACTGCATTGAAATGGCTACCTTGTTATTCTATTTATGCTGTCTGGGCCAAATGATGCATTCAACATGCAGCAATGAAGGATCATGTCAAATTGAGTTTCAAAGTAAGATAATGCATTTATGATTATTTTGGTTGGATTTTATATCCATTTCTCAATAATATAATTGTCCACGTTGAGAAACATACATATGTATATATATATGTGTGTGTGTGTGTGTGTGTATGTGTGTGTGTGTGTGTGTGTGTGTGTGTGTACATTAGTATGCTACTAAACTGCAACAGTGAGATACCCATTGAGAATTTAACTCACAGTGATAGCAAAATATCTGCAAGGCTAGCAGTCTAATCATTTCTCAAAACCAATCTCTTTTATTTTTATGTCTATGTGGTGTTGAGTGACCTGTTGACCTCTATTCCAGCTTTGTATGTAATAGACACCAAGTCTGGATGTTCTTAGCAATGGAATACAAGAAAAAAACTTCAATGAATTTGTCTATTGTTGTGTCCATTCTTTTTGATCGTCAACAAAAAAAGATCAATACAAAATGAATGCTGATATATACATCTTTTACTCATTACTGTGTTGTGAATAGAGGGACAAGTTGTTCTCCCTCTCTACACAAAGCAGTGTGGAAAATATTTTAATAGAGTTAAAAGAACCATTCATGGTTTAAACTGGGCACCAAAAACTTGTCTAAATTTGTGATATCAATAGATGCTAAAACTATAATAATATGACTCACAGTTTGGCTCATAACTGACGTAGTGACCCAAAGACCAAGTTGCCCCATGTCAGGATTAGTGTAGCCCTAATTTTCCATGAGCAGAAATCAATACGCAAAAATACTGAGCAGTGCAATTTTTGTGTCATTTTAACCCCCACCCCAAATTCTGGAAATAAGTATCATTCAGTTCCGATTTTTACAGCATCAAGATATTTGTACTGGATATAATGATATTTGGCTTTCCTTCAGTGGGCACAGTAAAAAAAAGATTTCTATAATTTAATCTTGATTATTTCAGTACATTCCTTTGGACTTTATGACATTTAGAAAAATCTATTCAACTTGTAACGCAAGAAACAAAAGTTTTGAAAAAAGCGTTCAGCTCATGTTCTGCATTTATGTCAAAAATTTGCTTTCACTTACTTTGTCAGGTCATTATAATGGTAGAATCACCCACTCTATAGCTATGACTGTTTGTTTTTTTTAATGGTGAGGAAGCTGCCCCCATGCAAAGCCCCAAACCTGGAAAACCAGCATTTCGAGTAAAAAGCATACTTGTTTTCCATCATGGGAGGAAGAGACAATAAGACCAATTGATAAGACGGCCTTCCACTTCAATTATGCAGCTTAGAATGTACTCAATAAGCTGCTGAGTGCACATGGAAATTTATTCTATGAAGTGTTTTCTATGTTTTCCAATCTTACAGAGAACTGAACTCGTAACCATCTGCATGTGAGATAGACATGCTAACCATTACACCACCTGAGCAGATATGTCATTACTGGCCAAGGCAGATGTATTTAGGTTTACTTATCTTGGGGTTTTATACTTTGGCCATTACAATACAATAGTCAGATTTCTATATCCAAATAAAACATTTCCTAAGACTATGACTTTAGAATAACAGATCTGTACAATTACCTTGTGAATGGAATACATGATCAAACATAAAGAAAACAACGCTTTGGCATCAATTTGGCGCTGTTTGTTTGAGAAAATTCCTTCAGTCAACACTGTCAATGGATAGAGCAGAAGCGTAACTCCCCAATTATGCATTCAATATATAGGTTTACTCATACCTATCCATGTCTGGCTGATACCATTCACTTGTTCAAAAACCTGATCAGAACAAATCTTTGACTAGTTTACTTTTAATGATCAAAGTCAATTTTCAGCACTCACCTTGCCAGCCTGCTTCACGTACATGCCAGATTTCCAGTGCACAAAGACAGGCAGTTGTGGAATTCAGTCACATGACCAAAATGATTGAAAACCCCGTAAGCTTCAAATTAATGCCTGCTGTCTGACTTACCCAGGGATCCAACTAACCTTTGGTTCTCCTAATAGTTAGAAAGTTGGTCATGAGATTATTGCAAGTATAATGAATTCATTTCTTACTATTTTGGTTCTGTGCCAGAATGGAATAAGCTTAGTAAATATCCACAATCTTATAGCCTCACCTATGTGTGCCCAAACAGAATTTCAGATTCATTTCCAAATCCGTGTGTATGAGAGTAGGTTTGTGACAGGGAGAGAGAGAGAGAGAGGGGGAGGATAGGGCAGGAAGAAGGAAGGCTAGAAGTATGTTTCAGGATGGGTGTCCATCAATATGCCTCCTATAAAAATCTATATTTCAAAGTATGGAACCCTTTGAAGATGGAATGGGACAGCAGACAGAAAATCTATTGGACAATATGGACTTGTCTCTTCAGATCAAAGTGACAAGAGCAGCTGTTGTACAATTTACACTATTTCTACTTATCTCTTTGGTGTTTCTCTCTCTTGTCCCCTCAGACATCCCCCCTTGATCATTTGGGTTTGTTTTTTTTAATTCTTAACCTTTTCTCTCTATTTGTCATCCTGTTTTTCTTTGCTTTCTCCTTTCTTTTGTCTTTCCGCCTCTCTTTCTTATCTTTTTCTCCAGATCCTTTGATGAACAAACTTTTAGCTGCTCCCAAACATTTTATATCATCAACTCTCATTGAATACCATCAGCATTGATATATTTGGGTGCACATTTATATTCATACACATCTGTTCACATTATGTATGTATGTTGTTCTCTTTAACCATATATCTATCTATATATATATATATATATATATATATATACATAAAATTATCAATGCATTATTTTATTTAAAATCTTAGTTGACCAGAACTCCCGTTAGTACATGTTCAATATGTCAGTTGGTCTAGGCAGCAGAAATAAAAAAAACAATGAAAGACATGCATTGCTACAGGAATCAAACCTGGGACCAATAGAGAGCCATTAATGTAAAGCTGCTCTTACCATCGAACTAAACAGTCAGAGGCCTAAATAACTGCTTTATGCCTGAATCTTATTTTGTTCATTCACAGTCCATATCCATTCAATGTTGCTCTTACCATTCAGCTAAACAATTGCTGGTAATACAAAGGCCCAAATGACTGCTTTAACTCCAAATTCTCATTTTGTTAATTCACTGTCTATACCAGCTCTATTTTTTTCTCAATGCAGACAATTATATTATTAAGAAATGGATATATAATTTGACAATGATTATAAATGCATTATTTATTTGAATGGTAAAAGCAGCATAACATTCACTCCATGTCCACGGCTGAACAAAGGCCTTTCCAAGCTCCTTCCATGCCAACTGTGCCAAACTCTGCCATATTTTACCGGCAAACCTTTATATCTCATCTCTCCATCCTCTGTCTGCTCTTCTGGTCTGGCTTAATTACTTCTATGATATCTTTTACTTTAATCAGCTGAAGTGGCAAAAATCTAGGAGCTCCCAAGAGAATAGTGGTAATGGGTGAGCTTAACTAGCCACCATCTTCATAGAGCCAACATGATCAGGAAATATATATATATATATATATATATATATATATATATATATATATATATGGTCACCCATGTACAAATGACCAGGCTCAAAGTCACTTAGATTCGGTGATGATATAATAACTGGTACATCTAATGCATTCTGGTAGTATATGTTGGTATTATAAATCAGATTGGTAGTTCCATAAGTATACAAATTGGTACATTTATATGTATATATATATATATATATATATATATATATATTAGTGTCATCCACAGACAGCTGTTTCGATGTATTACATCTCTTCAGTGTGGCTATATACTTTCCATTATCCCATTCAGTACCGCGAGGCAGAATTGAAACCTTCACTTCAGATCCTACCTCTGGACTACAGAACTGGACAGTCAGTAAGGCTGGATTTGAGTGATGTATTCATTTACACAGAAATCCCTCATCTACCAGAGTGCTCTATTCCTATGGAAGAGCATTGCATAAGCTTACAGTGGATGAGTTACCTCACTTAAAGAGTGCTCAACCGTGAATAAAGGAGCATTAATATATACATATATATATATATATATATTTGATTGCAGAAAGTTCCAAGAGAGCTTTTTATGCCTTTACAGGTTTTAAGTTGGTGGGGCCTGTACGTGAATAGCCAAAAGGCCTGCACAACACAGTTTTGAGATGATGTGTTATATACATATATATATATATACATATATTTATGTATGTATAGTCTAGAAACCTTCACAGTTTAAATCACTAAACACATCAAAAAATTATTGTTCTTTGTGTGTCACTTCAGTCACTTATTTCCCAATATCTATTCCTGTTATACATGTCATTTTCTTCAGTGTTTCTTTTACATTTTACACAAACTTTGATATTATGATACTATGTGTAAACTTTCTTTTGTTAGGATAATCAGTTGTTGAACATGTAACAGTTTAGGGGATCTTATAAACAATATGATTATATCAACATGGTGCCCCAGTAGTGTTGATTAAACAGCACCTCCCTTTCAGCTATGATTTTGATACATAGCTTATGCCATACTTGTAATTTGTTATTTTATACAGGATATTATCATAATGTACTGTATATGGATGTCATTTTACGCTACACATCAATTAATTTTCTTGAAACACAGGGCTTACTTATGCAGGTTACCCAAAAAGCATATTCAATGATGAGGGATTAGTAAATATTACAACAGATGTGACTCGCTGTTTGTGTCACTTGTATTGAGTGTTCACACACGTAAGTATCAAATCTGTTGTGTTGGTTTTAATCTGAGTCTGCACGCAAACCAACATATCATCTTTAGGAATACTAATTGCACAGAAAAACTTCTTTGAGTTGATTTTCTACCAATATATTCAACCAAAGAATTAGACAATTTTTTACACCAACTTTAACGTTTGTTTTCCCATGTCATGTACCATCTTGCTTCTATCAATTTGTTTTTTCCTTTAAATTATCAGATGAATTAGCCTTAATATGTATTGTTGAAATGAAACCAAATGAAAAAGTTTTTCAATATGTTTATTGTTTAAAGCTGTAAAGCTTTCTAGAGTATGTATACATATATATATATATGTGTGTGTATATATATATATATGTATATATATATATATGTGTGTATATATATATATATATATATGTGTATATATATATATGTGTGTGTGTATATATATATATATATATATATTTGCAACGCATCATATCAATAAAGACACAAAAAGTAAGTAAATTTGGCGTAACATACAATTGTTATTGCTTATTTTCTTCCTGAATCTCTGGGTGAGTTAAGAATAAGGGAAATAGTGTATATATATATATATATATATATATATATACACACATATATGTATTGAAAACTTCATTGATAGAGCACAATTAATTTCTTCCTCGTATATTATATCTTATTAAGAACTGTCTGATATTAAGAGACTGCTTATAAACAATGGTTTCCCAACTATGTAATTGACAACCAATTAAAAATAGTCTTGCAGAATTTCCTTAGTAATAACACTAATAATAAAGATAACAAAAACAAAACCATAAACTTATACTATTGCAATCAGATACACAGAAACTACAAGCAAGATGAGACCGTAATGAAACATAATGCACTGACACAACTCTCCCAAAGAACCTGCTACACATTTAAAATAAGTAATTTACAACAAAATATTCAAAATATCTCAGCTTGAAACAACCCTTGACAACAACAAAAAAAATATAAGCAAAACAAATGATGTATATGAATTCACTTATCCTTTGGGAGAATCTCTCTCCAATATGTGTCTTGGACATACCAATACAATAGTATCAAGACGTCTCACTTGCCATTTTTCTGAACAGAGTGCATAGAAATGAGCATAAATGACTTCAAACCCTGATACTCCAAACTTGCGTCAACAACACCAAAATACTCAATCAATCAAATTGTGAAAATGACTTGCAATACTTAGAGCAATTCTGATGAAATTAGAAAAATCTGCATCCAATGATATCTCCAACAAACATGGAAGAGAGTGCTGAATAAGTTTAATGACTAAAAATCCCCCCCCCCCGTCAAAGAATTTGATCACCTACCACAAAAAGACCTCAAGTAAAAAAAATCCCACCATCTCACTAGCAAATTTGTTGTGAGTAAATTTTTAAAATTGTGGAAAATAATATTGGGTTTAAATATCTTGATAGAAGCGCAATCAATAGATCGAAACCCTTACTTCAGACCCAGAAAAAGACAGGAGTCAGGGACATCATAGAATCCATTAAAAATCTCAAATGGCTGTGGGTTGGCCATGTTGCAAGAATGAAAGACAACTGATGGACATTGCAACTTGTGACATGGATTTCCCGAGATCACATGTGCAACCAAGGCCAGCAGAATATTACATGGTGAGATGAGCTAGACGAATTCAGAAAGTACTGGCTCCATGACGCCCATGATAGAGAAGTGTTGCAAATCCTGGGGAAGGTCTATGTCCAACAACGGACATTGAAAGACTGATGATGATTTACTTACACACGTTCCCCATCCACCAGAATGCTCCATTCCAGAGTTAGAAGAGCATTACTATGGCTTGGCCCTAGATTGGAAAAAATATGTGTGTGTATATCTATATATATATATATATATATATATATATATATATATATATACATATATATATATACATATATATATTTATGCATATTTCGAACTGCTCATTAAGTATTTCTGTAATTAGTGCCAAATACATATGATCGATGTATGGATTGAGTATATATATATATGTATGTACATGTAGTGTATATGATTTCTTGTTCTTACAAGTATATAATGATGACATAGATGCTTCTTTGAACATTGTGTGAGTAATTTGTTGATTGCACAAGTTATTCTTAACAGTTTGTTCAGAAGATGAATTTCTCAGATAAAAATTTTGTTGCAGAAATTGAATAGGCTGAAGTCACTAAACTAATGAAGAGTTACTTGTCTGAAGAGGAATCCAATGCTCATCTGACTATAAAAATAATGTAATGCTCCTGATAGCTTTTGAATAGTGAATGTGTATATAATTAGATATTGTTTTGATAAAGCTTTACTCAAATATAACAGTAGAATACATGAAAGAGAAATACTAGTAAGACAGAATTAAAAATACATGTATTTAATAATACACAAAAGAGATGTCAATAAGTTGATAGATACATGTTAATGATGCAACATTATCTAAGACAAGTTATAAAGCTAGTTTAAAAAAGCATAGTGGATGTAGAAATGAACATTAGAATGTGCATAGAAAGAAATCAGATTCAAGGCAAGGATATTTCACATCTATGTCATATGTATAGTGCATGCAGAAATCATATATGCGCTTGAATTTATATAGAAAATGCAGACACTGTACCATTTGGAAATGCTCAGATAGATTTTGACCAAAACGAATTGAAATACATATTTTATTTTGCTTGGTAATTTGGAAACTGGATTATTATAACTTTGTGAGAGAACATAGGTACGTTTTTTTTATTCCAAAACTTAGAGGACATTATGTATCTCGATAAAGCGTTTTGTAGCTGTTAGTGATAGGTTGTTACAAATATTCATCTTGCCCAACAAATTTTTTGTGTCTGAAGATTCAGTGATGAATAAAAATTGCTGAAAATGCAAGGTTTGAAAAGTTGTGCAATATTCGAAAAAAAAATTAAGTAATTGACAACATACAAAAGTTTAATTCACAAAAAAGGCAAAAATGACATGGCATCCATTGATAAAAAATGTGGCACAGGGAAAGTGTTAGAGTATGTTTTGCCTTTTTGTATGTGTTTATGTGTTTACATCAATTCTTGTATGTATGTGACAGTAGACGTAGCTCACAGAACAATGAGTGAAACATAATGGAAGAATACAGACAGTTGAGTGGCAAAGTTCTAGCTGATGAGAACTGGCCACTTGATACAATAGTTTTGAAAACATCTCTGAAAGCAACATCAAGTATGACCGAGAAGTACAGAAAAATGCAGAGGTGCCAGAACAAATCCCTGTTTAGTACCCTTGGTAATTTAAAAGCATCTGACCTTTCATCATCCAAATGGGCAAAGGCTTTCATACCTTCATCAAAAGAAATAATGATAATTTCTGTCTGGATCTTTTAGGTGAGGGAATATCATTATGTAAAGTTTTTTGCAGACTCTTGTCACATCTTGGTTCATTTTTTGAACACTGCGTTTCAATTCCAGCAGCAGGGTACAATGGTAAAAACGTTGTGTTCAAAAAATGAACTGAGATGAGGACAAGAGTCTGCAAAAAAATTTGCATAAGAAATAATGATGTTCAACATTTTTTAGGAATGCTGAGCTTGGCAAGAACTTCCCAGGGTGCGTCTCATGATACTGAATCTTGATACTGCATTGAACGTTATGCACAGCTCATTCTGTCACGCATTTCCTGCCACAGGTAAAGGCTAAATATCATATCCAATGTAACCCTGCCAGATCCCAAGCTGCATTGGGATTCAGGATATACAGATTCTACAAGGAGAGAATTAAACCAGTTCAAGATCACACAAGTGAAATTTTTTCCTGCCACAGACAACAACGAGATACCCCTGTGATTGTCATATTCACATATCTTCCCTTTGTGATTGAAGAGATAAGTGATACAGGCATCTTTGAACTGCTGATGAAGAGATCCTTCATTCCAAAGTACAGAAAGAAACTCTACGAATTTATTTATGAGCATTTTGCAACCACATTTGTGTATTCCAGCTGGAATACTGTCTCTGCTAGGAGACTTTCCATTTGCTAGTTACTTAACAGCTGATTTGATTTTCAATATCGAATGATTAGCTAAGGTACATTATTGATTGCTTCCTCATTTATATCAGACAGTGTTTGGAATATTTGAGAAATGTTCTGTCCATTGTTTCAAGATATCATTTTTGTTGTTCAAAAGAGCCCTCTCAGGGGATAGGATGGGCATTGAACAGTCGAAAACGGTTCAAATAATCCCTTCAAATTTTGATAAGATAACTTTGTCATATTCATCAGTCCCTTTCTGCAAGGCTTGTGTCTTATTTCCCAACCTGGTTTGTTTAATTTCTCTGTGCTTCGATAGTGATTGCTGCTTTGCAACTTGAAAACCTTGTTTTTTTGAAGAGCCATTCCTATCAGACATTCATATCTTGTGTGTTTCATGTATATTTTCTAAAAGAAAAATTGTATCTGAGTCATTGGAGTCAAATGATGTTTGCTATGAATGCATCCCAATGTTTCCTTGGCTGAATCATTTATTGCATTTCTGAAATTTGACCATGTGGATTTGATATTATCACTGGTAATTTCATTTGGAAGTTTTTGATCACAAGCATCTTGGGAAGATTTTATTTGATCAGGATTATTTAGTTTACTACAATTTACCCTATGGAGTGATTTCATGCATTCATTCCAAATAGTTTGTTCAGATTTCGTAGATATCATATATATATATATATATATATATATATATATATATATATATATAATACATATTTTTTATATATATATATTTTCTTTTTTTACACTAAATCCATTCACAGATATAAAGAGCAAAATGGCAATTATATGTATATATATATATATATATATATATATATATATATATATATATATATATATGTATATATATATATATATATATATATGCATATATGTTTATATATATTTATATATATATATATATATATATATATATATATATATATATATATATATATATATATATATATGCATCTGCAGTATTTCCAACACTCTTGGTCTACCCAGAAATATAAAAAATAAAATAGCAATTACTCCTGGACTTACCATAGGTTTAATAAAATTATCATCCTTCACTTTCCAATAACAATTTAATCTATGCTTAATCTCATGCCTTTTTCAACCTCCAGTCAGAGGGTGTGCAACTATGAGTGTGTTTCATTGTGTGTATGCTCGTTGATATTTCTCTGGGTTTATAGTCTTCTCCTTTTGCCCATGTTAGTCTGATTTCATTGTCGCCATTATTATTTCATAATTCAATTATGATGGAAATATGAGACAGCTATTTTGTTAGCTATCAATCCTCTATTCACAGTCAATCTTCACCAAAAATGGAATCAGAAATTCATTTACAAATATAATCAGATTTCAGTTCCAATTCAACTTTACAAACACCGACACACACGTATACACATGTTTAAAAATAACAAAATTACCAGTAAAATTCATACTTTTTATTTCTACATCAATAACAAGAGGCAGAACAAATAAAAAAGTAAAAATTGTTCTTTATTGTTATTATTATCATTATTATCATTATTGGAACACATTGAAACAATGTTTTGAATTGAAAGTTATGCTAAACAACTAAAATTCAGATGAAGGTAAAAACTAGTCAGATTTAATAAAAAAAATGAAGTAAAAATTTAGTTGTAATTTCATGAAAGCCCAACTACATGGAAAAATTTACAGCAGAGATGAGAATAGTTAAACCATAATTAAAAGCAAAATATTTGGGAGGTAGATACATGTTTTAAACACGTAATTCCTTGGTCTTGTGTAACTGAACACAATCAAAAAGGTAGATATTCTTCAACACCAACAGAAGGCAACAACACCAGAGAGTTTTCTTTGAGCTGCATAAAAAAACGGAAGGTTTGAAGGATAAATATAGTCTGGCAATAGCTTTAAGAAAGGTCATTAATATGATGTTGGTAAACAGAAATTTCTTCTCCTCAATGGTAGCAACGCTTATAAAAGAGGATTTGGATGTTTTCCTTTCATTTCTTTGTTAGGCCTGGATTTCCATACCTCGTCCCTGATGAGGAACAAAAGCCACATCAAATTGAAATCTGATGTACTCTCGGCTGACATGTTGATGCACAAGTTATGGGGATCCAGACCTTACAAGGAAAGGAAAAGAAAACACCCGATTTCTATATTTCAAGCATAGGTACCATTAGAGAGAAAACATTTCTGTTTATTACCATCACATTCAGATTCTACACCTGAAGAAGGCCGTAGAATGGATTGGTCGAAATGCCCTGTTTACAACATAAACCAAAAGGAGTTCAATCATCTGTTCGAATGATGAAGATAGTCATTTTTATGATAGTTATGGTAAGTACTTATCCTAAGCAGGTCCCACAAACAATCCATTTTATACTCAATGAGATAAAGCAACTGCTGGAAAAGTGTCACAGTATTTATACAGGTCTGGTTTGTCACTTAATAGAGACTGTCAATGACCAACTTTTTTTTGGCCAATGTGCCATGTAGGGGTGAGGGGTGGGGGATAATCAAAGAATTAGACAAAAAGGATGATCAAAGAGGAAGTTACTTCTCTCGCCTTTTGTTGATCACCAAAAAAGTTTGAATATTCAAAAAACGAGCCTGACATAAACGAAGGGATAAATTGAGTGTAAACTTACATTGCAAATTGAACCTTTTGCTAAAAACCCACATAGACTTTTGAAAAATCAAAAAGAATATTTTTTCAAAACATGATATGTAATGTAGGGAGCCTGCATGCATGCATGATGCATATACAGCCAACCAGCCAGATTAACTTGAAAACTGAAGAAACCTATGTTGATAGTCTTAGTTAATAGTTTCTAATCTATATATATATATATATATATATATATATGTGTGTGTGTGTGTGTGTGTGTGTGTGTGTGTGTGTGTGTGTGTGTGTGTCAATCATTTGAAAATCAAGTTTTCTTTCACTTAGGTGACATTTTCAGAGGGTCACACATATCTTTATCAGCCTAATAAAGTCAACTTGAAAAGATTTCCAATAAGCAATGGCTACATTCCAAGTTCTTCTAAATACTCAGAATTGTTTTTTTCTTTCTATATACTACGTGAGAACATATTGATTTAAAATTTTTCAAAGAGATAAATCAGCAAAATATTATTGGATTTTACCATTTTTTCTCCTTATTCGTCATAAGTCATTGAATCTTGGCAGTATTCCAGAAGTCAGCAGTTTGTTCTGAGTCCCTATCTTACCCAACAACTTGACAAACACAGAAATTAGCACGTGTATGAGACAAAGACTGTCATCATGCTTTATTTCATTTGATAGAAAGTAAAAACTTCTACAAATAGAAAATTCTTAAATAAATCTCAACTAGTGCGTGGAATTGATTTCAATGATATTTTGGTATTCATGAACATTATCTTCTACTATGTTCTCCAGAATTATTATTATGCATATCATAATTATGCATAAGTATGTAAAATTAACTTTATTATATAGTAACTACAACTATACATATTTCCAGATTATTAACTTAATTAACTATATTGAATATCAATTATAACTGTGCATATTATTACTATGAATATATAGAGAGAATTAACTGTATTTTACTGGTCAATTCCCGAGAAAAAATTCACACTTATATTCAAATTTCAATGAGACTTTTTTTTGGAAAAAAAACAAGTGAATTCATTTAGTTGGAAGAGGCCGTTATTCAAAATAGATAGTAGATAAATCATTACCTTCAAGTGGGAGAGTCCATTGCATCTTAGATATTTTGTTAATAAAGATTTTCATTGTAGTAAGCTTAGAGAATAGCGTTCTGTTGACTAAACAAAATTTTTCATTATTTTTGTTTTCATTACTGTACATATTTTATTACTCTTTAAATTTAGCATTTTTGCTGTTGTAACAGAACATAGAACTCTATTTCGTTTTGACCCCTGAAAGTGAAACAAAAGTTCCATCTTTGATTTTAATTCTAAAAGTGAAAAAAAGTTCTTACCTGATTTTGACCGCTAAGAATGAAAAATAAAAATTCCCACTCAATTTTGATTTCTGAAAGAGAAAAATTTCCCCCTTGATTTTGACTTCTAAAAATGAAAAAAAAATTCCTCTCAATTTTGACCTCCAAAAGTACAATGAAATGGCTCTTCTTCCCCCCAATTTCAACACATAGAAATATAAAAAGAGTTTACCTTCGATGTTGGCCCTTGAAATTGAAAAGAAAAGTTCCTCCTCACTTTTGTCCCCTAAAATTGAAAAAAGAGATCTGACTTTGAATTTGATTTTGATTTCCTAAAGTGAATAAAAAAAGTTTCCCGAATGTAATTGTCTTGGTTGTTGAATTATTGACTGTGATGGTGAGTACATATAACCAAACATAAGTGAATATGTTTACTATGTTATTACAAAGATATGTATGAATTTCTATAATAATGATGTCTTTTTAGGAAAGAAACCACTAAAAGCTTTACAATGGAGGGGTCAATTGTTTCAAATGGTGAGTAGAAGATATTTTTATCAGCAAAATTGTTACCTTTATGTGAAAAAGATACTGTAGCAGACAGAGAAAGAAACAAAAATCACACTGTCCATTATATAAGTAGATATATTAACTATAACGAATCTCTATGGAATCCTCAAAAGAAGAAGAAATCAAGCAAAGAATCACTTTAGGATGGCATGCCTTCGATTGAGCAAGCTGAATCTTTAAGACCATGAAAATTCCATAAGTCTTAAAAAGAAGAGTCTACAACCAATATATCCTTCTGATAGTCGCCTATGGGGTTGAAACATGGAACCTAACCAACGGACAGACCCGCAAATTGTGAACCACGCAACATGCATATGAAAGAATCATGCAAAATCTCATGTGGAAAGATCACAGTACATTAGGGAAAAAAATGTTGCAAGAATAGCAAACAACTGATGGACATCACAACTCACAACAGGGATCCCCAGAGATCATGCGTAAAACTGAGGTTGGCAGAATGTTAGATGGCAAGTCTGAAGAGGTCCAGAAAATATTGGCTCCGCGATGCCCACGATAGAATGGTGTAGCAAATCCTGGAGAAGATCTATGTTTAATGACGGACGATAAAAGACTGATGATGATCTAAGTATATTGGCCAAAAATTTGTACAAATCTCTGTCATGCTATTCCAAAGCAGTGTATAATTTTAAAAAACACAACTGCAACCATGATTCACTTGCCTAACCTAGACCTCAATAGATGGATAACAAACACATGAGCGACAACTAGGCACATGAAAGAATTTAGGATTTCGAGCCAGGAATATTGTTAGTCAATCAGGTTGGGTAAAGTGGGAGAAGATAGCAAAGCAGCAAAAATCGTTAGACAGATGGCCTGATTGAAAATTTGAAAAAAAAAATATGTCATCAGAAATAGCGGACTACTTTGACAAGCAAATTATGGATGAATTGATGAAGCATTCAATTGGCTACAATTACAAAATATTTAATGATTTAATATATAAAACATATAATGTCATTAATTTAATATTTAATATTGATTTCCTTATTTACTTGATCTTGAATATAATGCAACCCCTACTTTTAGTTGTTAAAAATCAGTAATATATATTATTCTCTTATCATTGAAAATCTTAAAACCCAAAGCACACAAAAGCTAAAACACCAATGCTAAAACTGACATGGTTCCTAGTTTTAATCAGTAACTTTTGGTTTTGAATTGACCTAAAGATCCATATTCTGTACATTTGTTGGTTTTTTTACTATAATACAGCAAATATGCTCTCCGTCACTTTTGACAAGTTCTATGCTAGTACATATAACTATACGTATTACAACTAAATATCTGCGCAGAACAAACATACGCTTGAAAAGGAAGCAATAAAAGGACAGTCTGGCAAAATGTGTGGGATGTAAGATTCGTAGAAAGTAATATTCCTTAACACACTTTTGTAGATTCTTCTTTCTTTTCTCAGCCATATTTTGATGAAAGACTCTGAAAACTCATAAGAATTTTAGCAAGTAACTCTCCTACATGCTTTCATCTTTGATTTGTTAATTTCAACACTTGCTTTTTTTCTTGTGTTTTTTTTTTTCATATCACTGCAAAAATTTTTTTTTTCATTGAAAATAGAAGTCAGAGAACTGTCAAAGATAAAATGCTATAGTGAACCAGAAACTAAATTCTATTACATTTCAACAGCTACCTGAATATATATATATATTAGTGTCCATTATTTGACAGCGTATATGAAATGTTAAGTCGCTGAAATACTTTTGTCTAATTCATTTTATTTTACAGCTAGTGTCCCTCATAAGTCAATATATTTCTTTATGTGGAGTCATAAAATGAAGTTTGAGAACCACTTTTTTAATGTCTTCTATAAAGAGCATGGAGAGATCACAAGATAGCACAGTATATCGTGAAGAAAACAGGAGTCTGAGACACCATAGAATCCATTTGAAAACTCAAATGACATTGGACTGGTCATCTTGCAAGACTCTCAACATGGATCCCCAGAGATCTCATGCACAACCGAGGCTGGCAAAATGCAAGATGGAGAGACAAACTAGATAATTTTAAAAAGAGGTGGCTCCAGAATGCCCGTGATAGAAAGATCTTGAGTTTTGTGGGGGAAGGCTCATGTCTAACAACAGACATTCAAAGATTGATGATGATGATGAATAGCATTGTGTTAAATATAGGGTGTTCCAGACAAAAAAGGTAATATACAGATACATGTGGTATATTATCATGTATGTATATATACATATATATATATATATATATATATATATACATATATATATATACATATATATATACATATATATATATATATACATATATATATATATATATATATATATATATATATATATATATACATATATATATATATATATATATATATATATATATATATATATATATATGCACAGATTTGTATAAAAGAATATCATGTGTATGTATCATATACACATATATATATACATATATATATATGTATATATTTAAGGTGTACTGTAGACATGTGAGTGAGACAGACTCGGGAGTGAAGTGTTTGGTGGTAAGGTTTATTAATCCTTATAAGTAAATAGTCCATACATGTTTCGGGATTCTTCCCATCATCAGTGGTGTGTGCTGTGTGAGTGTGTATTGGAACCAGAGTCCACTGCCAGGAGCTATGCATTGTGGGTGAGTTGTGTTGTCAGGGCTGCTGGAGGCCTCCTGCTGAATGGAAAAATGTCCAGTAGGTATCAGGTCTTTGGTAAAGCAGCAGCAGTAGGTCTTAGGGAGGGCAGAGTGTGTCAAGGTAGGGGTGAGTGATGTGGAGTTAGATTTTTTGGTATGTTTGGGGTAGTGTAGAAGGAGGGGTGGTGAGGTCAAGGAGCTACATAGGTATCAACCTTAAAAGTTATTGAAAATGTTTTGGCTATGATTTGGACAGGGGTTATAACAGGCTAAGGTGAAGTTTTTCCTATGGGTCTGGGTGACTTTGAAGCTTCCATTATTGAATGTGTCTTAGATGTGGGTGTGAGGATATTTATGGTAGGAGTTTAGTGTATTAGGGTTCTGCGTGATGAGGGTTGTTCAGTTTGGTGTTTAATCCATTAGGATATAGGGTTTTAAGTTTGTTGATCCACATGTCTTCGTGTTTCACTAGAACTTTAGTTATGTCAATTGGAGTAGTTTTTTCTATTTTTTCTATAATGGTGAAGCTAGCGTCAGTGGCAAAATTGTGGTCAGGTGTGCGAAAGTGTAGTTCTACGGGAAGTTGGCTACGATTATTTTTTGACTTGATCCTATGTCTATTATTGTTGAGTCTAATATTAAATTGCCACTCGGACTTGCCTATGTACTGTAACGTACATCTATTGCACTCTAGAAGGTTTATAATGTTCTTACTGCGGCAATTGCTATTGTGGTATATGTGGTAACTCTCTTTTGTGGTAGTGCTTGTGAATGTGTTGGTGTACTTGAGGTGGTTGCAACATTGACTGTTTCTTACGTTGCAAGGTGTGCAGAATTTAATTGTTCTAGGTGTATTTTTGTGTACATATATATTTATGTATATATTTATATATATGCACATATATATATATATTGATAGGCATGTATATATGAGTGTATATATATACATATATATATATATATTTGTATATATATGTATGGTGAAATATGTGAGCATGCGTGTCTATATGTATGTATTTATACATATTTGTGTATGTGTGTATATGAAATGGTGGGTGTCAGAGCACTGGGGATGCCATCAGACCTACCGTTTAAAACTTATACTTATGTAAGGGGATACAAATTCATCTAATGGCACAGTTGAGCCTAGCGCAACAACAGATAAATGTACATACAAATAGCATACCAACATAAATGTTCAGTAAATACATCTTTATACACCTTTGCACAAATATATACAAGGATATAAAGCAAACATGTATATTTATATTTTTATATACCATAACATTTACTTGCATAGATATGCATTTATTTAGATTTATATATGTGTATGTACTATCATGAATTAATATATTTACTTCAGTATTGATGTTAACAGGAAAATCAGATTTTTTTAAAAACACTCTGTCTCTCTATCAAAAACATTAAGACATTAACCAACAAACTTACGCACACATTCATACTCATGTCTAGGTACACATTTTCATTGACTTAATCACAAAAAAACATGTTAACATAAACATATACCCATATTTATTATGCACAAATCTTTTTGTAAATGCATACTCACATATAAACATTGCTGAGTTTAGCAAATGATTAGTGAACCATCAAATCTTGCAAGAGTGTTTTCTGTGCGTAATCAACACTCACTAACGAGTGCTCCATTCCATGTTGGAAGAGCATTGCATAAGTGAACGAGTTACCTCATTTAAAGAGTGCTCAACCCTGAATAGGCGAACGTTGATATATATATATATATATATATATATATATATATATATGTACCAGCAAAAAAAATGTATACCTTCACGGAATGTTAATATGATGGTTAAAACTTAAAAAACACTCTACAAGAATATTTTAACATGAAATTGACAAAAAATATGAAAGCATCAGCCCAAAATAGCTATTTTTAGTGACATATACCTACATGTAACTAAACTTCGTCAGATAAGATTAATTTTGCCTCTGCATTAATATTTTTCTATTTTATGTTGAAACATTATATTTGGTCTTTTTTAAGTATTTACAATTCACTGTTTGTGCAAATATGCTCTTTTCTTACTGGTCCTTTTTTCTTCAAGATTTAATGATTTTTTTCTTTTTAGAAATCATTTATAACATACACTCCACTGCAATAAAATTCATTGTCAGCTACAACAACTCGTGTTTTTTAAAAAAAGTCGTCATTCCCAGGTGGGTTCAAACTATCAAATTTCAATATATATATACATATATATGTATATACACATACATATGTATACATATATATATATCCGCATACATATATATGCATCTATATATATATATATACACATACATATATATATATATATATACGCATATATATACATATATATACGCATACATATTTATACATCTATATATATATACACATACATATATATATATATATACATATATATACATATATATATATATATATATATATATATACACACATATATATATGTATACATATATATATACATATATATGCATACGCATACATATAGATATATATATACATATGTACATATTAATAAAAAACATGCTCTTGTCATAAAAGACAGATAAGAGTTCAGTGTAAAAAAAAATTATCAAAGCAACCTGAGAGTTAACATATGAAGCACCTGTACCCCCATCATCCTGCACACTTCACACAACTTGCAGCCGTTGTCAGCAACCAATACCAAGTCCTTTCTTGGATGGTGAGCCAAAGCAGCTTTGATGCAAGCAGCAAAACCACAATGATGAATAAATATATAGTATATATATATACATATATATATCTAAATTTAGTCCAAGCAATCTCATCACTAACATTGAATACCTCATCAGCCAGGATTAAGGCTATGATTCAACTAAGACAAGCCATGCAGCAAGGATGGACTATCTTCCATAGTTGTCCTAGTCACTAGCCAGCAGAGTATTGGGGTCCTCCCGATGAGATGTAAGGACCCCTTCAATCCTTTCATCCTGACAGCGACACAAGGTCTACCAGACAACCTCCCTTGCTGAAATATGGCAATGTAAGAAGTGACCATGAAATTCAAATTACCATGAAGAAAGAATGCAGGAAAATTTTCTGCTCCGATCTGCAGCCATTTAGTGTAGAAGAAGAGCTCACTCAACCCTTCAAGCTTGAACTGGGGAAACAGATATCAACTTCTCACCGAATTGGGAGAGAACTGCTACAACGTTAACAAGCTCAACAACTGAATAATAACCTCTCTAATTGAAGTGGCTAATATGTTAAGCTGAAGAGAAAACAAGTCATTGATAAATGCACAGAAGAAGCAAAGAATTCCACAGAAGAATGCAGAAATCTAAAGCCACCGACAACAAGAACAGAGCAGATAGAAGTAACCAAACTAAACAAAACCATCAAAAAGAAACAAGGAGAAACAAAAAGATACACAGTGGCAGTCATCAAAAAAATTCTCAGAAAGGATAGAGGTTTCAAGACTATCAACAAAACTCTCAGTACAGAAAGAAGGCAAATTACAAATGTACTCGAAGAAAATGGAGGCTTAACAATGGATAGGGGCCAAATTGTCAAATTCCCACAAGACTTCTGCAAAAACCGCTATTCTTCCAAACAAAGGATGCTGAGAAATAAAAATGACTACAAGTCATGAATTAACAGTTTTGAAGGCTTCTCAGAAATTACTTTGTGGAGTTGAAGCTAGCCAAGAGATTACAGGTCAGCACAGTGTATTCAAAAACAAACAGGAGTCAGAGATATCATAGAATCCATTAGAAAACTCAAATGGCAATGGGCTGGTCATGTTGCAAGAATGGCAGACAAATGATGGACATCACGACTTACAACATAGATCCCCAGAGATCGAATGTGGAACTGAGGTCGGTAAAATACGAGATGGCAAGATGAACTGGACAGGTTCAGAAGATATTTGCTTTGCAATGCCTACAATAGAGAGGTATGACAAATCCTGGGGAAGATCTATGCATAATGACGGACAATAAAAGACTGATGATAATGAAATTTTGGATGTTCCAGATAAAAAATAAATATACAAATAGATACAGCATATTATCATATATATATATATATATATATATATATATATATACATATAGATATTATGTATGTTTATCAAATGTCAGACAACCAGTGGATAGCATAACTCACAACATGGATCTCCAGAGATCATATATGAAACTGTGGCTAGCAAATAATAAAATTGGCATGATGAACTAGACTAGTTTAGAAAATACTGGCTCTGCAATGCCCATGATAGAGAAGTCTGGTAAATCTTCAGGAAGTTTTGTGTCCAATGATGTATGCTAAAAGGCTGATGATGATGATATGAGAAAAATATCGATCTCAATCAATATCATGTATATCATATATGAAAAAAATAAAAATCTCTACCAACTATGCCATATGAATAGATCTCAACCAACATGCACACACAAACACACACATATATATGTATCATCATCATCATCATCATCATCAGTCTTTTAACGTCCATTTGCCACAATTCTCTATCATGGGGATCATGGAGCCAGTATTTCCTGAATTTGTCTAGTTCATCTCTCCATCTTGTGTTTTGTCTGCCTCTATTTCTCATGTGATCTCTGGGGGTCCATGTTGGGAGTTGTGATTTCCATCGGTTGTCTTTCATTCTTGCAACATGGCCTGCCCATTGCCATTTGAGTTTTTCAATAGTTTCGGACTCCCGTTTTCTTCCTTATGTACTATGCTGTCTTGTGATTTCTCCATGTAAGGTTGAGCATGATTCTCTCATGCACACGCTGCATGCTTCTCAGTTTGTGGGTCTGTCTCTTGGTTAGGTTCCATGTTTCACCTCCATAAGTGACTATCAGGATAATGCATTTGTTATATACTCTTCTATTCCGGATTATCGGGATCATCTAGTTTTTAAAGTTGAGCTTATTTTGCTGAAGGCTTGCCTTCCCAGAATGATTCTCCGCTTGATTTCCTCCTTTTTTGAGGATCTCATGGAGATTCGTTGTCCTAGGTTGATGTAGTGGTCTACCTTGCTGAGTTTTGCATCTTCTATCTTGACAGTTATGGTCTTATTCTCAATATGATTGTTGCACATGATTTTTGTTTTACTGAAGTTCATGTGTAGGCCGACTTTTTTGCTTTCTTCGTTTAGTTCATCTAGCATTAGTTGGAGGTTGTGTGAGTTCTCTGCAAAAAGGACGATGTTGTCTGCAAATCTAACGTTGCTCAGATATTCGCCGTCTTTTTTGAATCCTCTATTTTCCCAGTCCATGTTCCAGAAGATCATCTCAAGGCAGGCTGTAAATAGTTTGGGTGAGCTGGTATCACCTTGTCTTACTTCTTTTCGGGGCTGGAATGGTTTAGAGTCCTTGTGTAGCCTAATGAAGGAGTTGCTGTGATTGTATATATGTTGTAGTATACTTAACAACCATTTCATAAGAGGGAGGAAAGGTTTTGCATCAAAAGTTTAGGTACTGAATTAGTGATTTTAGATCTATTGCATTCCTGGGTACAATTCAGCAAAGATAGTCCTGATAGGTGTTCTGAGTGTATAAGTTTCACACCCGTGCACACTCAATGTTAAAAATGGTGCATAAGTAAGAAGAATTAACAGAAAGTAAAGAAAGAAAAACAGAGGTATATACATGAATTATACTGTTATTGTTTTCAATGAAGTAAATTGTTTTGTCTCGTTTCATAGATTTTTGATAGATCGCATGTCTACGTGACGTCAGCTGATTTCTAATCGGGACCACTTTCGGTAAGTTATACCCAGTCCTGTTCACCCAATGAACTCGTGAGCCAACGAGTAATGAAAGCAGCCAGATCAAGTTTTTGATACGCTTGAGGCAGTGATATTTTTTCTTATACACCTCAATATTAATTCATATCTTCAAATATGATTATGTTTCTTTCTTCCTAGCTATTCATGCATTATAGAGAAAGAGACAGATATACATATGTGTACTCTAGTGTATACGTACGAGCGTACACACACACACACACACACACAATTATCTATATGCGTACTGAGAGCTCAATTAAATTTATATACTTTAGTATTCACGTCTAGCACTAACCACAGATGCATACGGAATAATTTACATGGGTGTTGAGGAGGATAAGCCAGTACGTTCGTGAAGGTGCTCTCTCTATTTTTTCTGTATCCACGCACGCGTGCGCGCGCACGTTAGTGTATCCAGAAGACCTAAATTATAATCTAAAAAAAAAAAAAACTTCATTCAAATCATGCATCCTTACATATATCCATCCAATTTTAGCCCCAATGATATGTAACTACATTTTTACACATTACATATTTCTGCACGTTTCTTTCAAATTGGTTTCAGTGAAAAAGGAAAATCTAATGAACTTATTTTTTTATTTCTTATTTTTTTCCTCAAAAGTATATTAATTTAAAGTCTTTAGTGAAATCTTACATTCTGAATTTTCCCCGAACCGATACACACAAGCGCCCGTGCACGCACTAAAAGAAGAAGGAAAAGAGAAAGACAGACTGAGGTTATTTTTTTTTTTTTTGTAAAAAAAAAAAAAATCTGGATAGTCACTCAATAGAAACCATCATGTGATCAATGTATTTTGGCAGCTTACTGTCTTGGGGATGATCAATCAAAAATTTGGAAAAAGAGGTGATCAATGAAAAAAAATCACTCCTCTCGTCCTCTGTTGGGCAGTGATCACTTAAATGTCTGAATCAAAAAATAAAATAGAGCGTGAATGTTACCAGACATAGTTATTAATTTAGTATCAATGAACACCGGAGGGGGGGGAAGGGTTAACAACTTTTAAAGAAAAAGAAAAAGGTTTTTCTAATCATAATGAGTAAATGATTTGGTTTTTCGCCCGCTAGCTCCAGAGATACGTGTGATGCATACATTACTTACATAGCCAGCCAGACCAATTTGAAAATTGACGAAACCCATATTGACAGTTTTGGTTGACGGTTTCTGGAAAGAGAACGAGAGATTTTGAGAGAACGAGAAAATTCGTGGCTATCGTTTGTTTTGTCTCTTTCACCCAACCTCGAAAAATGGAACGAAAGCGAATGGTGAAAAACGAAAGAGAAAGATAAAAACGAATGATAAGAAACCTTTGTCTGATGAAAGGAATTAGATTATACAGTGAAATCAGAAAAGCTTCCAACAGCTTCTCGATGTGACAACACGAAATATATTTCTTCGGGGATATATGGTAGGGGGTCCTTATCGAATAAAGAATGTATATATGTGAAGCCTGAATAGAATTGAAAGAGAGGGATAAAAAAAAAAGATTCAAGAAGAAAGAGTATTAAAAAAAAATGAAAGGAAAGAAAAATAATCTTATTGCAAACGTAGAAAGTGTGTTTCGTGGTGTAATTTGGGAAAATATTACCTCAGAGAAACGGGGGTGGGATGAATGAGTAGTATCGAGAAAGGAGGGTCCTTGCATGCGAATCACTATAACTTCAAAGAAGTCTTGGATGTGACTGTTGTCTAAAAGGTCACTCAGGTTATCTTCCTTACTCACTAAGAACTTTTTAAAGGAGGTGTTTATTTTGTTATTAATCCGAGTCCTAAACTAGACCCCAGGGCTTTTTTTTGCTCTTGAAGCTGCTCTGAAATGACTCCACCAGAAAGAGGTTATAAGGTTTCTTTTATTTTATCAAAATATTTTTTCCTTTTTTAAAAGATTAATTTTGGAACTTTCTGTATTTATGGCTCGTTTTTTCTTTAGTTGCCAATTTAATTAATTTTTCTGTGATCCTAATTATAAACCAATTCTACGTTTTCCATGCAACAATTTTTTAAATGCAGTACATTTTTTTAGAACCGTTATCAATGCTTCAGAAAAAGGCTACATTTGCAAGGAATATTAGTGGATCTGTTTGGCTATAATTCAATTTATAAACTAAATATATTCACATAATCTGAAAATGGTAGATTTTCATAGTTCTCTTCAAGATTGTACTAAGGTGATTTTTATTGGTGGCAGTACCTCATCTCGTCAATTCAGAGATACTCTTTCAGCTCCAATTACCAAGTATTCAATGGGATCTTTTTTTTCATGTAGTACAGAAACCTATGATTGTAGGTGAATATCTATCCCAAATGAGTGTCGTCATTGAACATTATTTCTTATAATGCCTTTTTGGTATCATCATTTTCTGGCCCAAGCCTCCCAACTTTGGGGAAGACTGGGCTACATAGCAGGGAGGTTGGGACTCATGGTTTAGAATGTGAAACACAATAAGTCTACCCATTACCAAAATTTTATTTAAAAAAAGCAATATCAGATGAAATCAAATTTTTTTTCACATGGTCACGGAGATGTACACATGAAAACACTAGTAAAGTAGGAATTGTGTTGACAACTGCATTTACTGCACCAAACAAAGTCACAAGATTCCCCTTTTCTCCATAAGTGATTTGCCCTGCTGGATTTTCTCCTTTGCTTGCAATGAGTTTTGGGGAGCTATGAACAGTCATAAGACTATGTCATAGATGTTATTTTGTTGTAACTAATGCCAGCTGAGAACAGTTTCAAAATTTTCAAAGAAAATCTTTACTGTTTCTTTGTTAAAACTTGTAACGTTGCCAATACTGGTAGTTTTAGAGGAACGAACTCTCAGCTCTTGATGACGAATCATAAAACCCCTTGTCTCAGGTCTCAGGAGATTTAATGTTATTTGTCAATGCATATTCATATGCAAGTTTTTTTCTTGCTTTGGTTATCAGACCATGATGCATTCTCGATGCTGTCTGGAGATAATGAACAAGTCGTGGTCAGAGGAGAAATTTTGGCATTGACATTATTTGGCGTTAACCTCATGGTTTCTATTCCATCCTTTCTTGCCTTTTGTATCTAATGTTATAAAGTAGAACTAGGTATGTTTAGTCAGTCTGTAGTTTTTCTTTTGCTTTCACCTTTTAAGTATAGCATTCATTGCATCTTGTAGATTCATAAACAGTTTGACTAAAACCAGATTGTCTCAAACAGACTATCTAAACGAAGATTGTCTAATCTATTACAATTAGTACCAAATCTGATTTTGTCAATGATTTTGTGTAAAAATATTGGAAATTGCCCGATTAATGAGGTTTTTTAAGATACCCCCAAAATTTCTTTTCAATTCTTATACAGTATTTTATTGTTAAGACACTCGAAATCGCAGAATCAATAAAATCAAAATTTTCAAAAAATACCAACCAAAATCTTCAAATACGTCTCTTTAAAGTTTACAAATGGACAGCTTACTGAGTCGTTGTTGTTAAGTTAAAAAATGAAAAGAAAAGTGAGAATTTTATTGCTTTATGGCTCAAAATTTTAATCGGCACCCGGGGAAAAATGCCTCCAACATGGATAAAAATATTTCATCACAAAAATTTCTGTCTTATTATCAAAAGAAAGATTGGAAAAACAACTGATACAATTGTTCACTGAACAAAATTCTAAGAACCGGAGATTTTTTTAGAAAATCAACAATGTAAAAAGCTGTTGATTTGTAAACATTAAAATGATATATCTGAAGATTTTCTAATACTTCTGTTATAAAAAATATCATTTTTTATACTAACAGTGCTTTAAGAATATAAAAAATATCAGAATTGAAAAAAAAATTTACTTGATTTTTAAAAAAAATTGATTTATTGATTCTGTGATTTCCAGGGTCCAAACAATAAAATGCTGTATAAGTATTTAAAAAATGATATCCTGGCCATTTTTTTCTTACAATTTATCAATTCTGCAATTTCCAATATATTTACATAAAATCATTGACAAAATTAAAATTGAATTTGATATTTATATTTAGACAATCTGAGTTCAGACAAAGTCAATGGACACCATCTTGCATAATAGCTGCTGAAGTCAGTTCAGAATTTTTCTCCTTACAGGTATATTTGAATGGTATGATGACCTATCTGGAATAAGAGATTAAGATACTAAATAATCAGAACTGTTGACCCACTCCTCCCAAGTGTATGTTGACACATGTCCAGGAATTGTTTGTAAGAACCTATGTAACCATCTTGTTTGTAACGGAATACAAGCCTCCATCCTCTCACTAAAATACAACTAACTAAACACTAAATAACCTACATCCCTTATCAATCAACATGAGAGAGAAAGCCAGATGAATGTTGAAAGTGAAAATTCTACCCAGTTACTAAATAATAATAGGCTGTCCATGTAATCTCTGTATGCCTCACTTCGAAGCACTGACCTATTTCGGGAGGTTCCCCAAACATGGTATGCGATCAGTGAATAGCGATCACCCTATAGGTAAAACTTGTCAAAAATGGTTATGGCCCCCTTCTCCCCGATCTATCCCCCAACTTCATCATCCTCTTAGTGTTCGTCATTGGACATTGACCTAACCCAAGATTCACGAGGCCTCTCTATCATGAAGCGCTGTGGAGCCAATACCTTCTGATCTTGTCTAATTTGTCATGCCATCTTATTTTTTTGTTGGTCACAATTTTGCATATGCTCTCTGGAGATATCTGAATTGTAATGTAGTGATTTTCTGTGATCATTGATACAAGCATTCATAAATTAGGCTAATCAACAAACCATATATTTATAGATAGATAGATAGATAGAGACAAAGAGAGAGGCAAGTATAGATATGCATGTTCATACAAACAGTTAAGATCCTTCTAACATTTATGCAAACTATTCCTTGGAGTTCTGAAATAAAGTACTGACATTATTTAATGAATTATTCTGAGTAACATTTTTATTCTTTCTGTTTTGATCATGACATTTTGGCTGGTGTACTCACTGACCTTCTACTTTTGTATTCGTTAATCTCCGAGAAGATTTGAACTGGGCCTTTTCCTGCAAAATCCTGTAAGAGTAAAACTTTTGCACATAATTTCTTTGTTAACCTCTGTATATGCATCAATAGTACATATATAGTAAGTGCATACACATGCTCCAAATGTGCACCAGTGAGTACATGTGTGTGTCCGTGTATGATGGCAATAAAAAAAATTACTTTGTTATCCGTTGTCAATCAGTTATAAAATAGTCATGATAGCTTTTCAACTGAGATTAAAAAAGTGTCCCTGACTCAGCAACTCGAATTAGACAGCAAACCTTATAACCTCTATTTCAAACCTCTATCCACTGTGGTGGGGGTAACGCTTGATATTAAAATAATATTCCTCCTCCAAAGGTGAACAATATTTCAATCTAAAATATCAAAAGAGTGATATATTTGAAAATTACAGGTAAAGCAAAGAAAAAAAATACCAACCATTTGTAAAACTCATTATATGCTATTGGAACTTCATACAACTGTACAAAATGTTACTTATAAAAGTGCTATATCTACTCATGTATCATGCGAGAAATTTCATAAGAAAAATCAGGGTCAAAATTATACAGGAATGTGAAAAAAAATGATACCATATAAATATAGTACTGATTTTTAGTCACAAAAAGTAGATTCAAGATAGACTTGTACTTGAGTAAATACAGTAAGCAAATACAATCATTTTGCTGCAATATCTAATGTATTGATATAAATCAAACATGAAAAACAAATAATGAGTAAACCAATTGCTTGACAGTGCATAACCCACAATGAGACCACATCAAACAGGTTGAATGTTAATTACTCTACTCCAATCATGAAATGCTCAATCCAGATGACCAGTGTTTAATCCAGTCGCTAAGTTCTTGAGAGATTTATCAGAGAACAAAATCAATGTCCGGCAACGGATCTGATTTGCATTTGAAGGTGATCTATTTTACATTAGTTTGCATATTGAATGTCTGTCCATATATCAAGAAAAAAAAACAACTGATTCGTTGACCTCAGTATATGTGTGTCTATCAATTTATCAATCTATAGAGATGTATATAGTGAAACAAACAGTGAGAGAGAGGGAGGGAAAAACAAAGAGAGATGTACATACATAAGTACATCAATAATTCGTTGACCAATGAAAACAGCATTTATTTTTCACAAGTAGTATTCATCTTTCGTCATTACATCCTTCCTTGTCAAAGCACTTAATTAAGTGGTGAATATTAGTCATATAGATCAAACATTATACAGCAAATATTTCAGATCAAAATTCAGCTTATAACTACATTTCAGAGTATGGACATTGATCCAAATTCATATGTTTGTGTGAATGCAGATGTAAATATACAAATGTGTGTGTGTGTGTGTGTGTGTTATTAGCTGAAAAGTCCCATAATCTGGAGGACTTTATGTTCTTCATGGAATTTCAACGGGCAATCTATCTGGCAGGGCCCATTTCCAGCCGCAATGTTATGTGACAGGTTGTAGTGGGTAACACGTTAACAACAGCAAGCAAAAAGTCTTCTTAACATGACAACACTTTTCTCCATTAACCATTGCAACCAGACCAAGATCAACCTTTAAGCTATCTAGAGATGGGGACAGAGTTCAGGGAGAGACAGATTCATGCCTTTCCGAAGAAGATTAATGCGAAATAAGCTGTCTCAGCCAGAGATGGAAATTTGTTCGCTGATTCTGTTCAATTCTGATGAGTGCAGTTCCATCATCTCTCATCCCACAGATTTGTTTGTACACACACACGCAAACACTCCTGCCCATCCAGTTTGAGTCCAGCAGTATTCATACATGTTTTTTTTGAAAATTCAGACTTTTTTGTTCATCACTGACCAACAAAAGGCGTGACAAGTTACTAATCCGTTTATTTATCACAACATTTTCCAATTTTTCAATTGATCAACCCCAACATGGAATGCTGACAAAAGATGTTGGTTGCATGACGGTTTCGATGGAGTCACTAACCAGACCTGTTGAGTTATGTTTTTCTTCACAGAGAATCAAAATTGGTAATAAAGCTACCTACAAAATGTTCATTTTGAACAATGATTCTCTAAAGCAATACTGCTTCATGCAATACTTTTTAAAACTGATAACTAAATACAAATAATTTTTGTTAAGTATTTGTGTTCAAACCACTGAGCTCTACTCCCGCCATGCACAAAAAACCTCCAATTCTTCCATTATAGAAAAGAAAGATGCACAGAAGTTGGTTAATTTTTTTGATTGGGGATAGACAGAAATGCATTCTTTATTATTCATCATTTAAAATATTCTAAACTTATTTTGAATCATTCTTTTTTGGGGCACTTGGTGACATTCTCTTTCAGATGCCGATAGAAAAACACAAAAACTGGCAAGTAATGTTGATAATTGAACAAGAGTGTCTAATCAACACAAAGCCAGTGATTGAACCGTGGTTGAACATATCCATCTTCTCCAACAATGAAATGACGAGTAGGTAAGGGTGGATGGGATAAGAAAGTGGCGATGAGCATCCGGAGATAGAGGAAAGAATGAAGATGAACAACGGAGACAAACAGATAGACAGATGGACAGACGGACAGAGATATGAAATGTACAGTGCAGAGGAGGACGTAAGTAAAGAAAGAAAGATTCGAAGTAAGAGAAGAAGGAAGAGAAGGTAAGATTAAAGAAAAAAGTAAGGACAAGGGTGGGGGGAAGAGATAGATATATAGACAGACAGAGATGTATACAAGTTGTAAGAACAGAAAGAAAGAAACAAAAAGAGCCGGCAAAATGAAGGGGAGCTGGCAAAAGAGAAGATGAGAAATGGTGAATAGGAGGAGAAAATCCAAGAAGAGGGGATTAGGATTGGAAGGTCAAAGAGTGACATGGGGGAGGGGATAAAAAATCCAAGTTGATGATAGAAAGAGGAGAGGGAAAGAGAATGGATTTTATGCAAAAAATGTCTCTTGATACGCACTGCTGTAAAGTGTCAATAAAACTGCCTGAAACTTGTCAGTTTTATTGTTAGAAAAACTGTGGACCAAATATTATTGTCAAAACTATCAATATTAGGTTTCTCCAAAATGAGTCAGTCAGTCTGGCTGACTGGCTATCCAAGTATGTAAGTGTCACCTGCGCAGACCATACGAATGGAGCTAGGGGACTAAATTTAAACAATGCTAAATTGGTTCCTTCGTTCATATCCAGCAGGGTTCACACTTGTTTTATTTATTTTTTTAAATTCAGATCCTTATTAGTGACCACCGCCCAACAACTAAGTCTTAGAAGTGATATATAAATCGATCGACCCCGTTCAAATTTTTTAATCGATCATCCAAAAATAGCATGCTGCCAAAAGACATTGGTCAAGTGACGGTTTCTACTGATTGACTAACCAGACTTTTTTATTTTGTTTAATTAATTCATTGTTCCATTGGTATTCGGAAAGACCAATAATGAGTGACTGACCAGACCTGCGATAATCTTTGTCATTTGTAAGGAGAATTATGGGGGAAAAAAATTATTTTTGACCAAAATATAGAGCTCGAGACTTCTGTCTTTATAAAGTTGTTTATACTTAGCAAACAATGGGATGGAATTTTTTTCATTTTAAAGACAGGTTAAAAAAGGAAGAACCATAAAAGTGATGGTGATGAAAAAGTCCTGAAGAATGTGAAGGTGTTGAAGTACAGTGAGAAAAAAAAAAACAAAAAAAATCCGCATTGGTTGAAGAGATAAGAGACTGAGAAAATAGTATGGAGTAAATGTATTTTTAAAAACTGCAAAGATGGTTCTGCGCTCACATCGAGTCATTGCTGGGTGAACAGGGACGCTCAAAACCTGATAAAATGACACCTCAGCACGTTTTTCAAGTTATTGTTTTCTCCTTGGAAAAGAAAAAAAAATGAGGGGGAAAAAAAATGAAGAAATAAGAGCCATTTTTAATCGCATCTGACTACGCGTATCGTTTAATTAAAAAAAACCATAACTTCAGAATAGAACGTGTTTCAGGTTCAATAACAGAGAAAACACTGCAGGTTCATTCATAATGATACAAAACGGTTGTAAAGGCACTAGTCGCCTGGCCAAAGCGGATTCTTTTCAAAAGCAGACAGAGGTACACCGTAACGGATCTGACAACAAAGAAAACGTGTGTGCATCGAGACAGGGACAGAAATTTGTGGGGCGCCGGAGAGTTCATTGTATTGAAATTGGGGGAAAAAAAAAGGTAAAAATGAAAGGAATAGAACTAAGCCACGGGAATCTGTTTTAGATTACCTTCATTAGATCTGTATTGTTCCTCCTTACTGCAAGATGCTGATCCAAGATTTATAAGCAACGATTGGCTTCTCTTTGAGCCATTATCATGATTGAATGAAATAATAATCATAAGATATACCGGGGTTTAGCCCAGTTGTTTGCATCTTAGTGAAAAGTGACCACATGTCCGGTGCCATTGTCAAAAGAAAAGTAAAATACCGAAAGAGAGGTTAGGGAAGAGTGGGTACAAAGGATAACCATTCGACTCCCCACAAGAGCAAATACAACGCAGTCAGGTTTATTGTGGAGTCGTGAAGGCGTCTTAACAACCCTTGACTCTCTTCTTATGGTGTATTTGGGAGGAGCTGACCTGTTCACCGGTCAAAAGGCAAGCTGTGTTATATGGTCTACTGCTAATTATAATCATTGGTCAAAAGGCATCAGTTGAGAATGTCAACTATGGAAATAGAATTATTCAAACCTTATTCAAAGACTGAAAACTAACAAAAAGATGTTGAAAAAATTTATTTATCCATTCGTTGAATATTAGAGATTAACATCGTTAACAACGAGAAATCATGTTGACCCATTTTATCCTATTGCTCTTACATTGATAAAAAAGCAATGTTATGAGAATGATTTCACAAGACCTGTTATGCCACACAGATTGTTTAATGTAACTAGAATTCAAGAATAAAATCACCTCAAAATCAACTCAACTCATTTACTTTATCAAGTCAGGCTCTGAAAAGTATAATTCCTAATTGAAAAGTATAATCAAACAACATATTAATCAAATACTAACACAATAATGAAATTAAAACCCTTTTGCATTTGAATTTGAAAAAAATACTTCAAATATCAATTCGGCAAAATCTGATAAAGACAGTTATACCTTTTAGCTTGAATTATACTTTTTAGAGACTTTTTATGACTTTTGAGACTACGTCCAAGCAGAGATAAACAGATATTACTTATTCTAGTTGTGGAAAATTGTCCTAAAACATTACTTATTTCATTTCTTAGGATTACTTAAATCAAAACAAATTGAATTATTACTTACTGTTCTTGGGACATGGTATAAAATAGAAAATAAAATCACCATAAAACCTTTTTTCATCTTAATTCATAAAAAAATACTAATTTGAATTACTTCATCATCATCATAATGTAAGTGTCGTTGGACATAAACCTTCCTAAGATTTGCTAGACGTCTCTATCATGGGCATTACTTTCAGTACTTTCTGAATTTATCTAGCTCGTAATGCCATTTTACTTTCTGTCAGACACAGTTTTGCATATTATCAGTGAGGATCCCCGTTGTGCATTGTAATTTCCAGCGGATATCAGCTATGCTTGCAACATGCCCAGCCCATTGCCATTCAAGTTTCTCAACAGTTTCTATGAAGTCTTGGACTCCTGACTTTTCTCTGATATACTGAGCTCTCCATGTACATATTATATGGTTCTCAGTTTGAGGGTCAGTCTTCTGGTTAGGTTGCACGTTTCAACTTCATAGGTGACTATAGGTAGAACACATTGGTTGTATACCCTTCTTTTTAGCACTAGTGGGATTTTCTTGTTCTTGAAAATTTAGCTTGCTGTACCAAAAGCTTCCCAATCTAATGTGATTATTCTCTTTATTTCGTCTTCTTTTGATGAATTCATGAAGACCCACTGTCCTACGGTAAATTTAGTCATCTACTTTCTTCAGCTTTGCATTTTCGATTTTGATCGTTGTGTCTTTGTCCAAAACATGTTTGTTGCACATGACATTTGTTTTGCTGAAGTTCATGTGGAGGCCAATTTTCTTGCTTGCTTCATTTAGTTTGTCTTACATTATTTAGAGATCGTGAAGCTTCTCAGCAAACAGGACAATGTTGTCAGCAAGTATGAGGTTACTTAAGAATTTGCCGTCTATCCTGATTCCTTAGTGTTCCCATTTTAAGTTCCAGAAAATAATCTCAGGGCAGTCTGTGAAGAGTTGGGGTGACCTAGTATCACCTTATCTCACTCTTTTTTCTAGTTGAAAGGACTAGGGCAAATTCAGTTAAGATACTTGTACTCGTGTTGACATATCAACTGATGCCTTTTGACCAATCAACATTGTAACTTGCTGGAGGCTGTACTACAACTGCTGACTGTTGTCCTGATGTCTTTTGACATGGATTTGTTACCTCGCAGCTGGTATTGTTTATATTTTGCTTCTCACCTCAAGACAAGGACATGAGGATCATACTCCACTTTGGTTCCATCCCGAGGGTCAAAAAAAGCAGGGAGGGGGGGGATCAGGCTAGAATGACCAGAAACAATGACAAGCAGTGTCATGCGAAAATGTAGAAAAAATGTGGAATGATTCGTACAATAGCCAAAAGAAAAAAAAAATCTTTTTTTAGTTTTCAGTTAAAAAAATAACGATACAAAATAGAGAAAATAATTGACGAAAGAATCATTGGCATTTTTTGGTTCCATGGTTAGTACACTGGACCAAGCCTTATAAGATCCATGCCTTTACAGAGGAAAAGGGTACTATTGCGTACAAGTAAGCGGGAGAGAGAGATAGCAAGAGAGAGAGAGATAGCAAGAGAGAGATAGCGAGAGAGAGGGAGAGAAAGAGAGAGATGCATTTGTAGAAATAATTCAGTTCTCAATGAACTGGATTGGAAACCATATATCTCTAGTTAAGAAAGTTAAGAAAGAATAGAGGCATTCAGGATTATAGCAATACAATCTGTTGCATAGGGCCCCCCAAGTGCTGTGGGGCACATCATATGTCTGAGATGGTAGGACTCCTCCCAATCATCAATGGAAAAGTAAATAAATCTAGCAGAATGAAAATAGGTCTGGATAGTCACTCAATAGCAACCATCATCTTTTGGTAGCATGCTGCATTGTAGGTGATCAATTGAAAAGATTGGTGAAAGGGATGATCAATGAATAAGTTACTTCTCTCACTTTTTGTAGGGCAGTGACCATTAAATAAAAGTCTGGATTAAACAAATTAAAAAAAACAAGCCTGAACACTGTTGGATACAGACTAAAGGATCGATTTAGCATAAATTCATTTTAAATTGAACCCCCACTTAAAACCTATTTTTAATGATACTTTACTTAAAATGGTTCATAAAATAGAAGAAAAACATTTTTTCTAGATATAATGTGGAGTAAATATTCAAATTTTCAACCCTCTAGCTCCATTGATTTGATCTGTCTGCACAACACTTTCATACTTACATTTTTCAGGAATATCTGACACTTGAATACTCTCTGGTGTGGTGTATCTAAGAGACACGATTGACAGAGGAAATTCTCAAGACCGATATTGTAGTACATTTCAGTATAGTATGGCACCTATATCTATTCCTATGAACTTTTTTTTCTCACAGTAAAGTAGAAATGAATAAATAATATCATCACTATCATTATCATCAGCTTTTTAGTGTCCGTCATTGGACATAGAGTTTCCCTAAGAATCGCCAGACTTCTCTATCATAGGCGTCACTGAGCCAAAAGGGTGGCAAAGTTCAGCTTGCCTAGGGTGTCAGAAATCCTTGGTCTGGCCTTGTTCATGGAGGATTCATCACAACAATCACTCAATCACTCTTCTTCTTCTCTCTCTCTCTTATGCACACATGCACGCACACACACACATACCAACAACAAAGATAATGCAAGAAAAAGACAGGGGTTTCATAAGAACAAGTATATGCTGGAAATGCTGGATAGTTCACCACATTGACTGCTAAAATACATACAGTTCAATGCAATGGTTTATTGTGTCTCTCTTGCCAAAATCATGAATGTATTGCTGGCCAAGAATAGGTACACTCTAACAAAATATATTTTTAGCAACAGTTTCAATGCTGGAGATTTTAGTCATGAGTAACTCCTTAATAGTATCCATTTTGATTGGGTGATGTCCCATTTGAAATAATAAAATCCTACAATGTTAGCTTTTGAAGAAAATTAACTTTGTATAAAAAAGGTGGTAGGGCTGTGCTCGTTTATGGTCAACACTTTATATATATATGTGTTTATGTGTGTGTTCAAACAATCGGATTTTTTAATAAGATTTGAAGTACCTCATAATACTCCAGTGGATGTTCAATCTACCTAGGGCAAGAAGTCTCCATGAAATCCTCAAAAGAAGAAGAAATGAAGCAAAGAATCCCTCCAGAATAGCAATTCTTCAGCAGAGCAAGCTAAACCACTGAGAACAATAAAATCCCCTTTGTCTTAAAAACAAGAGTATACAACTAATGCATCCTCCCAATGGTAACCTATGGAGCTGAAACATGGAACCTAACCAAGAGACTGACTCACAACATGGAGACCCAAAGATCACATGTGCAACCGAGGCAGGAAAAAACTATGCAATGTGCACATGAGAGAATCATGCTCAACAACACATGGAGAGACCACAAGACAGCACAGTACATTTGGGGAAAAACAGGAGTCTCAGACATCATAGAAACCATTAGGTAACTCAAATGACAATGGGCTGGCCATGTTGCATGAATAGCAGACAACTGATGGGTAATATGACTCACAACAGGGATCCCTAGATATCAAATGTAGAACCGAGGTTGGCAGAATATGAGATGTTGAGATGAACTAGTTCAACAAATATTGGCTCTGCAACACCTACAATAGAGAGGTGTGTCAAATCCTGGGGAAGGTCTATGTCCAATGACGGACAGTAAAAGACAGATGATGATGAGTCTAGAGCAAATCCGCAAGTGCTGGTAATACACTGGAGATTGAACTCACCACAGTAGTAATGGTCTGTGATATTGGCTTGCCCCCTATTGCTCCATAGTAATGTACCTTCTCATAATTAATGAAGCTGAACAGGGAGAAATTGAGGATAGCAAGATTGTATTACGCTAATCCTTCAATTGGAAATAACTTGCCTAGAAAATCAGAATTCAAGATACTGGCTTTTACCTTAGTTTGAACATCAACCTCTGGCACGTTTTGGAGATATGTGAATAACTGAGGCACATATCAATACCATTTATTATCAGATAAATTTGTTCTGTCTTTTTTCAGAAATGTAATTTTTAATTCAACTAAATATGTTTGTGTTACATAACATGAACTCTCTCCCTCTCTCACTCACACGTTTATATCTATCCATGACATATACATACACCAACATGCTGTCACACACAACCTTATACTTATGCATACATATGCATAGATTAATGCTCGTATATGTGCAAATGTGCACACTCACATTTTGTTCAATTGAGAAGTCAGTGATTGTGATAATGTTTCAATGTTTATTCACAATATCTGCCAAACTTTATCACGTAAGTTCTTCCCTGCATTTTTGTAGTAAAAAAGCTATAATGCATTTTCATTATACATCTTCTGCAGTTTATTTCTATAGTAAATTATCTATAATGTATTTCCGTAGTAAATCATTTGCTGAGCATTTTCATAGGAAATCCTATAAAAAAACATTTTCATCATGAATCAACTGTAATGCATATCATAATATATCATATGTAATCCATTTTCATTGTAAATCTTCTGCAATGTATTTTTTTATAGTAAATTATCTAGAATGTATTTTCATTGTAAATCATCAATATATTTTCCAAGATGGAAATGCAGATATTATTTCAAAGAACCATTTCAAATTTTTTAGAAAAAGTACTTTTTTTCACCCATCTTGTTTCATATAAAGCATGAGATTATCATTTTATGTATGAGTGTATGAACACAGCAAACTTTAGAATTTATCTAGCAGTAAATTTTGTCTGCACATTGGAAAGATAAAAATAGTTGGCTCCGAAGTGAAAATCTGAAAAAAAAAGAAAGATTTTTCACTGGACTGTAAAGTTAATTGGTATTAATATTTACATCTGTCAGTTTGCCAATGCTTTCTCCATCAGTTAGATTAAAAGTGGATCTGAGTAAACAGAATTATCCCACAAGGATGAACAGTTATAACTTGAAGCTATTTTGACCCTTGCAATGCTTGTAATGTGTCGATTTTTACTATAAATATTTTAACTGAATTGTACAATTTTATCTTATACTCTCTCTTTCTCACTCCCTAACTCACTAACACACACACACTCACACTTTTTTGTAATTTCAATACATTTATTAAGCTTTAGCTTATTCTGGCACGAGGGTAAATTGGAGATAGGAAGATTGTCTTTCAACAATGTTTCTTGAAAACCAGCTTTTGAAATCCTGGCTTTTACTTGGGTTTGAACTTCTAATCACTGGCACTAGTAAAAAGATTTAAAACTACCAAAGATGGAGCTGAAACATTGAACCTATCAAAAGGAATAACTCTCAAACTGAGAACCATGCAATATGCACATGTGAGAATCATGCCCAACACCACATGAAGAGACAACAAGACAGCACAGTGTACTAGGGTCAAAACAGGTGTTCAAGATTCTTTTTTAAAATTACCATTTGATAACTTTCATGTACAAAAGATTAGTCAATGAAAATAAACCTTGTTTTTTCCATCTTCCCAGAGAAACATCAAAACTATTTTATAGTTATTTTAACAATAGGGGTTTTAGTATCTTTCGTTAAAAAAACTATCAACCTAAACTGTCGATGTAGGTTTCTTCAGTTTTGAAGTTAGTCTGTCTGGCTATATAAGTATGTATCATGAGTACAAGTCACAGCAATGGAGCTAGATGGCTGAAAATTTCTTGAAAATCTTTTTTTTTTGTTTTTTAAAAATTCTTCTTTTAAATACGTTTTCTTCAACTCACAATGTAAGTTTATGCCACATTTATGCTTGTTTTTTTTGAAAATATATACATATATATGTATGTTTGTGTGTGTGCAGGGGGTATAGGTATGTATATATGATATTGATCATTGATAAATGATGCCTATAAATTGAATTCATATGACACAGACACATACACACTCAACAAACAAACACACGTGCATATATATATATATATATATATATATATATATATATATATATATATATACATACATACATACATATATATATATATATATATATATATATATATATATATATATATGTATACATATATATATATATGTATATATATACATATATACTGTCTAGAAAGCTTTACAGCTTCAAATATTGAACATTAAAACTCTTTTTCAAATTTTTTTTGTGACACTTCAGTCACTTATTTCCCAATATTTGTCAATACCATTTATGTAATTTTCTCCAGTTTTTTTTTTCTCTGTCTCATATATACCTTATTACAGTACAATGTATAAATTTTCTTTTGTAGGGATCATCACTTATTTACCATGTTACTGTTTCAGGATTTTTAAAAACAAAACAGCTATATTAACATGGCACCCCAGCAGTGTTGATCAAATGCCACCTCTCTCTCGGCTATGATTTTAATATATAGCATATGTCATACATATAGTTTGCTATTTCATATAGGGTGTTATCATAATGTATCGTATACGGATGTTATTTCATAAATTATTAATTTTTATGAAACAGGTCACCCAAAAAACACTTTAAACGATGAGCGATCAGAAAGTACAACAGACATGATATGTGTATACACATATATACATATATATATATATATATATATATATATATATATATATATATATATATATATATATATATATATATATATCCATATATATATATATGTATATATATATATATATATATCCATATATATATATATATATATATATATATATATATATATATCCATATATATATATATATATATATATCCATATATATATATAAATATATATATATATATATATATGTATATATATGTATATATATATATATACATATATATATATATATATATATATATATGTGTGTATATATATGTATATATATATAGATATATGTATATATGTATATACATACATATATATATATATATATATATATATATATATATATATATTAAATAAAACTGTTATAGACCTAAAGTAATTTTCATTCCAACAAATTCAGTTCTCCAAATTGCAACGCAAATCCAAAAGAATATTTCTTTAAATAATAACAAAACGGCAAATGAAATTTCAAATAAAAATAAAAAATAAAAAAAATTTTTAAAAAGTTTAAAAAGAGTGAATACTGAAATCTACGTAATTACAATTTGGGGTGATAACTTCTGCTTGCGTCGCCTGATGTGGAAAATATTGAGTTGATTCATCCAAAACAAAATCTCATAACATCAAATTTGGAAAAGTTAATGGAAAGCAGGGTGAGGAGGGGGAATAGAGAGAGAGAGAGAGAGAGAGAGAGAGAGAGAGAGAGAGAGAGAGAGAGAGAGAGAGAGAGAGAGAGAGAAGACAGCAAGGGGATGATGGTGAGGATGAAAATAGATGAGTGAGAAGAATTTTCTTCCTTAATTAGAATCGTGGAAACTTGTTATCTATGAATATAGATTAAAACAAAATTTATCTTTTCCAAAGAAGGAAGTTAATTTGCATTGATTCCAATAAAGAATGAAAAAAAAAAATGATGGTGAAGGAAAAGATGACAGAAAATGAATGAACTGATTGGGAACACTATTAGAAACCGTCAACCAAAACTGTCAACATCAACACAGGTTTCCTCAGTTTTTAAGCTGATCCGGCTGGCTATGTGCGCATGTATGTATGTACGGGCCACACCAAGACATTTTTACTCCTAATATATCTAGGAAAAAACTTTTTTTTGAAAATTCCCCAGGCTCTTGGTTTTTAATGAGGGGTTCAATTTGCATGCAATTGTATGCTGAATTGGTCTCTTAGTTTGTGTCCAGCAGCGCTCAAGTTTGTTTTGGGGAAATTCAGACCCCCCTCTGCCCAATAGAAGGTGGGGCAAATAACTTATCCATTGATCACCCAATTTTCTAATTGATCGCCTCCTACATGACATGCTGCCAAAAGATGTTGGTCGAGTTACAGTTTCTATCTGTTTTACATTCTTCTTTCATGTCAGGAAGGAAGAAATGTATACTTGCAAAATTAAGAAATGTGAATTTGTGTTGTCTTGATAATAAAGCTTAGAGAAAAATAGACTAATTAATCTAATATATTAATATCACTTCTGCTTTCACCGAAAGGTTAGGATCTATAAAAATAGTATTTTTGTGAATTTTATGCCAAAACTTAATTTGAATATTTAAAAAAAAATTTTAATTAGCATTATTGAACATTGAACAGAAATAAGCAGACTTCATTTTAATTAAATAAAATTTACCATATATGCTGGACTATTAGGCAAATGGTTTACAAGTGTATTCGAAAGACAACTGCTATTTATTCTTGCTCCATAATGGTCCATATTGAGCTTCGATAGATGGCCCCTGTAGTCATAATATCATACAAGCACATTGGACACAGTGTACCATTTGCATATTTTTTGAGAATTAAATATCCACTTTATATACCAAGATAGTGTATAAGAAATAAAATACCACTCTCTCATTAGCATGTTATAGACATAGCATAAACAATACAGCTCAATGGAAATACAGAAACAGCAAATGCTTCCTATGATATAAGCATAAATTCATAGAGTTGCACTGAATCACTAATACTAATTTTTACTTCTTGGAAAGAAATGATATCCAGTTTCTAGTACAAAAAGCTAATTTCATGAGGATTGATAACCTTCCTTTTGCATTTTCTCCTCAAAGCCATCAAAGCACTGCAGTAATGTTAGTACCTACCTATATATCTACTGTGTGAGTAAATATTCTGAAAGTAAATCCTACAAAATATATCAACAATACTGATTCTATTGGTATGTCAAAAAAAATCTTTCTCTGCTACTCACTGATGATGAAAGAAGTACTTATCTGAACTTTCAAATAGTTAGAACATCCTTTTTTTTTAATCACAGAAAACACTGTACAGGTTTCCCCTATTATTTAAACTATGCGCAAGCTAAAATGGCATTGAGCAAAGAAGTAATTATCATTGATTTATATTGAAAAAATTTTGCGGACTTCCAGATCCTGAAATAACCTCATGTCATTTTTGGTATGATTGACAATGCTGGAATTTTTATGATATTAGATAAATTGGAATTTACAACTGAAATACTTACCAACACTTATAGAGCACATGACTAGGTTGAAACTTTTGATAAGGACTTTTAAGAAAATGTACTTGAATGAACTTGAAATAGACTTTCTTTGACAGCAGTCGATTGTGTCATTAAGCCAGCATTAGTTGAAGTGAGATTAAACTAATAAGAAAATTGATCGTCAAATTTAGTATGACCAATATAAGAATGAATATTATTCTTAAAAACATTGATATTCTCAGATATGACTGTCGTTTCACTTGGGCTATTCCATGCATTTGCTACTCTTTCCGAAAATAAATTTTTTCTAACACCTATAGAAGTCTGAATTTGTACTTTATGGCTGTGTCTTCTGGTTTTACTGCAAAGTTGGCATTTTCTCATCGGGGCATTTTGAGCAATGAACATCAGCATCCATTCAATGTATGTTGTTCCGGATTCTATATACTTTAAATTGGTCAACACGTTATCTTCCGTATTCCAGAGTCTCAACATTGAATTGTTCTAATTTTTCAGAGTAAGATATATATCTCAGCCTAGGAATGGTCTTGACAAGTCTCCACTGTATGGCATTTGAGTTGTACTTCAGGGAAGAAGACCATATGCTGGAAGTAAACTCTAGATGGGGACGTACCAGAGACTTGTAAAGTATCAGAAAGAGTTTTTTTTTACTATATTCACTTTGTTTGAAAGCCTGCATCAATCAACCACAAGCATTTACAAGGTGCTTGCATCAGGTGGAGAGCAAAAACAATCTATAAATAGATTTCAATTAATGACAAGTCTGGCCACCCTCAGTGTCAAACTTCACTCCTATTAAGGGAAGAAACTCTTCACTGATTACATCTATAAATATTGTAATATTGGAAATGCAACCAGTCAAGAGTTGCCGTCCCCTAAAATAGTTGAGGACTGTTCATGTTGTTGTTGTTGTTGTTGTTATAATGGAGAAAGATGTTGACTCCAGTCTCCAACTTGGGCTGGAGTTTGACAAAAAAAACAAAAAAAACTTTGAAGATCACCTGGGGGCTTGTGAATCATCTTATCAAACTTCAAAAGATATTTTGAGTTTCAAAGGATATCTGGATTTCTTGTTTTGTCATGGACAGCACTGGATAATCTTTCAAGTAAGAATTATAAAATTACAAAACTTACTTAGCTATGATTAAATTAGTTTCCCTGATTATCATCAACTTTTGCTTCATCATCATCATCATCATCATCATCATCATCATCATCATCATCATTAGTCTTTCAGCGTCCATCATTGGACATAGACCTTCCCCAGAATCTGCCACATTTCTCTATCATGGGCATTGCAGAGCCAGTATTTTCTGAATTTGTCTAGTTCATCTCTCCATCTTGTATTTTGTCGGCCTTGGTTTTGGATGTGATCTCTGGGGATCCATGTTGTGAGTTGTGATGTCCATTGGTTGTCTGTCATTCTCACAACATTACCAGCCTATTGCCATTTGAGTTTTCTAATAGATTCTATGATGTCTCTGATCCCCGTTTTCTTTCTGATATATTGTACTGTCTTGTGATCTCTCCATGCGAGGTTGAGCATAATTCTCTCATGCGCATGTTGCATACTTCTCAGCTTGCAAGTCTGTCTCTTGGTTAGGTTCCATGTTTCAGCCCCATAAGTGACTATGATGATGCATTGGTGTATACTCTTCTTTTCAGGATTATTGGGATCGTTTTGTTTTTTGCAATTGAGCTTGCTCTGCCAATGGCTTTCCATCCTAGTGTGATTCTCCACTTGATTTCTTCTTCCTTAGTGGGTTTCATAGAGATTCGTTGTCCTAGGTAGATATAGTGGTCTACTTTCCCCAGTTTTGCATCTTCCATTTTGACAGTTATGTTCTTATTTTCAATGTAACTGTTGCACATGACTTTTGTTCTATCGAAGTTCATGTGTTGGCCAGCTCTTTTGCTTCCTTCAGTTAGATCATCTAGCATTAGTTGGAGGTTGTGTAGGCTGTATGAAAAGGACAATGTCATCTGCAAATCTGAGGTTACTCAGATATTCGCTGTCTATTTTGATTCCTCTAATCTCCAAGTCCAGGTTATGGAAGATTACCTTAAGGCAGGCAGTGAAGAGTTTGGGTGAGCTAGTATCACCTTGTCTCACTCCTTTTTAGAGTTTGAAGGGTTCAGAGTCTTTATGTAGCCTGATAAAAGAGTTGCTATGATTGTATATATGTTGCAGTACTTTGACGTATACAGGGTCTACACCTCGGAGAGTGATAGCCTTCATGACCATGGGAATTTTTACTGAATCAGATGCCCTCTTGAAATCCACAAATGCTAGTGGCATTTTGTATTCTGCTGCTTTCTCTTTCAGCTGATTTATTGAATGGAGATGGTCCATGGTCAAGTAACTTCTTCTAAATCCAGCCTGTTCCCGTGGTTGGTTTTACTCTGAGCCAAATTTAATATAGTTTGTGATTAAATGTCAAAGAACTGACAAATATTATATAGAAATAAAAAAATGTGATCTTCTCGATTTTGTTATCTAAATAGCACAGTGTAAAATTTTAAAAAATATAATTTTTAATACCTTATTTATTATTATCTATCAGAATTTTCCAAGTTAAGCAATTTCACTAAATTTAATTTGAAGAGATTAAAATACCTCTATCAATACCTATTTAGGATAAAATGTCTCAATTAGTGGAGATGTAAAATACCAGGAAAATTATCAAGTTGATGCAAAGGTTTCAAGTATTTCTTTTATTCATGTAAATTCATAGCATCATTATTCATTCATCAAAGTATTTTCCCTGGCTTTCTATGACTGTATTTCACCTTCCAAGTATTGGATTGATGCAAAAATTTCATCTTCTTTTGACAGAAAATTTTATTCATATAAATTCATAGCTTCATTATTCAGCCATCAAAATATTTTCCCTGGCTTTCTATGACTTCATACTACTTTTAAGATCAATTGTTCATTCCATCATAATGAAATGATTTCAATTTTGATTCAATCAGAAAAGATTGGAAAACCAGATGTGATCAAATGCGTTCTATTCTCACGCACTCTGGGGTTGGGGGGTGAGGATTGAAGTTTTTACAACACTTTAATTTTGTATGACAATGAGAGAGATGATTATGAGACACCCACACAAAAATTCTGTGATTATGTTAAAAGTAAAAAAAAGATATTGCACACAAGCGATTATTGTCTAATGGATGCATACAAAAAGGAGGCGAGACTTTTCCTCCACGTCTGACAAATTCAAAAACTCAAGCTGAAAAACGTAGAGACAAAATGATATGTGACCGTATCATTAATGGCTTGAGGGATGACTGATCTGGGAGAAGACTGATGGTCATTGAGGATCCCTGTTTAAATAAAATTGTGAGATTTTGTGAAAACGGAGAAGTGACTGTCCACGCAGTGAGACATGAACTATTTGGCTTCAATCAACATGGTGAATTCAACATGCAAGCCGCCACAGTCACTCACACGTGGTAGGGGCAGCACACAGGTGGACTAGTGTAGTTGTTTCAGTGCTCACAACCCTGGAAAATACAACAATTACAATCAGCCCAATGAAATATAGACAGTGTGGATACCACCATAGGGATAAGTTTAAAAATGTTCAAATTGTATTCCCAAAAGTTTAAAAATGATATATTGTGTGAATGAGTCTCCATCTCATGTTGATGGTGATGATGTCTATGATGATTTTGTAGTTGACAGCATGGAAGAGACACAAATGTGCGGCCCATATTAGGCAAAAACTCGTGCAAAAAACTGAACTTGATAAAAACAAGTCAACTTGATACAAAACCCCAAAAAGATATTGTCAGAGTGCAGTAACCTTTTTAAGGTCCTGGGATGTCTCTCAGGCCAAGTTCATATAAGACTTATGCAGGAAAGTCCCATTTGCAATGCAAACTGAAGTTGGAGTAGAATTGGACTGAATGGAACTGGCTGGGGTGATTGAAAAAGTTATATAAGCAACAAAATCAATGAGTGCAATGCATATAAACAGAACAAGAAAATGCGCCTTTATCTAGACACCCGAAAATTAATTAGAGTGATCCAACACGAGCACTACAAACTGCCAACACGCATAGAAGTAACGGTAAAAATGTTCATAGCAAAAGATATTCTTGAAACTGGACTGCTAGAAAAGATTTTTGCAGTTGAAATTGGATGAAGAGAGTTCCAAACTACCTACTCTCATAACTCCGTTTGGTAGGCATAAATACCTTAGGTTATCCTTTGGGATTTCCTCAGCATTATAGATCTACCATCATACCGTAAGTCAAATGTTTGAAGACATGAAGAATACCATAATAATATTGGATGACATTACGATGTTGGGATCAGAAACACAATCGCATCTACAGTCAGGAATGTGTTAAACTCATACAAGCTTAATAATGTGTCACTGAACAAATTGAAAAGTCAAATTGCGCTACCAGCTATTGACATTTCTGGGCAATCGACTCACAGCAAAAGGATTGCAACCAGATCCAGCAAAGATGGAGTCTATTGTTTGATTTTCCAACACCCAAAGACTCATCAGACATTGCTAAGTTGCCTGGGATGATCAAATATCTTGCCAGGAAACATATCTCAATGGATTATTTTGAGGATTATTTTGAGAAGCCTGCTGAAATCAAACATTCACATGGGGTGTGGAACATGAGCGTGAATTCCAGAACTTAAAATCACTACTGTCGTCCCAGCCAATCATACAGTTTCAAGACCCACATCTGTTGATCAAAATGTCTTGCAATACAAGAAAGAAAGGACTAGACACGAAACTGGAACCACAACATGAAGATCAGTGGCAACCAATTGCAAAACAGATACGCAAAGCTGATATGCACCGACTGAGCATGAAGTGCTAGCAATACAATCATCATGTGAGTGTTAACAACAGTACAACTATGGAAGATTTGTGCTGTTGGAGACAAACTGCAAGCCTTTCATATCTATATTCTAAAAAGCGCCCAATGACTGTTGGCCTTTTCTTCAGCGGATTAGACTCTACGTACAGAGGTATGACCTACAAGTTATATACTAGTATATAATAGCATCTGATACACGATCACGTGCAGCCCTGCCAAACACCACATTCAAGATCTGACAAATGTTAATCAAACATTGCTTGACACCGGAACACTAGTTGCAGCTGTCCTAAAATACGTGCTGATTGCAAAATGGATAAAATCTGCAACATTGATAAAACAATGCAGGCATTGAAGAATCACAATAAATGGATGGCCAGCAAGTGTTAATCAATGCCAGATAGGAACTGGACTCTTTCCAATCACAGAAGTGAGTTGACTGTATATAGGGACCAGATACTCAAAGGAGAATACATGGTGAACCCTCCGGATTTTCTTGGAGAAAATACATGCCAGTTATCAAGGCCAAGAAAAGTGCTATAGTCATGCAAGAGTGTCCGCGTTTTGGCCAGGCTTTAACAAAGACATTGACAATGTTGTGTAGAATTGTGACACATGTTTCACTTACAGAAATGCTCTACCAAAGCAGCTACTCATAAGAAATACCCTCACAACCATGGCAGAAAAAAGCCACAGACTTGTGTCTATATAACAACAGACAATCTAGTTATAGTGGATTTTCACTCCTACTATCTGGATGTATACCAGATACCAAACAAAGCAGCAGTGTTGTAATCAGGGCTTTGTAAAACAGTCTTTACTGATTTGGTGTGGTACAAGGTCTGACAACTGCCCATGTTTCACATAAACAGAATACCAGCAGTTTGCAGCTGATTGGGATTTTAAAATCTCCACATCATGAGAAAACAGTGAAAAATATCTTACAAAGATGTAATCATCCATCTCTGGGATTCTTGATACATTGCTGCATGCTAAGAGATCACGGAGCATCACTGGCAAAGATGCTGAGAGGGAGAACGCTAGGAAATAATCGACCAAGCTGTGCAAAATCAAAATAGAAGAGTGCTGTACAGAAAGTGAGACTGCTTATGAAAATTTAGCAGAAACACAACTATGATTGATGTGGAGCCCAAAAGCTCAAAGCACTGTATCCAGGAGATAGTCCCTATCCATGATCCCAAGCAAAATAAATGGAGTGAACCAGTTGTACGAGCAGAGGTAGTATCAAGATCATTTAACATTAACATTGTGGGGTGCTGTGTTCTGACAAAACAGAAAAGACTTATGAAAAACGCAAAAAGAAAACATTGGAGGGGAGAGAAAAGAACATGTCAACAGAAAATGAAGCTGCTAGCAAGCATACGATTCAGATGATTAACAAGGCATGGCAACTCCAATATCATGCCCAGCCCAGCCCTGCCCAGGCCAGCCCCGCAAAGTTACGATGTATGTTATGAAACCACCAAACAGACTGGACTTGTGGAGATTCACACGCTGAAGATGTTGACATTCTTCATTACTGACATTAGAGAAGTTTTTGCTTCGAAGCTTAATTCCTATTTTCAATCAAGCAAATGACAATTTATATCTAGATAGTAAGAGTAACTACTCTGTTTATTTTCTAAATTTCCTCTACCTCTGACGTATCTATTGCATCTGCTTTATAGCTGAAAGTAATCACATGGCTCTTATTGATGGTAAAAAACTGAAAAACGATTTTATTAATTATCATTATCATAAGGGTGAACATGCAATATTATGATATACAAGAGAAATGCTCCCTTGATAGAGAACCCTTACTTATGTATGAAATAAAAGTAACATCAGCTTTGACAGTGTCCAATCATCCCTGAGAATTTCTGATTGATTACTAAAAATTATAGCACCTTCCAAGAAAATTTGTTTTTATAATGTCTTGTTAATAGTCTGTTTTGAACTAATTGCACTTTACCTTATCCATGACTCTCTGTTTAGAGAGCAGGGTCCGTGCCAAGAGTCATGGAAACAATCAAAGCACTATGAGTTCAGAACAAAAGACATCGAAGACAACAGCAGCTTCATCTCTACAAAGTAAATTTTGTAAGCTCAGATAAGGTCCACTTTGGTGTTTTGTACATCATTTACATAGGTACACACATTCACATAAATAGATACACACACTGCTGTAAAGTGAGGGTTTGTAAGCTAGTATCATAGACCTTTGATTGTCTTGTGCAAGACTTAACCAGGCTTAGTAATTGTTGATGTACAAGCACATACACACTGATATGTATGTCTTATCATTCATATTCTGATGGTTCAATTTTACAACTTCATACTTTTTTCATGTTTGGAATATATTCTAATCTTTCATTCATCTGAGATAAATCTTGTATCATTTATCAATTCTGTTAATTTTTGAAGAAACACACACACATACACACATACACACACATACATATACATGCTTTGATTCTTTTAAATGTACATTATATCTGTGCTCATAGGTATCCAGTGCCACTCTTCCAGGGGTAGGGATAGAGCAAAAAGGGTATATTTCTAAGGGGTGATAAAAGGATATATTCAGAGTATATTTTAGCGGCACCCCAGCCACCAGCCACCAGCCACTACCTCCATTTTTTCTGGCCTTTTTGGCAGGATCAAAGTGTAGTATCTATTCCCCGGCAGAGCCTGAAGTGACGGAGATAGTAGGTGTCAAAGACCAAGTGCGCTGGTGCAATGCATTAGCCAATGAGATTTTACGCACATTGGGAACCTTCTGGTTCCCTTTTATTACTCGGCCCAGCTGTAGGGGATCTGCTGCCCCAGGGCAGCACTGCTCTATTGCACTTAACGGAGTAGGTCGGGACTTATCTTGACGCTTTCGTGGTGGAGGTTGCTTTGGTTGCTTAGCAAACCAAAGCCATGTCGGCTAGAGCCATTTTTCGATGGAGGGCTCCTATTTTCTCAACGTTAAGCCTCGACCTTGTGTCTCATTATGCTGAGGTGGGACAGCGAATAGTCACCCTTTTCTAGCCTTTTCAGCAGGATTAAAGTGTAGTATCTGTTCCCTGGCAGAGACTGAGGTACCGGTACTGACACTTGCCTGTTGAACGGGCCGGAGATTGGGTTATGGTTGGTATCAAGACTGAGTGCGCCGGTGCAATACATTAGCAAATGAGGCTTTACTAAAGCTGAGCATTGCTACCCACATTGGGAACCTTTGGGTTCTCTTCTATTACTTGGCCCAGTTGTAGGGAATATGGCATCCCGGGGCAGCAGTGTTCTATTGCACTTAATGGAACAGGTCAGGCTAGTCCTGACGCTTTTGTGGCGGAGGTTGCTTTGGTTGCTTAACAAACCAAAGCCACATTGGCTGGAGCCATTTTTGGAAAGGTGTCTCCTATTTTCCCCACAAAAGCCTCAACCTTGTGTCACATTTTGCTGTGATGGGACAGTAAATATATACGACCCCAGTCACCAGCAAAGAATAACACCATCTTTTGGTTTACATGAAACAATTATCCTTTATTGACTATCAGATTTCAACTTTCAAACCTCTTTGACCTGAGTGAGAAGTCCTGATCCAGTCCCCCCAGCAGATACCTATGTCTGTGCTTAACTTCAAATGAAATTACAGCCAATAAAGAAATCCAGATCTCAGTTTTCATTTGGTCTATTAACAATAAAGATGTACGATGACTATAAACTTCATTATACGTATAATTTTTTCCCTACCTAGAAGTCATGGAACATTGTTGCTCAAAAGACTTCTAATTATCTATTAAAATATCTGGTACCAGGCAACCTGCCAAGCAAGAGAGCTGATACCAAATAAAATTGCCAGTATCATCTGTTATGTCTGCTGTTGGCAGAGTCTGCTAATGTGTGTCTCTGTTCTCTTAATGTTTATGGAAAAATTCATTATTAATGAATTTTTGAATGAAAATTAATAGCTTGTTGTCTTCTTGTTGATTTGTAACCAAGGAGAGGAAAAATCTTAACAAATGAGGTTTGATTTGTGCTGATTTGGCATAGTGTTGTTTTATTTTCCCACAAATAAAAATAGTAGAAATCTTTGTTCATCATCATCATCATCATCATCATCATCATCATCATCATCATCATCATCATCTAGACCTTCCCCAAGGTTCGTTAGACCTCTCTATCATGGGCATCGTGGAGCCAGTACTTCCTGAATTTATCTAGCTTATCACCCAATCTTACTTTCTTTTGGACATAGTTTTGAATATGATTTTGGGGATACATGTTCAGAGATGTGATGTCCAGCGGTTGTTTGCCATGCTTGCAACATTTCCAGCCCATTGCCATTTGAATTTTCTAGCAGTGTCTAAAATATCTCGGACTCCTGTCTTTTCTTTAATACACTATGCTGTCTTGTGATCCCTCCAAGTGATGTTGAGAACGATCTCTCATGTGCATGTTGCATGGTTCTGAGTCAGAGGATCAATCTTTAGGTTAGGTTCCATGTTTCAGCTCCATACCTTATATGGAAATTGAAACTCTAATGGTAAAATTTAAAACTTCTCTAATTTTTCTTTGGAAACAAAAGATTGAGTTATCAACTACTGCACAGCTCAGGATTATTGGCACATTTTTGTATAAACTGTACAATATAATAATATAATAATATCTTCAGAAATAAATGGAAATCTACCAAATTTTTGTCATCAGAATATTTTAATAAGATGACTTTAGTAATTTAGAAAAAATCATCATTTTCCAACTTGGACAGTAATATTGGCACCCGTCCTTTATATTTGGTTGCACACTCACTCTGGTAATTATAACTGCCTGCAAACATTCCTTACAACCATTTATAAGCTTCTCGTATTTTTCCTCCGTAATTTGTTCAAGCCCTGGAATGTTTGCAGAATTTCTGTGAGGCATGGTACACAGTGAAAACATGATTCAAGATTTCTGTTTCCTATCATTTTCCATTTTTCAACAATTTTTACATGCTTTTGAATGTTTACTTTAGGTTTTCATAGTGCTGAATTTTGGACAGAACCTAGTTTCTAAAATTCCCTGGCAATCCTCGGATTCCTTTGCTAAATGGTCTAGGCCTGTGGTACCAGAGGCAGCAAAGTAGCCCCATTACTTGTCACCTGTTTTAGTGATCGGTATTTACTAAGCTTAGCTTAAACTGGCACGAGGCTGCAATGTGAACAATCAAACTCATAACAGTAATAATGGTCTGAAACACCAACTTTTTTTTTAACCTCTATTATACAGTGATACATCCCAACTGTCCTGGTGATTGAAAACATCTTAGAATTCAAGTTCATCCTCAAGTGAAGAAGATGATTACTTTCTACAAAGAAAATGATCTTTCATGGATCTATTGATATTAATACTCAGACTCTTTGTTTCATCAGTGGATAAGTGTTGGTTTCAAGTTTCAACTTGTATCATTTCCTATAGTGTAGTCTTAAAATATGTGAATTACTTGTGTTCTATTCTTAAATTGAAAAGATTCACCATGGAATTTCCATAGGTCTTGTTAGTACCTGCCACTAAAATACTTGCCAGCAATAGATGCACTAAGAATTTGACTTTAGACAACACCTCATTGAATATAAAGTAAATGTTTAGGACATTATCTGAATCGTTGCATTCAATTTTAAGGAGCCAGAGGCATTTTTTTAATATCATCATTTTATCAAAAACTGTCAACTGCCAATATCAACATAGTCAACATCAACATAGTTTTTTCAAATGTAAGTTGGTCTGGCCGGCAGACTATGTATCTATCATGGGTACAGCACCAAACAGCTAAAAGGATAAAGATTTAAACACTTATCCTTCATTGTGTCTAGAAAATATATTTTTGTTTGTTTTCAACCCCCTTTCCTTCTATAAGATTTTCAGGGGGTTCAATTTGCAATCCAAGTTTATGCTAAATTGATACTTCATTTTGAGTCTGGTTGCATTTATTAAAAACTTATTCATTGATCAACCCCTTTTTCGATATTTTGATTAATCATCCCCAACACAGCATGCTGCAAAAGATATTAATCATGTGTAGGTTTCTATTGAATGACTAACCAGACCTGTTGTTAAAGTAGGAGAATACCAGAGATTGAAAAGTTTGTAGACTCTGTGGAGGTTAGCACAATCACAGAAGGAGATGGTAGAGGCCTTTATCCAGCAGTGGACACAAGATTTCTGATAATGATGATGATGATACATATATATATATATATATATATACATATATATCACCATGAAAAATCTTGAGCCCGCAGCTGGATATGTATATATATATATATATATATATATATATATATATATATATATATATATATATATATATATATATGTGTGTGTGTGTGTATATATATGTGTATATGTATATATATATATATATATATATATATATATCCCTTACCATTCATGGTTTATTGCTGCAATCATGCTCATCACGCAAAGAGATCGTTGAAGCTTTTGTTCAGCAGTGGACTTGAGATTTCTAATGATGATGACGAGATATACATAAACACTCACTTATCCCTTCCTATTCATGGGTTTTTCATTCGTAGTTTTGATAATTCAGGGTTTAGTCATAACTGATTGAGTGGGAATATTTTGTTACTTTTGCAGCGTACTGCAAAAATTTCATCATAGAAAATATGCTCAGTATTAACAAAATGTAAAATATGAGGGAATTCATAGATGCAGGTATATTTATGATATAGTGACCATCATAGACTTTTGAAAGAAAGTGATATGTTGATAGAAATGTCTGGAACATGTAAACTATTTATTTTATTGTAATATTCTTTGTGTTCTCAATGAGAAGGGAGATCATAGAGAAGTGTTAACTAAAAATTATTTGTGTAGATAATATAAACTTGGAGATAATCCTGGTTGAAAAGCTGTTCACATGCTTAAACTGGTCAGCCATCAGAACTTACATTAGGATATTTGAGAAATATTTTTCTGAAGTCAACAAACCCCCTCCCATTCTGATTTTATAAATACTCGAAAAAATATCACTTGGATCCCTAAGAATATGTACATTTCTCTGAAAAATAATCTAAAAATAACTCCTCAGAGAAATTAAAACTGTTGAAATTTTATTTGATGTTGCAGACAGTTTTTCTTTTTTTTTGAATTATAGACTCTGAATCGGAAAACAAAAAAGGCAAAAAAACTAAGATCTTTTCTGTTTGGAGAGTTTGCCATTGTTTTTTTTAAAAAAAATGATAATTGAAATACACTTTATTTTTACAAAGAAAAATATGCCAGAAAGTCTATTTAAAAATATTTTCTTGAAGAAACTTTCTTTTTTAGAATGAATGATCTTTTCCAATCCACTGTTCAGTAGTATCATGAAATCCATGGTTTTCATAAGCTGAATATTTCTGTATGCTTCACTTTATTAATTTATTTATTTGTACGTTTACAATTTTGAATGGTAAAGTGTTAGTTTATTAAAAGGTTTATGGTAAAAGATTTATGGTTTTCAGGAAAACTAAATGGGTTTTGGGAAAATCAGCAAAAGTTATTCACAGGTTTGGTGCATTCACACACCCTGGAACCCTAACCCTCTTGAATGGCCAGGGATATGTGTGTGTACATATACACACATACATATGTACATGTATATATAATTGTAGTACAGAAAATTGTGTGTGTATGAGTGAAAGAGAGCGATAGAGAGAGAGAGAGAAAGAGAGAGAATGAATATATTAATGTAAATATGCTTGAATGTGTGATGTATATTCTTGATGAAATTTGGGGTGATAAGTTTTATAGATTCATATTCTTTTCCAGTGTAGAAGCAGACAAGCCCCTTCTTGATTGAATCCTTTCATCTAGTTGCAGAACTTTTCCTGTGAATATTTCCCAAACTCTTAAGGATTTGGACTTGATCCAAAGTCAGAAATGGAAGCAGAAATAGTGAGAGTGAAAGTTTTGAATGAATCTTGGATCTGAAATCTCTCTGGATGCCAACTCTGAGATTTTAGAACCAATGCTATGAGTACTACTGTAAGAAGAGAGCTAACAGGTGGTCTTTTGCTCACAAGTGATTTAGATTGGCCTGTGCAAGGATATTAGGCTCTTTGCAATATTCTATTTTCAACAAATCAATAATCATTACTGTGGCAGAATCTGAAATTTCTCTTCACTTTCAGGAATTACCTATATATATATATATATATATATATATATATATATATATATATATATATATATATATATATATATATAGTATTTACATGGTAAACAAATGATTATCCCAACAAAAAAACTCTACACCTTGTGTCATAATATCAAAATCTATGTAGAACATGAAGAATACTGAAGAAAATTACATAAATTATAAGAAATAAGTGACTGAAATTACTGAAAGAGTTTTTGAAAGAAAGTTTTCTTTATATATTTAGTGATTAAAGTTGTAGAGCTTTCTAGACTATATGATATAGTCTTGTAAAGAAATTGGACGGCTTTGAAATCTGAGGATGTCTTAAAAGCATACTGATATGATTGCAAGAGAATTGAAGAGACTTGCTTTCACATGATCTTCAGTAGAAGTCACTGGTTCTTGCTGGTGGAAAAGTTCAATGAGTATGAATAATATAGCTGGAAAAATATTAGGACTTGGCCTGGGAGCTAAAAAAAGGTATTAAACATGACGGTTAGAATAGTGCCAATAATGGAAGGTCCAGTGGGGACTGTGACACTGAAGATAAAAGTTGAAGATGAGAGGAAAGATGAAAACTTTACAAATAACGACACTACCGGCGTCTGCAAGAATCCTGAGCAAGGTGCTGGAAATGTGAGACATGACCACCAGTCATCAGGAATGACTTAACTGCAAGCATAAACATGGCATATGTTAGACAAGTGGGGAAGTACAGTACAAACAATAGCTCAATTGTGATCTATGAGGGTACTCAGAGGAGGGCTGGAGACCTGAGGAGACTTTGTTACTCAACCTTCAGCAATGACATCCAGATATGAGAATGTGCACCTATAGGTTTCGACAATGGAAATGCTGAGAGGAAAGGTGGAGTTACAGCCACCAGACATCTGATATGAACATACAGATGTATAATGACGATGACAACGATGATGATGATGCTTAAAGGAAATTAATGCTCTGAGTAGAAAGAAACTTTGTCCCAAGTTCTATTAGGATAAGCCAGTTTAATCAGTGTTTGATCTTTAGCTCCAAGCCACTTATCCTTATGTATCCTGTTTTTACAATGTTTCAGTCAGCACATTTAATCATCCTCGGGGCAAATGGCAGAGAGCCATGTTTGGATTCTGCCCAACCTCTAGGCTGTTAACTCTTGTGGTTGACTCAAAAGACAAAGGCGGAATGTAGCTTGCCTTTTCCAGTGAACTTACAAAAATGATTAAATGAAAATCATTGCCTCAAAAGAAGTCCTTCTATGGCCAACGTATGACTGCCACTTCTTATCGTTTTGTCTCTCTTTCAAAACTCTCAAGAAAACCTATGCAGTCTGGCACCTTGTCTGAAGTTTTATAAACAATCAATTCTATGAAAATGGCAAATAGGTTCTAGTCTAGTTTTGACTGTTTAGAACAAATATTGCTTGCATTGATAACTGAAATCATGATGATCACGTCCTTATAAATTTTGCTTAACACAAAATGATATTTTTTTAAAGATTTAGATGAAGTATTTTTACTATCATTATTTTGTTATAAGCATTTCTTCATCTTATTGATTTTGTCTTTTTATTGTCTTCGAGTGTCATGATAAAAAGCAATAATATTAAGATGGAATTAGGTTGATAATAAATAATGGTACATGTCTGGTTAGTCATCCAACAGAAATTGTCTTGTGACCAGAGTCTTTTGTCATAATATTATGTTGAAGGATAATCAATTAAAAGTAGGGAAAAAAGATAATCGATGAATAAATTACTTCTCTCCCAAGGCAAGCAGTAAAAGAAAAATCTGAATTTTCAAAAATCAAGTGTAAACACTGCCAAATACAAACTAAAGGACTATATTAGCATAAACTCACGTTGTAAATTGAAACCCCAATAAAACATATTTGGGGGTGATTAAAAATAAAAAGAAGTTTTTTCTTGGTATAATAAGGGGTAAATGCTTAAATTTCCAGCCCCTTAGCTCTAGTTGTGCAGCCTGTACATGTGATACATACATACATACACACATAGCCAGCCTGTCAGACCAACTTAAAAACTAAAGAAACCTATTTTGGCAGTTTATGTAACAGTTTCTGTTGATAGTTTCTAATAATGAAGAAGTAATTGACCCAGAGTATTTTGATAAAAAGCAACAATAAGATGAAGTAAAGCTAGTAATGAAATACAGTTCAAGTTAGTCACTCAATAGAAACCATCTTTTGGAAACATGCCCAGTTAGCAGTGATCAATTAAAAATTGGAAAAAGGGGTGATCAGTGGATAAGTTACTTCTCATGCCTTTTGCTTGGGCAGTGATCACTAATTCAAAAAGTCTGAAAAAAAACACTCGCATAAAGTAAGGGATCATTTTAGCATAGATCTTCATGGTAAATTGAATCATGGACTAAAAACCTTTTTGGAATTAATTTTTACAAAACATAGAAACATTTTTCTAGACATAATGAAGAATAAATGTTCAGCCATCTAGCTCCATCGGTGCAAATTGTACATGTGATACATATGCACATAGCCAGCCAGTCAGCTAGACCAACTTGATAACTGAAGAAACCTGCAGTTTTGGTTGACATTTTCGACTAGTGATCAGTGCTAATTTCATATGGGCCAGAGCTGATTAAATGCTTGCTAAGAACCATGCTCAACATCACAGGGGGTGACCACAAGACAGTACAATATATCAGGGAAATAACAGGAGTCCAACACATCATAGAATCCATTAGAAAACTCAAATTGTAATGGGCTGGAAATGTTGCAAGCATGGTAGAAAATTGATGAATATCACAACTCACAACATGGATCCCCAGAGATAACATGCAAAACCAAGGCTGGTCGAATACTAAATGGAGAGAAGAACTAGACAAATTCAGAAAGTATTGGCTCAGCAACACCCATGATAAAGGTCCGGCAAATCCTGGGGAAGGTCTATGTCTAACGATAGACAAAAAAAGACTGATGATTTCCTATATGCTTCCTCTCTCTGTATAAGTTGCATGAATTGGGTAAGGAAGTAAACAGAGGAGGTGAGTAACCATCAGGGATTTTGGAAATCAGTTCCATTGTTTTTAACAGAGTTGCCAGAGCAGCATCCCGGTGAGCTCGAGCAACACTGTACCCTTTATAGTAATAATGAAGAGTTCATCAACCCAGTGCATTGTAACAAAAAGAACATTGATATTTCTTAATGAACACAAAGACTACAATTGACCTTTTTTTCAATTACTGTTGAGAAATCAGTTTCCATATACTTCTTTGCCCAACTTATATGTTTCTCTTTGTGATGTTTACTAAAGGTGGTAGTTTGTTGGCTTTCATGCCTTTAGCCATTGTTCTCAATATTCTACACATATTCTATCTTCACATTTTGCAATATCAGCTTTTCGAAATATTTTCTTGTTGGTGGATCCATTATTTTACTTATTACCCATTTGATTTTCCTCAAAACCCTTTTTGTGACAAAGCTTTTTTGTGTCTTGTTCTCATCTTGCCAAAGTTTTCAATTTCAATTTTAATTGTTCTGTGATCTCTGTTCACAAATTTCAACATTGTGTTCCCATCCCAGAATAATTTTACAAAATCTTTTTTTCGTCTTTTGAGGTTCTATCTTTTTTACGTCCCATGGCAATTTTTATATATCCAAAATTGAAAAATAAGTACCAATAACTTCACTTTTATACATGTATCTATTTACAATATGATGATCAGCCTTTGAGTTGCATGATACAATCTCACACTACTAAATAAGTTATTGCAAGTATTTCTAATAAAAGCAGTTATAATCTGCTGAAATTCTCATGGTATATTGATCATATAAATATAAAAATATCCTGAAAGCTTTATCAATATCAGTTCATTAATATTATTTTATTGTGAAAACAGACTTGCATGATAATTAATGCAAATAAACAAATGGTGTCTGGTAATAAAACTTAATTTTTTTAGCGAACCATAACAAATCAAAATACTATCAATTGTTCTAAACTGATTTTTTTCTAGAAAGAAGTATTTCTTCAATCTTATTTTTAATTGCTTTTATATTGCAACAATTCTGTTTGTCATTCTACAGCCATTAATCAGATCAGATAATGGATCAGAGATAAAGGATAAGCACTCAATGAGACTTGTGCTCACATCACTTTAAACTCAGTCATCATTATCATCATCAGTCTTTTAGCATCTATCATTGGACATAGATCTTCCCTAAGATTTGCCAGACTTCCCTATCATGGGCATCACGGAGCCAATACTTTCCGAACTTGTGTAATTCGTCATGCTATCTTATTTTATGTCAGCCACAGTTTTGCATTGTCTGCTATTTTTGCCACATGACCAGCCCATTACCATTTGGGTTTTCTAATGGATTCAATGATATCTCTGACTCCTATTTTTTCTTTAATGTATTTCTGTCTTGCAATCTATCCTTGTGATGTTAAGCATGATTCTTTCATGCGCATGTTGCATGGTCCTGAGTTTGAGGGTCAGTCTTTTGGTTAGATTCCGTGTTTCAGCTCCATTGGTGACTATCGGGAGGAAGCATTGGTTGTATGCCCTTCTTTTGAGGACTAATAGGATTTTCGTATCATTAAAGGTTGACCTTGCTCCACTGAAAGCTTACCAACCTAAAGTGATTCTTCAGTTGATTTCTTCTTCTTTTGAGGATTTCATGGACAACCATTGTCTTAAGTAGAAATAGTGGTAAGTACTCTCTATACTATCATGATTTTTTTTTGAATGAAGTATTGTCAACTATTAAGATAAAATAAATGTTGGTCAGAAATTTATGATGTTTGACAATACTTTATCTAGAAAATAAAATGGAAACAGGTCTGGTTAGTCACTAAATAGAAACCATCGCAGGACTTATGTCTTTTGGGTGACTAAAAACCTAGGAAAAGGGGTGTTCAATCAATAATTTACTTCTCGCGCCTTTTTTGTTGGATCACTGACAAGTTGGACCCCCCCCCCCACAATAAGAGCATTGATGGTGCTGGACACAAACCAGAGATCAAATTAGCAAAAACCTAAATTGTAAATTGAAACCTCCACTAAAAACGTATTGGGGTGGGGAATTTTGAAAAAAAAAAAACAACTTTTCTATATGTAACAAGAAGTAAATATCTAAATTTTTAGGACTTTAACTCCATTTGTATGACCTGCACACATGATACATACACAGCCATCCAGGTTGCCAGAACAAACCGATTTAAAAACTGAAGACGCCTGTTGACAGTTTTGGTTGACGGTTCCTTCCTAATAACATTTGTTGTTTGCCTTTTGATTTCCCCCCCAAACTCCGCCAATCAGTTGCATCAAGTGCCGTACAGGATGCTGCTGTTCTTTTGGCATGTCTACGGGGATGTTTTCAACAAGCTTCTTCATGATGGTTCAATTCTTGAGGTCGATTGAATCTCCTGACCACCTGCCAAATCCATCTTTTCTGAAAAAATCTAGCTTTCCTAACCCTTGTGCAGTTCCGAACACATAGAACATGCAATCCATTTCTTAACCCATGAGTTAGACATCAAACTCCACAAAAAGAGGCAAATAATTATATTTGTGCACAACTTTGTATAGTTTGCCCAACTTTGTAAAAGAAAAGTAGATTCTATGCATGATTGTCAATACTGTTAGGTTCCACCAAGAGCAAAACATTCAACTGCAAAAAAAAAAAAAAATAGCTTTGTTATGAAATGCCTTTTAGCTTCCAATGAAACCTTAACTCAGGTCCCTCAACTCTGGGGCACATTATTCACACCCAAACTTGGGCAGTTGTTGCTGTCTCATGTAACGTATGAGGCAACGAATTTGTCTCCATTTCACAAACAATCCATGAAGACCCATTCGTTTTTATTGCAGCAATTTTTTTTATTGTACGAAGCACCAGGGTGCTAGTCAGACATCCAAAATGAACTACCTTACACGGCTAAATGACTCCAATTGTCTGTTGCCTTCCCGTAGCTGTTGGGAGATGAGGATTCATACCTTTCCCATAAGCATCATGCAAAGTGCACACAAATAGTGGTGGCCGGAAATGGAACTTGATTCCCTGATTCCATTCTCCATGCTGTCAACTGTTAGGCCACCTGCACCTTATGCATAGTTATTGTCTAATCTACTTTGGCCACACAATCTTTGATATCAAGTATATAATAAATCTGTTGTTATTCTGCCACATATTCCTGTAAGTATTTCTAATAAAAACTGTTATCATATGCTGAAATTCACATGGTATGTTCATCATAAGAATACAAATATATCCTGAAAATTTTACCAATATCAGTTGATTAGTAAATGGAACTTGATTCTCTGATTCCATTCCCACTCCTGTCTGGATCTCTGTGTCATTTTTGTTTCATAACCCTAGTAATAGGAGAATTGCTAGAAACAGTCAACCAAAACTGTCATCATAAGTTACTCAAGTTTTTTAAGTTGATCTGGCTTGCTGGCTGGCTGTACATGTATTATGTGTACATTCTGCACCACTGGAGCTAAAGGGCTGATATTTCAAACATTTATTCCCTATTATGTCTACAAAAAACTTTTTTCTTTCTTTTCTCTTAAAATTCTCCCTTAAATAAGTTTTTAGTGGAGATTCAATTTACCATGTAAGTTAAAGCTAGATTGATCCCTCAGCTTGTATTGAACAGCATTCATGCTTATTTTTTCTGGAAATTCAGACCTTTTAGCGATCACTGTCCAATGATATACTTGGGAAGTAACTTATTCAGGGATCACTCTTTTCTCTAATTTTTTTGATGGATTTCTGCCAACATGGTATGCTGCCGAAAGATGCTGGTCGCATGACAGTTTCTATTGAGTGACCAATCAGACCTGCAACTTCAAATTATTGTAGATGAAGCACGTGACATGAGTTGAAATTGGTTAAGACAATTCAATTGAAGACAAGCTCTTGAGTTGTAGGATGTGTGTGCAAATCTCATTGGAAGCTATTTCATTTCTTAGTTTTGTGTTGCTTGCTTTATAAACTCTGATTGTTGTGATAAAAAGTATCATTTATGAGATGCTATGAATATCAATTTTTTCCCCAAGTTTTTTTTTTTCAACCCTGTCTTGACCAATAGTAGTCAGTTGTGTATTGGTTAGCTAGCCAATTACCATTTTCTGAACTTTGTCTTATGTCAGTTTAAATTGAAAAAAATGGTTGGTTTTTATCTATATGCATACACTTCTCTTCACCTTTGACCCTTCAAATGGGTGAAAAAGCCTCCCTTCACTTTAACCCTTTAAAGGATAGGGTAATTTACCTTCATCATTGATCACTTAAATGAAAAAAAGTTTCCCTTCACTTATGAACCTCGAAGGGGATTCGGTTTTCCTTTCTCTTTTGACTCCTAAAAAAATGAGATTCCTCTTCACTTTTGACACCTTGAAGAATTATGTGTAAACATATTATACTAAAAGATATATATATATATATATATATATATATGTATAATGAACCAAAAGTGAGGGTTTTGTTTAGCATTTGTTTAGCATTGTAGTTACATTGTAAATAGGACTCCCCTCCAAAACCTTTAAAAACTTTTCTTTCTCAAAACTTTTTACTTTGGAACTTTCCCCAGCTGCCCTATTGAACTGATAATATACTTATGCTATACTAGTATTGCCATATTTGTTTGCATGGATTCACTGATTATTGTTAAAGGCTGAAGGTATTAAAGAATTTGGCAGCAGGTTGTCTCTATATTATAACTGTATGCTGATATGCTTATATCTCTGTTGGTGATCTTATTATTGTTTATAAAAAATCAAAGGTTTAAGGATATTCAATTTTTATAATATATCTTTCCGTGGTTCATTTTATTGAATTATCTTATTGCTTTTGCAAAATATATTCCTTTGGTTTAAAGATCACATTTGTGTGTATTTCTTGAGGGGGTTGGCAGCACAGAGCAATTATGATTATGGCACCTAAATGGCAAGCAGTGAATCGAACCTGCAACCGATAGGTTAGGTGTTTCAGTGTAGTGTTGCTCTTACCATTGAGCTAAACAACTGCCAGTAATGCAAAGGACTAAATAAGTACTAAGTGATAACTCTAAATTCTTATTATGTTTATTCACAGTTTATATCTGCCCGATTTGTTCCTTTCAACACGGATGATTTTACTAAGGAAATTTGATTCCTGCAGCAGACCCATTTTCTTTGATTGTTTATTCAATTTACGTTGTCTAAGCCAAATGATGAATTCACCATGTAATAATGGGAAATCATTTCAAACAGAGTTTCCAAATAATATAAGGAAATTCATTTTTAGTTGGATTATATATCCATTTCATTATAATAGTTATAAATATACATATATTTACACATTAATATATTTACAAATATATTTACAAATATACTATATATATATATATATATATATATATATATATATATATATATATATATATATATATATATGTATGTATATGTTTGTTTGTAAAGGATATAAATGAATATGTTGGTTTGTATATATGCATAAATGTTTTTGTATTTTATATGAGTATACATATATATATATATATATATATATATATATATATATATATATATATATATATATATATATATATATGTATATATATATATATATATATATATATATATATACATATATACATATATATATATATATATATATATATATATATATATATATATATATATACATACATATATACATATATATATTTATATATATATACATATATGTATATATATATATATATATATATATGGATGAGTGTGTGTGTGCATTCTTCTTTGTATGTGAAATACATCTTTATTCAAATGTAAGCATTCAAGATTCTCTGCATGAGTATTTGAGTGTGTATGTGAACCATAATTATATGTGTATACTTGATATGTATGATTGTGTGTGATTTATTTTTTCATTATATATATATTAATTCCTCTGTTCATGTACACTTGTATACATTTCTGTTTTTGCGTGTGTCCCTGTGTATGTATAGATTTGTGTATGATACTTTCTTTGTGTGCATGTCCATATCAATGACTCAGTGTGTGTGTGTATCTGTGTGTGTGTGTGTGTATGTGCATGGGTGTATATGCTCACATGTGTGTGTGTGTTTGTTTATGATGGGGCTCTTTTTCTAATAATCTCAACTTATTGTCTCCACATCTCTTCTGCCTGTCAGCAACTGCTGAGATTCACACCCATTTTCAACCTTCCTCCCTGCCCCTGCATTCCCACTTGCTACATCTTCCACTGCCCATGGGTCTGACATTCTTGGAGGTTTTTCCTTCGAGCATCTCAGCTGGATCCATCTTCCTCAGAAATGTGGACAAAAGGAACCTGAAGGACAGACATGGTTACCATCATGCAATTTGAACATGTTCTGTAAAAAGAAGAGAGAAAGAATTCACACAGAGTTGTTTAGATAAAGAAAAGAAAAGAGGCCAGAAATAAGGAAGAAAGAGACAGAGTGAAAAAAAGAGAAATGCCTAGGAAAGAAAAAAAAGAAGAAGAAGAAGAAGAAGAAGAAGAAGAAGAGAGAAAAAAAGACAAAAACTTGGAGCAAAAGAGGAAAGGAATGTATAAAAGAAAAAAGAGAGGAGGAAAATCAGAAAGAATGTGAGAGAGATGATAAAGGAAATATAGAAAGATAGAGAGAAGAGGAAGAGAGGGAAAATGAATTGAAAAAATACTCTAGAAAAGAAAAAGAAACATTAGATAGGAAGTAAAAGGTAAAGAAGAAATAGAAAGAAATGTGGGAGTGAGGAGAGGGAAGGAAAAAAGATATTGAGGAAAGACAGAAATAAGAAAAAAAAAAGTGTGAGGAAATTAGAGAGGAAAGAGAGAAGTAAACATATGAACGAAATAGTATTTGATAAAGAGAGCCTGCAGAAACAGAGAAAAATCAATGATCAAGAAAGAAAGAAAATATGATACATCAAAGGGATAGACAAAGAAAGAAAAGATAGGAAATACAGAAAGAGAAAAAAGAGAGAGAAGAGAGAGGACAAAATAAGAAGAGAGAAAAAGAAATAAGAAAGAGAGAGAGTGAGAGAAAGAAGAGAGAAAAGGATAAAGAGAGAAAGAAAGAGAGAAAGAATGGATTGGCAATGGGTAAGGGAAAGATAGAAAAGGAAAGAAGAGCTTGTGAAAAGTAGACAGTGTTTGTTTCTGGTTATTGATTTTTAGGATCTGCTCTTGACAGACTAAACGATTGCTGCGTATTGAAATGTACATATAACTATGAGAGCCTCAGAAGAACATATGGGCATAGGTCAAACAGCCAAAATGAAAAGATTTGAATGCAACACCTCTGTACGGCTGTGATGTGAAATTTCATATTAAATGACTGGGTAGTTTCAGGAATTTTGCTTTACAGCTTCATATATGAGATCTCAGCAACACCCTCTCACCAGGCAGCCCACTATCATATCAGAGCCCCCATCCCCCCCAAAAGACTCTCCGTCCATTCTGACCCATGCACTGATGATAACTTAACAGCTGAAACAAGTACATGGAAATCACACATCAACCTCCCCAAATACTAATTCAAAAAAGATAATTAGATGAAAGGATGAAAAAATGAAGAATTCTGCCACAGATACACTCCTGTTTTATCTTGGATTTACTTGTACACTTCTATTCATATATATCTATGAATATCTATAAATATCTATATCTATCTATCTATATATATATATATATATATATATATATATAGTGTCATCCACAGACAGCTGTTTCAATGTATTACGTCTCTTCAGTGTGACTATAGACTTTATCCCATCGCGAGGCAGAATTGAAACCCACACATCAGACCCGGAGGCCGATATCCTACCTCTGGACTACAGAACTGGGTGGTCAGTAAGGCTGGATTTAAGCGATATATTCATTTACGCAGAAACTCCGCATCCACCAGAGTGCTCTATTCCTATGGAAGAGCATTGCATATATATATATATATATATATATATATATATATATATATATATATGTATATATGTATATTATGTATATGAGATATGTTCTTTGTCATGCTATGAAAATATCTAACAATGGTTGCAATCAAATTTGGTATGCCTACTCAATGAACTAGGGGAGAGGTCTTAACATTTTAAAAAATTGAGAAAAATAACTTTTTGAGGGCTTTGGAAAGGAGAGTTCTGTTTGTGAAGTAACTGTAATAAGTATAAGTACCTATGATACCAGAGTGTGAACTTAGAGTCCATCTTTATACATATTTTCTTATTCCATATATTTATACATAAATTCTTTAATAGGTCTAAAGTGGAGGGAAACTACTCTACCCCCTTAGGGTTACAAAATGAAAGGATACTTTTTCTCCCCGGCAAAGGTTCAAAAGAGATTAACCTCTTCTCTCATATATATACATATATATCATATTATATGTCTATCATATATCTTTTGTATTTTATCTTATATTTGAGATGTGCCTGATTGTCTGTCATGCTATAAAACAAAGCTAAACATAGGTGCAGCTGCATCCACACCAAATTTGCCATATATACTCAAAAGACCTAGGGGAAGTTTTTGAAGAGAAATATAAAGGGTTTTAAACAGTACAGTTTTTGCTCTTTTATTGTGTCAAAAATGAAGTGAGACTTTAGCTCCCTTGAAGTGGTCATAAGAGAACTGGAGACTTTTTTCCATCTTTTAAGGGATCAAATGTATAGGGATACTTTTTCATAGTTCAGTTGGTCAAAAGTAGGGGAACTTTTCCCCCCCGCTTTAAGGGATCAAAAGTGAAGGCAGACTTTCTCTCCCATCAGCAGGTCAGTATCAACGGGAGACTTTACCCCCCTCAAAGGACCAAAAGTGAAAGGAGAATTTTTCCTCTTCTTTCAGGGGTCAAAACTGGAAGTAATTTTTCTTTGCCTTCAAAGAGTTAGAAGTGAAGGCAAACTTACTAAGAAATTGGTATCCAAAAGGGCCCTCTTGGTTAGTTGCCTCAAAAACAAGCAGATCACAGTAGAATTTCAGGAAAAACTGCAAAAAAGGCTTAAGTTTCAGCAGTGCTTGGTAGAAGATCTTTCCCCAGATATTCAATTTGGAAAAATATGCTATCCTCAAAAATGTCAGTAGTCCTAGGCTTCTCTAGAAGGAGGAAATATGACTGGTTTGATGAAAATAATCAAGACATCCAGATTAGCTCAGATTAACTGAAGAAACCTATGTTGACAGTTTTAGTTGACAGTTCTTAATATGTTAAAACTTTCATCAACTTTAATGATTACATATATAGTCCCACAGCAAATTTTGGGGTGTAGGGAGAAAATGAAACATTAAACATTATAGGCCGTGCTTTAACTTTTAAAATCTTACTTTCAATGATTCTTACACATTTAACACATAAATCCCTTGAGATAATAATTCTGTTCATGTTTTTTTTAAAAATACTCCAGCCTGCTCGAACTGGGAGTCTTACTTAGGGAATTAAAAAACAGAGGAATCAAGTAAAATATTTTTCTTTTTGGCAAATTTTTTTGTTTCATTTGATTGATCATAATTTGGGCTTTTTATCTGGAAAACAATGTTTTTTTCACTCGATATTTAAAAAAAATTTTCATCATTTTTATCAACTGCTTAAACCAACCCGTTATTTTCTAAATGTATATTTTTAGCTCTTCCTATATCTCACTTTGACTTACTTACATATGAATATAAGAACTAGGATGAATGATTAGATACAGTGAGATAATGAAAAAATATTTACTAGGGTATTTACGAATATATATTTTTTTCTGTTTTTTTTTGTTTATACAAATTGACCAGCATTTCAAATTATGGAAGGTTGCAAGTTGATGCAGACAACACGATGTGCATTTTTGTTGCAAAACACTGCTGTGTTGCATCTTATTTCTATGAATTCAACACATGTCCCCTTGGTCTTTGCATAGATGAAGATGTCCGGTGTCAACGTTGATCATGAACATCGATAACTCCCCTGGAAAGGTGCTGACTCATAGTGTTTTTTCCTTTTTCTTTAGATACAAAATATTGTACATTTTAGCAGAGTTTAGTTGACAAATGATGAAAAAAATGATTTTTTGTTAAAATTATCTAACTTTATTTCGGTAGAATTTTAAAGACAGAATTTCAAATTTCTGAAAAATTTCTTGCTGTCATTGATAACTGTATCATTATTGATTTTTTGTTAAATAAAGGAAACATTGAATTTATAACAGTCAAAATCTATCACACAATCAATGGAAATATGTTTTTAGTTTTCTTCAGACAAAAATTTGGGCTCAATTATTTTTAGAAAAAGTTTTAAGAATCCAGATTCGATTTTGAAAATTTTTCATTGTTTTCAAAATCAGGTATTGATTACATGATGATTTTTCTGGTCAAAATTGTACATATCTAAAGTTTCAGCTCTTAATCTATATACAGGGATTTCAGTGGTCAGTAATTGCGGCAAAAATTACTGACCGACAGAATGGAAGTATTATATGTCAGTGGTCAGGAATTAAGGCTAGCATTACTGACAGAGTATAGTTATATGTATAATAACAGGATATTGACTGACATGGATAATGACAACCTTTCAAATATAAAAATCAAGGTGATACATTCAATTTTTTTAAAAGCTGTTTCCTCTCTGGAGTAAAATTACAGCACTACTTTTGAGGACCAATTGAGATCTATAAAAAACATGGATAATTGCTCTCTTTCAACAATTTCCTCTGGGAATTTTTTCATCCCTAACCTCAACACATCCTTTTATTGATCAATGTTAAAAGATAATCCAATTAGAAATCGTCAACCAAAACTGTCAACGTAGGTTTCTTCAGGTTTTAAGTTGGTCTGGCTGGATGCACCAAAGAAGGTAGAGAGCAGAAAATTTGAACATTTACTCCTTATTATGTCTAGAAAAAAATGGAATTTTTTTTTTTATAATCCCCCTTTCACCAAATGAGTTTTTAGTGGGGAGTTCAATTTGCAGAGCAACTTTATGCTAAATCAGCGACAGTTTGCATCCAGCTGCATTCATACTTATTTTTTTTCAAGTTCTGACTCCTTTTAATGATGATAGTCTAACAAAGAAGTAACTTACTCGTTGTTCATCTCTTTTCCAATATATTAACCGATCATCTCCGACATAGCATGCTGTCAAAAAATGTTGATCATGTGATGATTTCTATTGTGTGACCAACCAGACCAGTTTTTTTTATTTTTTCCCATCATACATGCTTGTATCTTTATACAATTTTTGACAGAACAAGTCTGAATCAGTGAAATTGGCTTCTTAGTAGGAAAAGCCTGTGCTACATTGTTTTCACTCACATCTATCAAATTCTCTGGTGTTAATCTCATAAAAAGGCAAGTAGTAAAACAGAGTGCAGGGATTTTGGGGTTCATTTTTTTTCCCAAAAAATATTTATGTAAAATAAAAACCAATGAGAGACAAGAAGGAACAGATCAAATGACATTATTCTATGGTGTTTAAACAGTGGCTTACTTGATGGTCTGAACAATATTTTCAGAAATAAATGGAAATCTACCAAATTTTTATCATCAGAATATTCAAATTGGATGTCCAAAGTAATCGAACAGGAGTATCATCATTTTTCAACTCATAAGTAATAATTTCAAAGAAGAAATCAAAAATATGACCTAGTCTATAATATTGGCATCCTTCTTTTATAAATGGTTGCATGCCCTCCTGGGCAATAATGACTGCATCCAAACTTTTCTTGCAGCCATACATAAGCTTCTTGCAATTGTCAGCTGGTAGTTTCTAATCATTTCTGAAAGTATTATACGGGTTTTACAATAAATTCAAGGGTGTCAATAATCCTGAGAGGAGCTAAAACTCTTGAATAGTGGAAACAGAGGGAACATTATTGTTCATTTGATATGAATTATGGACTGAGACAGATTATTTACCAACCAGGCCCCCAATCTGTTTATTATTGAAGCTACCCACTACTTTGCCTCTGCCCCCCCCCATCTGCGGTAGCGGTATAAAATCCTAAAAGCATTACTTCTAAATGTTTATATGTCTGTAACCTACTTTAGAAAGAAAGTAGTATTTGTAATATATCAGATTTGAAGAAAAAATATGCAAAAGTACATGTATATATACATAATGTGTACTGTAAAGAGTGAAACAGACTCGGGAGTAAAGTGTTCAGAGGTAAGGTTAATAATCCTTAGATGTAAATGGTCCAGACATGTTTCGGGATTCTTCCCATCTTCAGTGGTACATGTTGTGTGAGTATGTGTTTAAAGTTCCCAAGTGGAACCAGAGTCCACTATCAGGAGCTATGACGTGGGTAAAATATGTTATAAGAGCTGGTGGAGGCCTCCTGCTGAGTGGGAGAAAGTCCAGGTAGGTATCAGGTCTTTGATTAAGCAGCAGCAGTTGGTCTTGGGGAGGGAAGAGTGTGTCAGGGTAGGGGGGAGTGATGTGGTGTTGGATTTTTTGGTATGTTAGGGATAGTGTAAATGGAGGGGTGGTGAGGTTAAGGAGCTACATAGGTATCAACCTTATAAGTTATCAAAAATGTATTGGCTATGATTTGGACAAGAGGTATAACTGGCTAAGGTGAATTTTTCCTATGGGTCTGGGTAACTTTGAAGCTTCCATTATTGAATGTATCTTAGACGTGGGTGTGAGGATATTAATGGTAGGAGTTTTGTGCATTAGGGTTCTGTGTGGTGAGGGTTGTTCAGTTTAGTGTTTAATCCATTAGGATATAGGGTTTTAAGTTTGTTGATCCACATATCTTTGTGTTTCTCTAGAACTTTAGTTATGTCAATTGGAGAAGTTTTTTCTATTTTTTCTATGATGGTAAAGCTAGCGTCCGTGGCAAAACTGTGGCCAGGTGTGCAAAAGTGTAGTTCTACGGGAATTGGGCTACGATTGTTTTGTGACTTAATCCTATGTCTATAATTGTTCAGTCTAATATCAAATTGCCCCTCGGACTTGCTTATGTATTGTAACTTGCATCTATTGCACTCTAGAAAGTATATAATGTTCTTACTACGGCAGTTGGTGTTGTGATATATGTGGTAACTCTCTTTTGTGGTAGTGCTTGCGAATGTGTTAGTGTACTTGAGTCGGTTGCAACATCGACTATTTCTTATGTCTCAAGGTTTGCAGAATTTAGTGGTTCTAGGTGTAATTTTTGTGTATGACTTTATTGTTAATGATATTATTACTAATCATGTCTCTGATGTTTTGGGGCCTGCTGTAAGCAATGACACATGGGTCTGTGAATGTTTTTCTTAGACATATATATACCAACTTTTGTTTGGACAAACTAATTTTTTTTTGATGATGACACAACTTCAGGTATAAAATGTAATATGTTGCAGTTAAATTTTCTGTTTGATACCATTTTTTTGCTTTGAAGGATGTCATAAAGAAGGCCACAGAATGAATCAGCTGAACTGTTGTGTTGTCATCAAAGATGGGAAGAAGAGATTAGATTGTCCAAGCAAAACTTTATATATAAATGACTCTTCTCAAAGTTATAGTCAGTACCGAAATATCATCGGTAGAACTACTACATCCTGGTACAGTATGAGTCAAGGATCTTTTTCTACCAGTTGAGTCAACATTAGACAAAGCTTTACTGCATTTTCTTTTCTGCAACTTTGATGCTATGAAGATAGTACCGATATCAACATTATTTTTGATAGTAACATAGTTCTGCCACAGAAAATAAAAGGTAAATAATCTTCTTCGTGTCTCATTTCACAATGGAAATATCCTTGCAACTTGGTAAAGGTTGTCAAAAAACAATCAATACGAAAGGCAATGATATGTTTCCTGGCAAATATAAATGCTGATGTGCTATAGGATGTTGTTTCGTATATTGTCCAGTGATTAGCACCTCTAGTTTTATGGACACCTACTCGCCCTGGTCAATGACTTACTATTCAAACATTCACTGACTGAAGTATAAATTAAGTAACGTAGCTGTGATCTTTTCCAAATTCTAATTAGGTGAATATCTATCAAGGTGAGTACCAGTATTCTCACTTACCAAAAGTTCATTTTTTTTTGGTGCTTTTATGAATGAATGCTAAAAACAGAAATAGCATTCAGCGTTTTGCAGTGAGACATTAAGGAGGCATGTGCATCCTTTCACTCTCTTTCCATTCAATCCAGTTTCCTGTATATCCCACCACCCTAACCTCCAGCTGCTTACTAGTAGTTGCATCTTCGCTTCACACTATTTCAGCTCACAAAAGTTTTTTTTATAAAGGAAAGTATTTAAGAGGCAAAAATTAGAAGACAATCTAGTTTGATTTATTTTCACTTACATTTCTACTGATGTCATTGCATTTACAGCATTTACTTTATTTTAA
>OY735214.1:37455774-37535774 GCA_963457665.1 Thysanoteuthis rhombus | reverse complement strand
CTATAAAGATTAATTTGCCTTGACTCAGGTCCCATTGGAGTGGAGAGGTGTAGTGGGTCGGTATTTTGTTAATGTAGGAGTGAGGAGGTGACAGGGTTGGGTGGCAGCTTGATTATCTCTCTGTTTCTTTCTTTGCCGATTTCTTTCCTTGTTTATTCCCCCCAACCCCCATCTGTCATTCCTTTATACAATCTATTTCCATTTCACACACACCAAATTAAACTTTGGTCTCCTTGCCGGAAATAATTTTTTCTGGTTTGGTTTTCATATTAATTGTTTCTTGTTTAAGATGATGATGTCTTTGAAGACCACCCCACCTTCCTACTATGATGGAGTATCATGGCTTCTTTTTTTTTCCTCTCGTAATTCTTGTTTAATCTCATTTTGTTTGCTATGGTTTTATGTTTGGATGTTGGTATTTATTCTACTGTAGGAGTTTCTGCCAGTTCGTTGGTTGGTCAGAAGTATAGAAAATATGGTTTATGAGGGCCACATCTCCCAGGAATCATTTCCCGAATGCACAGAAAAGGGGTAGGATTGTACAGAAGTACGTTAGTCCCTACATTGAAAAAGACTTCATGTCATATCTTTCCCTTGTGGGGAGGCAAAAAGATCCTACCACTGTTCGAGATAAAATTTTGAAAATTTACTGATTACAGTGAGCATAGTTGTCTGAATTAGTCAGACTAATACACTAATCTTTGTTTTTTGTTTTTTTATTTACTTATTTTTTTTGTTTTGTTTTGTTTTGTTTTTCACTATAGTTTTTTGGGAAAAATTCCTGCCCCTAAATAGCTCTTCATTGAGGGCTTTTAAAAATGTAAGTTCATATTAAATTGGTCCCTATTTTAGTGTCTGGCAGCATTCATGCGAATCCAGACTTTTTCAGCCAATGTTACCTCTGATATTCTTCAAATTTGTTGCAATTGGTAATTCTTGAATCTGATTCGGTTTTATATTTTTGTCTACTTTTGCAACCACTCAGGTTTAAACAATTCATTGATTTGAGCATCAAAGATCTATGCTGTATTATATCTTACTTGCTAATTTTCATGTAGTATAAATATAAAATCTTGAAAACTACTTTCTTATCATATTTGGAGATGAAAGGCTCTAACAACCAATATTTCTCCTCTGTTTGATTCATTTGCTCTTCAAAATGATGGTTCTGATGGACTATTCATCAGTACAGGCTGTCTAGTTTTAATTTTGAAAGTATTGATGAAACTCTAAGGTTACCAGAAGCAATTTACACCAGAAAGAGGCCAATGAATGTATTGTCTGGAAAGATGTGTTAGAAACAACAAAGCTGAGGATACTAGTTCAAATAATTCATGAAATAATGGAAATTTTGCATCTCAGAACTACAGGCAACAAATCTTTCCATAATCCTGGAACTCCAACGAAAAGACTCTATTTAAAAAGAAAAGGAAGAATAAGTTATTGCAAAGCTTGCCTGTCTGTTTGAATGGTTGTATATTTACTGGGTTTAAAAACCGACTCAGAGACATCATAATATTATTTTTAGTTAAAGCGTAAATTCTGTACAAAAATCACTTTAAAAAAATTTGAATTTCATCATTCAACCTTTTCTAGCCAATATAGACCAAGAGTAAATTTTTCACCAAAATCAAATCACAGTTTACAAGAATTCGATTTTGTCAGTAATCTTTTCTAATCAATCAGGAGATATGACTGTACAATCAAGGAACAGCCATTCAAGTGTCCGGTTGGAAACTGACCTATATGCTAAAATAGTCAGAATTCAGCTCCATTAATTAATGAATTGGTTGGTCTTCTTTCTTTTAGATGGCACCTTGTATTTCAACCAACTTATTCACTTTTGAATTCAGTGTTTCTAAACTTCTGATAAAATGAATATTCAGTTCAACTCTGTAATCAGTTTTCTAACTTGATATCAGCTACTGAATTGTTGCTAAATGTCTCTTTTACTCAGTCTGCTGCTATATTTCCCACGAACACACACAAACACACACATACTCACACTTGGCGAGTGAAAGAAAACCCATTCATGCAGAAATGACAATTTACTAATCTTTGTTCAGTTCCTGTCAACTTCCATAAATATAAAGTCAAAATAAACAGGATCCTTTGAACATTAGAAACAAATTGATTACATTCATTTCAATTTATGTCATTTACTGAAAGAAATTCATCATTATTGTTGAAATGTCTTCTTCAATTTGTATATTCCTTACAGAAATTTATCTTCAAACTATTACTGACTTAGCTCAAAATCAGACTTCCAATCAAGTGTTCAATCCAAGGAAAATCCAGAATTTCCAATGATTTTTGTTGATAGACAGGCAGGCTGTCCGTACTCAGTAGATTGTCATAGCACAATTTTCCAAAACAATCTAACCCTGTACCATACTAAGCATAGTGGTACCAATCAAGTTGTGTGGTCACTGAAAAGGAATGCAGGTCCTCCTTCAGAGCTAGTTATTTTTGCATCTCATACTCCAACATAGCCAACATTTCTGTTGTATCTCATTAGGGTTAGGGGTAGGGGTAGTGATTAATAATTTGAGACTACAATCATTATAGTATGAAATATGGAAATAGAGCAATATTACTTGCTCTGTAGGGGAGCGTTGCAATCATTTTTTGAACCACAATACTGAAGTTGTACCAGCTAAGCTCAGTTAAAGCCGACCTTTTAGCGGATGAACTATGATCCTCACTACTTTTTATGGCTGGCGGAGAAGTGGATCCTTACAGAAGAGATTCAAGGACCCCTTAAAAGGGATCCTGATCTCCTGTGGAATTGTTCTTCATCAGTGGACAACAGGCAGCCAACTGGAACACATGACAGCACATTCGACCGAGCAACCTCCTTTGCCAAAGCAAACCACAGAGCAAAAGAAGAAGATAAAAAGGCAGCATCGCGAGGCGGAAACTTCCCCTGACTACTAGACCTTCTCCTGCAACCATTGTAGAAAGGCCTCTCTGGTCACCTGCAACAGACAGAAAACCCTCCTAAATCTTCATAGCCAAGCCATGATTTGATGATGCTTCAAGGTCCATGATATCAATTTCATAAATGGTTTATGACGGTCTTAATCATGTTGGATGGAAAGGGGAGCAGGTGCCATATTTCGCAGTATTTAAACCAAAGCAAAAGAAAAAAAAAAAGGAATAGGATTATGAGTCAGAATATAAGTTTTAAGAGAAAATGAATTTGATGGAAATGTATGCATGAGTCATTGAAAAAAAAACACAATACAGGTCCGATAAGTCAATCAGTAGAAACTGTCTTTTGGCAGTACACCATGTTAAGGGTGATCAATTGAGAAGTTGGAAAAAAGCTGATCAATGAATGAATGACTTCTCTCGCCTTTTATTGGATGATGATTGCTGGAAAAGTCAGAATTTAAAAAACAAAACAAACATGAACACGGCTGGGCATGAAATTGTAAATTGAACACACACCCTAAAAAAACGGGGGGGGGGGCTATATATATATATATATATATATATATATATATATATATATATGTAAAAAAAAAAAATTCTGCACATAGTAAAGAGTAAATGTTTAAATTTTCAGTCCTCCGGCTCCTGCCTTGGTACATAGCCAGCCAACTTAAACACTGAAGAAACCTAAATTTTTATGACAGTTTTGGTTGACGGTTTCTAATATAACTAACCAGCTTATCTAGTATTGCCTGAGCATAAGACTCCCCTCCCCCTTCAAGCTTTGCTTTTTCTTGCCAGATTTTACTTGTCAACCTTTGCAAATAAATATGAAAGGAATTTGCATGTTCCAGAAAAACAGCATCCCTCTCCCTGCCTAAAAGAAACTACTTTGTTGTTTGCTCATAGAACATTGCAATCCTTCCATGTCCTTCCAGATTAGTGGATACTACTTTTGATTTGGAAAATACTGATGAAATTATAGGATAGCCAGAAGTAACGCCAACCAGAAAAAAGGCCAGAAATTGTATCATCTGAAAGGGTATGTTTGAAACAACAAAGCCAAGTATACTAGACCAAATAATTCAAGTTAGATTTGGATCTTCAAACTACCCAGAGTGATTGTAGTCTCTAAAAAATCTTTCCCAAATCCTCAAATTCTAATCCACCTATCTAGAAGAATTTAGCAAAACTTTTTTAGTCCTCATTTGATTATGAGCATAGTGGCATAGCTCGAGATAGCTAGAGATTTTGGGGGTTCAGGATGAAGGTTTGGGCCTCTTGAGGGGCCCCTTCCAATATTCGGTGTGATTTGATAAAAAAAGGAAATTTGCTATAAATACACCTGCACTATCTCCTATTTGGTGAAAAACAACCCTAAAGGCTGATTTGTACAAATATTTACATATTAATCCTTGCTAGCACATAATGTTACTAGAAATGCAGTAAGTGAACTATATTTTATGAAGCTTTTGCAGCCTGGGGAAGGGGGGGTATTTTATTAAACTTACATCTGGTCCAAGACTTAATACACAAAATATTCTTTGTTTTTAAATGAAATATCTCAGTCATTATCAAAGAATTCTGGACAAAATTTCTCTGTAGAAAAAAACACATTTTCATATTTTCATTTTTTTTTTCACTATTGCACAGGATGTCACCTAAACAAAAAATCAGAAAAAGGGATTTATTGTTCCCCCCTCCAAAAAAAAACAGTAGCCATTCTTCCCTTAGAATGAGAAGGATGTGTCCCTTAGTCATTTTGTCCTCTCTCCCCATCATTACATTCCTATTCTTTTGTAAATACTCCACTCATTGTAAATATGTCATATGACAGAATAGTATAGACCCCGTAAATCTAATGCAGTATTGAGTTGAATGAATGGTGTGAAAATAGGAGGAGGGATTCTTATGGTGAAAGGTAAATTGTAGCATGAATGGGTCATGAATGGAACTAATCAAGAGTAGGATGGTCAGCAAAAGAGTGGCATCTTTCCCTCTTACCTTTTGGCCTTGTGCAGCATTTATATCTTAGAGCAAATAAAATGATATTTTCTCAGTTAAAACACCATCTGACATTATTAATCTTTTTTCATTTTAACTTTCAGAATAATGTAAGTGTGAAGCAAAGCAGCAACAGCAGCAGCATTTTGACATTTGTCATTTGACATACATCTTTCCCAAGATTCTTTCTGTCCAGGGCAATGCAGCACAAATATCTCCTTAGCCTATTTAAATTTTCTTGCCATCTTATTTTCTGCCGGTCAAAGTTTTGCATATGATATCTGAGGATTCATGTTGTGAGTCATAAGGTCCAGTTATTGTCTAACATTGTCAATATGGCCTTCCCACTGCCAGGTGAGTTTTCTAATAGATTCTATGATACCTCTGACTCCTGTTTTGTCATGTGGTCTCTCTAAGTGATGTTAACTATGATCCTCTCTTGGACATATTGCATAGAGCTTAATTTAGTTTGAGAGCTAATCTTTTTGTTAGGTTCCTTGTTTTGGCTCCATAGGTAACTATTTGGAGAACTCATTGGTTGTAGACTCTCCTTTTCAAAACTAAGTAGACACAAATCATTGATGGATTTGATAGAAGTAAAGTAACTTGTGAGAGCTAAATAGTGCAATTTGAGAGCCAATCTTTTTACCAGTAAAATCTGAATGTTATAATATTTTCTGAAAAAAATTATCTTGTAAGAATAGGGAAAGGATTACAAACAACATAAGAAAATAGGTAGAAAAAACACATTCGTATACAAGATTCTACCCAAAAGTTCAAGGAATTGATCAGTTTGTTCATCTGTCAAGTTATCCATCATTCCCCATATCTTGTTAGACATCTCTCACAATCACACCAGTTAGAACCTCATTTTGTATAATTTTTTTCCATTCTCTGAGGAAGCCATTCCACACCTTACGTTCCGTGAACATTTGGGTAGCAGCTGCTAAAGAAAACAAGATACCATTGAACCTTGATTTTATATAATGTCTATCTCCCATACTAAAAAAATGACATATCAAACTATTTCTGATAATTGTTTCAATTTGGATGTATTTACTTCCATCTTAATTGTCAAGTTGTTATATAAAAAGATAAGCCACCCGTATCTCCTTTTAACTCCTTACATTTGCTTAAATCAAAAAATTATGATAATGAACCATCAGTGGGTGGTTTCTGGGGACATGATGAAACTTTTGCCGAGACGTGCCTATGTGGCTCTGCGTGCATAATGTTTTACACCTATTTCATGTCACTCACAGCAGGCCTATCATAATACTGCACGAAAGCTAGCAACACTGTTTCGTCTATTTTAATCTCAAAAAAGAAACTGCCATGAAAATATACAAAGAAAAAATTAAGATAAAAAGCATGACTAAGGCTATAAAAATGACATTGTCATTCAGGGTTGTCTAATCTATATGGATCTATAATAGAATAGAGATAGAGGACTCATTACCACAAGTATAATACACTTTATGATTGCTATATTGACTTGTATAGATATGCTACAATAAAAAACCTTACCTATTTTATAGCTTTAGAATAGATATGATTTTTATCATCCACATTCATTCTGTTAAAATATTATTTTATTACGATGAATCAAATATGACTTTTATTATTAAGACTTACTTTATTAAATGTTATTTCATACCATAAGTGACTTTTATTGTCAACATTTTCTTCAGTAGAATATCATTTATTTTACTAAAAATATTACTCATTTAATACTATAAATCAAAGAATTAATGTCTTTTCTTTTCCTAGCCAGAAGCCAAGGATGTTATTTTTTTTCCTATGACTTTTTTTACTAATCAACATTGTGACTATTTTCAATGACTTTTCTTTCCTACGAATTTATTATCTGAACCATGGTTTATTTCAATTTTTTGAGGAGAGGGTTACCGGGTAAGAGCTGAGGTCTGGAGGGAAAATGACTCTAAAGGAGAATAAATAAAGGACTGAAAGGAAAAGGAACCAGTGTAGTTAAAGCAAACAACATTATACTTTGAATTATTACTCCCAGTGAAATAGAAACCATTTCACTCTTTCAAAACAGTAATAAGGATAATCTCACCATTTTATCTTCCTGTGATATTAGAGCAACAAGATACAAGACAAGGAAAGAATCAATTCTTCATAAACAGTTCTTCCTATTATACCAGCAAAGTGTCCAGACAGTGTCAGGGAGAACATGGCCTCCTTGATAAGAATTCTAAATGAATTCTGTAAATATTGCAATCATATCATCATCACCAGCATCATCATCATCCTTTCAATTGTTAAGTAAATATAGATAGATAATCATACCTCTTTGGTATTGTCAATTTTGAAAGTACCCAAGTATACAACTATAAGGAAAGCACAAAAAAATTGTGGCACTAATCTTATAAAGGAAGAGCATCTATCTTTCTGGAGAATCAACATTTGAGATCCTTTACTTTGGTTCAAACCAAACTAAAGAGAAAATAAAGAAGGGGATTAAGAAGCTGGCCTGGTGTCTGAGATAGTTGTGTATTTCCCAGTGGTGAGAAGGGTTAGTGTTCAAGTCAGTATCATGAATGCTGGTTTCCAAGGTAGGTAGGCTCTCTTCATTGGAAGATTGGTGCAACACAATCTTCTGATTTTCATCTCCTCATTAGTCCTTGTTCTTTATTTGTGTGATAGAATTGATTGCTATTTTGTTCCTATCAAGTTTTCCTGATGAACCTCACCAACCAGGTATTTTGAGTTGAAAAAAGATATCTTGGTTCCCGATTCCATACAAATTTCACAAGAACAAAATCTCTTAAAACCTCACATGTGGAGCAAATCATAATTGTTTCATCTGAGAATGAAAGGCTATACTAAGCTTTTTGAATATCTATAAGGGTATGGGAAAGCATGGTAAGTTACATGGGAATAAAACTTCAGTTTATGCTGTTGGTTTATTCAAGATCATTTTAGAGCCCAATGCTCCAACTCCAAATACCAGGTTAGTGACAGTCATAAAAAACAGCAATCATTTTTGAAGCTCAGAGAAAACCACTTTGTTTTTTATTGATGCAATGACAAAAATTTCAGCCTTTTCAAGACAATTTAACCGAACCATTAACTCCAATTGTCTTTGTTTCCTTGTCATCAGAATTGGTTTGTAGATTTGAGAAGTATCATGTGTTCCTTGGAGTGCAATAATAATACATGTTAAATCTTAAACAAATACATGTACTAGTTATATATATCATTATCCTTGACTACAAAGTATGATGATTCAGGAAAAGTTTAATTAATGATAAATGTACTTTTTTCAGTTAGAAATAAAAGAAGAGCAACTTACCAAGGTTTGAGATCAAATTTTATCAATCTGGCACTTTGAATGGAACTGAGAATTTCCCAGCCTTAAAGCCGATGATCTGCCCCAGACGTGAGGTTTTTAAAGTTTTTGTTCTTGTAAAATTTGTATAAATGGGAAAACGGAATATCTATATTCCACCTCCAAGTACCTGGTTGGTGAAGTTCATGGAGAAAACTGAATAGTAACAATACTATTTTTTTCCAAATTACCAAATTTGATAGCATATAAGTCCCCCTTTATGTCAGCTAGGAATAAAAAGAAAAAAAAGAACGCGTCCCCTTGAATCATCATTAATCATCCAGTTTTTCTAAATTCCTTCTCAAGTTCTGTCTAATGAAGGTATACATTTATCTTTTGAGCCAGGATTTTGGAAAATGGTTGGGTCTTATATGCTGTAAAATACGGTATCAGTCATTTTTCGAAAAATATGCCTAAAGCAAGGTCAAAAGCTCAGTATCCTTTTTTTACCCAATAGAAATAGTGTAATAGAAATAGATGTTCCTGGTATGAGCTGTAGTGAAGAAAATCTCTCATGGTAAGCATAGGTGTGTTGCCTTTCTGTTTCATAGTGGCCTCCCTTACTCAAGTTGGACATGAAATGAAGCTGGGAAGAGAATGAACATGGGACAAAGCTTCCTCATTTAAGATCATTTGTCTTTGTCCATTGGAGCAGGTTGCAATGCCCCATCTCCATGCAGAAGTGCTAAGGGTTCAAGAGGCAGGAAAGAAAATGCAAATGCTGAGAGGGATGCTTATATTTTCTCTATGTATACATTCCTAGGCCGAATCTACATCAGCATCTGGTGAAATGTTCTTAGTCATGTGATTCCACAATTCGTCATTTCTTTTATACACTCTGTTATTACCCTCTTTGCTGAATACACAACGGTAACCTTTAATTTAGAACAAAAGTTTAAAAAACATGATTTCTCTCTCTCAAATTGAATTTCCTTGTATTTGTAAAATCTTCAACACTGAAAAGACGAATGGATCAACAAAAGAACTGAAAACAGAAGATTTTTCCCTTCTGGAGATTATCATTTTGTGAGCCATTTTTTTCAAATATTCTACAACGGTTATTTATGATTTTTATTGATTAACATATTTTCTATTAATTCCGCAGCATTTCAAATATTAGATGATTGAGAAATTATTGGTATTTTTGTTTATTGAATCTAAAAGAAAAGCAGAAGTTTCTTTTGTAAAATTTTGACTTTAATTCTATTTTGTTTACAGAGTTATGAAGATAATCAATGTATTACGGCTCAGCTAGAATTGTTCAAAGCAATAACTGAATTATTAATTTTTATCTTTTCTATAATCGATATAAATCATATTTCAATCATGAAGGAGGGAACGAAAATGACATAATCATATTCTTTTGTATGACAACAGTGAAACACCAAAGACATTAAAGAATGAAACGGAATTTTGTAACAGATCAAATGAAGAAAAAAAAAAAAGGAAAGGATTTCCAGAATACAAACATGAATTAAAAAAAAGTTCAAGATTAGTAAAGAGAATAGAAAACAAAGAAGTACAAAATAGAATTACAAAAATTATCAATAAAAAGATCAAGTTAGAATTGAAAAAATAAAATAAAATAAAAACCTAAAAAAAAATCTAAAATAAGAGAATAAATATAAATATAAAGCAATAATTAAATTAGAAATAAAAAAAACTTAAAAATAAGGCAATCAAATAAATTTGAATAAAACCAAAAAGAAAATAACAATGAATGAACACATTTGTTTTCTAAAACAAAAAAGATAACAAACCCCCTGAAATTTAAGAAAGTGTCTTAGAGGTTAATTGGCTCTTGGCAAGTAGTATGCTTTTTGATTTGTGTTAATTTCTGAAATCTTCATTAATTTTTTTTCCATTTTGCTTTTTGTTTTTAATTAATGGTGATGATTTATTTAGTTTTCAGGCAGGCTTCGAATCAACTAAATTAATTTCCAATTAGTGATCAGAAAGAACTCAGAATTGACCTTGTAAACAAAATATAGTTAGTAAGACATCCTATGAAGGAAAAAGAAAGCAAAAATACATCCCAAATCTTTTGTAGAATTCTTTTGTTGTTCACGAACAAGAAAAATAGGCCTTCAGTCATTTTCTTAACATTTTCAAAATCAATAACTTTCTTGTTTGCCCTAAGTTTTGTCTGCAATAGTAGCCTAGTCATATGCTTATTAATTATCTGGTGATTATTGAACACTGCTACTTTTACTTTCTTTAGAATGAAGCGTTATCTCACTGAGATTAAGACGTTATAGCAAAACAGTTTAGTCACAACCATGGACCTTCACAATATCCTCTGCTTCTAAACAAAATGAAGCCGTATATATCACGAGGCAATTTTTACTAGCCAACGAACATGATTATATACTTTAAACAACTTGATTAGTGATAGTCCTCCACAGCTTTCTCTGCTTCCATCTGAAACCATGCATTGCAGTGACTGTTTGAAGTGGATTATTCAACTGAATATCATAGTTTTGCCATTTTAATAACTTTATCAGATATGGTCTTCCACAACTTCTTTAAATTTATTATGAGACTGCCCAAGGCAAGATTTATCCACATGGAAATGAATTCAATAGTTACCAGAGTTTTTCCTTTTTAATCCTATGGATTGAGGTGTCTCTGACAATACTATGCTAAGCACTGCTTACATAAGGCATTGCTCAACTATGTTAGGTAAACATTAATTTTGTCTATCAGTTAATTCTAAAAAGCAAAGGATAAAAATAACACCATAAAAATGTTCAAATATTATTCAGAATTGTAATCACTAACAATCACTGTGACACAAGCCTGCAAACCACAGCACCATGACTCAGGGCAGATTTAAATAATTTGAAGAAATATATAAGGTCCAATGTTGTTATAGAAACCAAGTGATTGATGGTATCACATATCAGCGGTATTATTTGATTCTCCCCCTGGATACTTCAAATTCTTTGGCTTCTATTACATAGAATTTCAGCTTGCTTCGCTTATCTTGTTTGTCCACGGTGTTATTTTATTTCATTTTAATAACATTTTTGCTAGTATTGAAGATATGTGTATTTTTCTGGGATGTTTTTGGATCATATCATATTCCAAAATTAGCACTGATTCTATTATCAGTCATCTCCTTATCTATGGATCTTTCAGAATGAAATTGTGGATCTCCTTATTTTGTTGACCACTAGGGCATTTTATGAGTCATCTATTCTTAGGATCAATAATCATAAATTCTTTTTGTTTTTTTTTGGTTTAAAGTTCTCAAACAATGGAAGTCAACGAGTGCAAACTACCTAATTTCAGAGAAAATATTTACAATGGTTCACAGGATATTTTGCAGTTTACATCTTCCTTTCCTTGGCCTCAAACATGAAAACAGAAAATGTTTCTGTGGATGGCTGAAAAAGATGGCTGGGTCTCATCGAAATGCATCAAAAGATGCCCATGGAATGATGTAAATTTTTGAAATACAAACACCTACTTTCTCCTGAGTTTTTCTCTTCACTTTTCAATGATCACTTCCATCAACATGTGTATACATATATTGTTATCCTTTTTGAGGGTTGAGTTATTCATGAGTGAAGAGTGTAAATACATCTAAGTAGGAAAATCAATGTTTCATGGTGATTCTGAGTTTCACGCTACTGTAATCTCCAGACCATGAAGAAACGGATCAGCAGTTCTCAATTTACCTTCTGCTCACATTTTTAGGTTGGATTTTTCAAAAAAAAAGAAATTTGTCAATTTCTATAGAATCTGCATTCATACTCACATGAAAAAAGATACTTTCATTTCTAAAGAAGTCAGTGAAAGCAACAATATTACAATGTTTAGAAATGATGTGAATATAATTGGTGTACCAAGTTCAAAACCCTATGGAGAAAATTTTAAATATGTCTGTAAAGTTTCAGCTTTACTTATTACCGCCAACTAACTTCACTATTGCTCTACCTCTGCCCCATCTTTTTTTAGTAATTTTAGACACTAATAAAGTGGCTATGTCTGGCGGAAGAAAAAAAAAAGAATTTGATGAATAACCTCTGAACTTAGCAATTTTTTTACCTAAAATTTGTTTTAGTAAGTTTTTGCTTTCAAAGTATCTATTGGGGATTGAAAATTAGGAAGAAATAGATTTTCAGTGATTAAGATTTGAAGCAAGCAATTCTAATAGAATAGGGTTATAAAGATTGGTTGGAAAGCATTCGGTATGAATAGAGACATATTGAAGAGCATCTTACCAATGTGCTGAAAGCATAGGGTATATACAATGAATGCATAATACCAGGTATGTCTTACAGATGCAAATAATGGAAATTAACAAAATGAACTAAGAACCAATTTAAAATTGCACAGAGAGCCATGGAAAGAGTAATGCTATGGATAACTCTAATAGATAAGAAAAAGATCAACATGGACCAGATGGAGTACTAGAGTTAAAGATATTTTACAAATAATTGAGCGACAAAAATCAAGATGGGCAGGACCCTTAGCAAGAAGAAATGACAACAGATGGAGCATAAGGATAAGATCAGAAATAAAATGGAGGAATGAGATCAGAGGTCAGCACTGTTACGGTGATCATGGAAGGAGATGGGAAAGGCCTTTATCTATGTGGAATTATTATGGCTGGTGACGATAATGACGATGATGATGATATATATAGACAGAGAGAAATAGAGAGAGATACTTGCAAACAAAGAAATATTTATCAGATATGTACTTTGTGGAATCAATATAAGAACTTTAATCTCTATCTTGTGAGTCTAGCTTGTAAACTACTGCATCACAGTGAATTTGATTGATAGATAGTTGAATCATAGCTAGACTAAATCCCATATAAACTAAGAAAAAGGCCTGGTGTCATTATAGTTTCTCTAATCATGGAGCTTTGAGCCAGTCAATATTTTACTGTCTCTGCTCTGAATATCTTTTGACCCTTTATGAATTGATGGAATCTCTTATATCTGTTTTGATTGAGTTGTTTCTTAGAGCAAACTTTATGATCATCATTGTTGCTTTCAGATTTTCAAGCTGGTTTGTTCCTGATCGGCAGGTCTTCCTAATCAACTCAAATAAGATGATGCATCATGGTGGGACCTTTTTCACTTCGGATAAGCATTTTATACATATATTCATATATGTACATCATCATCATCATCAGTCTTTTAACATCCGTCGTTGGACTTGAACCTTCCCCAGGATTTGCCACAATTCTCTATCATGGGCATCGCAGACCTAGTATTTCCTGAATTTGTCCAGTTCATCTCACCATCTTGTGTTCTGTCATCCTCAGTTTCTCATGTCATCTCTGGGGATTCATACATATATATAAATATACTCGTCTTCATGAAGTTTCTAAAGGTTTACCTAATTCTAATTTTCCTCATTAATTGATAAAACTGTGCATAAAGGGTAGGTGGAAAGAAATTTTCAATCGGAAATTGATAATAACTTTATCATTTATTAGTCACTTAGGACCAAAATAAGATTTGTGTCATGGAAATAGATACAAAAGTTTTTTATAATTTCTACTAGGGACTTAATTCTGACCCACCCTGTATATATATATATATATATATATATATATATATATATATATATATATATATATATATATATATATATATATATATACACACACATATATATATATGTATATATATATATATATATATATATATGGCCAGTGAACTAAGCAGCCAGAGAGCCCCCAAGAGTGATTGGGGTTGGGAAAGGCAGTGGAGGAGCCCTAAATGAATTCTGCTCTGAGACCCATAAAAGGCTTGGGCTGGCCTTGATTTTACAAGTATTAGACAGAGGTAAGGAAACCTATATATACGCTAATCAATAGATTTATGTGGAAGCTCTGAGTGGGTGTGCACAATAGTAACTTCCAGACGAACTGTGAGGCAGAAATATAACTTTGTTGCTGGAGGTAAAAATCTCAAGCAAAGATTTATTACATTGGTCAGAATAGAAGATTGAAAGGAATTGTGTGGAAATAGAAGCCATTAACCACAGGACACATCATGATTTTGATTTACATAGACGAAACACAAATGATCCATTGTGACAAAACCAAATCTCTCTCTCTCTTTCTCTCTCTCTCTCTCTCTCTTTCTCTCTCTCTCTCTCTCTCTCTCTCTCTCTCTATATATATATATATATATATATATATATATATATATATGTTAATCTGGTCACAATATATACAAGATCAGTCCAAAAAGTATTCTCCCATTTTGAATATCTCAAAAATTAGCTGCATGGCCTCACTGTAACTTGGCAATCAATCAAAAGGAACATTACTCTGTATTCAACCATGGGGTTACTCAGTCTGCAGTGAGACGTTATCAGTTTAGCTGGTGCAACCATTCCATTTTTTCTTAAAACTTGAACACTTGTCTGTGGAAACAATTTGAATGTTTTTATACAGCTTTAGGAGATGATTCAATGTACAGAACCTAGACAAAAATTTGGTCCAGAGGCTTCAGACTTTGCTGGGAATCCATTAAAAGCAATCCATATTCTGGAAGGCAGTCAGCAAGCGAAATATTTGAAAACATTGAACCAGTTAAGGCTACAATCACTGAAAATTGGTGATTGACTGCGAAATTTTGGAAAAAATCTGGCAATTCTATATACTATTGTTTTAGAGATTTTACTAGAGGATCTTTGCATGGAGCATGTGGTGGAAAAAATATATCTAGAGGTTTCTATCACAATAACAGGAAGAATCTGGTGCTCAAGTAGCACAAAACTTGCTTGAAACTGCAATTAATGGCCCTGATTTTCTTGAAATGGTTTTTACTGGAAACGAGTCGTGGATCTATTGCTATGATCCTGAAACAAAGTCTAGTCTTCTGGATGGAAGTTAGGCAACTTCCATTCAGAAGACCAAGTTTAGTTTCACTCCATATCTGAAGGTGTGGCCAAGCAATGTCAAGGTCATGTTAATGTTTTTTCTTTTATCATGCAGGTGTTGTCCACCATGAATATGCTCCTACAAGGCAGGAAAATAGATAGATGGTACAACATCAAAATTCTACGTCAGTTGAGAAAATGAAAGGACCACAGTCGTTAACAAGCGGACATTGATAGCTTCATTATGTGCCGACCCATTCTCTATATCTTGTTCAGGCTTTTTTGGTCAAACAACGCTTCATCCAGGCCTGTCAGGCCCCTCCCTTACAGTCCAGATCTGGCTCCCTGTGTTTTCTGGCTTTTCCCAAATGTGAAATTGCTATTAAAAGGCAGAAGATTTCAGACGTTGGACAAGATGAAGATGACAAAACAGCTGATGGGGATCATGAAAGAGGACTTTGCAGACAGTTTTGAAAGGTGAGATGGATGCTGATATAAGTGTGTGAGGTCCCTTAGGAAGTACTTTGAAGTGGACTAAGTAGCCATTGCTTTAGGCAGGCTATTTGTTTGTTAATATCATATAACTGGATACTCTCCTGACAGACTTTCTTTAGTAAAAAAAACTATGGAAATTATAAGTAAGCCTTTTCATTCTGTTATGTGAGTTCTATTTTCCTTGGAGTCTAATTCTTTATTTTCAATCCATGCTGCTTACTCAAAGGTTGTAGAATGTAAAAAGAAATAAACGAGAAACAAGAAAATCCCTGAGTGTTCAGAGAAAAAGTCACAAAAACAAGATTAAAAAATCTAATAAAAAATGAATCAAGAAAACGCTTCATCTAAGGAATTTGGACAACTTGAGACTATTAAACATAGAAACCTATGATGCTAACACCTGCTGCCCTATGATTGTGTGTGTGTTTGCGTATGTGATTTTGCTTGTGTGAATGTGTGTATGTATGCATGTGCATATGTGCAAGTGTGTGTGTATGTATGTGTGATACAAGATAGCATTTTGAGAAATCACTAAAGATACAAGATAACGTTTTAAGAAATCACTAAAAAGAACATGAATAGAAATGGTGCTTTTTTTTTTCAAATGAAAAAAACAAAATACAGGCTGGGTTTTCATGAGTAACTAATCAATGTGGCGATGCTGAAAAACAGTGCAACATTCTGAGAATCAATGCGAAACTGAAACAAAAGAAAATCCTCACTCATTTTTTTCTTCGACATTAACAACCTTTTTAGACAAACACTTGCTCCGACCTTTATAGTTGGAAATGTGTCTGAACTTGAATCAAATACAGAACTTTCTTTTGCAAGTCATTTATAACAATTATTCATGTCTATTTTTTTCGCCAGCTGCATAAATAGAAATCAAATTGTAAGTAATCTGAAGTATCAGTTCTTGCTCAGCTCCTAAATTTCAGCCTTATTAGTAAAATGTAGAAAGAAAACATATAAAATATATGTTTTCAGAAAAATTGAACAGCCCGTTTATAATTCCACCTTTATTCCAACAATACAATTTCTTTTTCTCATCTTAGATGTTAACACAACATTTCAGCAGATACATCTATGGCCTTCTTCAGATCTAATATGCATTATCCATGATGACTGAATTGCCTGAACTAAAATTGTACTGTTAATGAGTCTTCTCAAAATTACAGACTAGCCAATTTGTAAGTCGCCAAACTTAGTAGGTCTCTACATACTACAAACATCTAAGCTTTACTTAGGGTTACTAAAGTTACTTATATACTAATGCACCTAACAAAGTATAACATTTTTCAAAAATAAAAATCATTTATCAAATCAAAAATTTTCATCACAGAAAAAGGATTTTTTCAACTTGGAAATTAAGAAAAATTGTTTTCATCATAAAATCTGTACAAGAAATACAACTTTACTTAAGATTCTTGCAAAAGATAATTTTTAGATGATTTTTATTTGTCCAGGTAGGGTTTAAAGGATTTTATAAGAATCAAAAAAGGCGGAGAATCATGATTATGCTGATCAATATAATGGCTTTATCTAGAAGTTGGTGCTGTGTTGAGCCATTATTGTTTGAGTACGATTGATTTAGTTATGCTACTTTTAAAACCTTGTGTATATATATTGTGTCATCCAGAGACAACTATCAACTATCCTACCTGTCTGATATGCAATGGATTTATTTCATAGAGTGCTTGATATATTCTTTATACTCTGAGAGTCAAGTTTGGTTTAGAGTAGAGCTGGAAATATGGTAGGAAGTGGATTTGATACACAAACAAGTTCATGTTTCTGCCCTCTGTTGGCCAGCAAAAATGTTAAATGTACTCATCATATATACATACATATACATGTATATATATTTGTGTTTATGCATATGTATATATATATATATATGTATGTATATATATATATGTATATATGTATATAAATATTCATATTGATATAGATATTTGTATATATAAGAGAACAATTATAGATATACAGCAAGTGAGTGTATATGCATTAACGTATCAAGTAGATATTTGTTCAAAAGAAGTGCTTGATACCATTCGCAGAGCAGTCATGAAATTAGTGAACATTTTTTTCCAATGATTCATTACAGATTGTTTATTTCATTTCATTTCAAAAATTTTTTTTTCCTAATGAATGGTTAAGAATCACCCTTTTTAAGCATTTATACCTATTTGGAAATCCCATCTCTACCTTCTTATTTGGGTGGCTGACCCACAACATAAAGTCATAAGTCAGCCTGGCTTAGCTGCCAACTGGTATGCTTTAAAATTGGAAATTAGTCTAGGGATATATATATATATATATATATATATATATCTGCGTGTGTATATATATATATATATGTATTGATAGATATAGATATAGATAAACATATATAACTTAATATATAAGTATATCTATATTCATATGTATGTATATGTATACATATATATGTTATAAAGGCAGAATGAGTATAAATTGTGTTATATCATATGGAAACTTTATTTGAAATGATATGGTGAATGTATCATTTGGCCTAGACAATGGAGAAAATGGGGGTGCTGCAGGAATCAAACTTGCGACCGATAGAGTAGCTGCTTCAATGTAGTGTTGCTCTTACCATTGAGCTAAACAGATACTGTTAACACAAAAGCCCGAATAATTGTTTCAACCCAAAATTCTCATTTTGTTTGTCCATGGTCTGTATTTACTCTATTTGTTTCTTTCAACGCAGGCCATTATATTTTTGAGGAATGGATATATGATCCAACAGAATGATTATAAATTGTGTTATATCATATTGAAACCCTTATTGGAAATGTTCTCCTGTTATTACAGAGGGAATGTATCATTCGACCTACTTAACATGTATAGAATGAATAATTAAAGAGAATGAGGCTCCTGCAGGAATCAAACCTGCGACCAATACGGTTGCTGCTTCAAGGTAGCGTTGCTCTTACTATTGAGCTGAATAGCCACCAGTTATTTGGGCCAATGTTTCAAATAATATAATGCAATTTATAATCATATATATATATATATTTATGTACATGTGTGTATAAGTATATACTTCCATATGTATAATTCTGTAGCCTGACATGTAGATTTGATTTTGAATTGAAATTTTCAACAAAATATAAAATCTATATGATTAATATTTATCACCAATTTGAGAACATGGATGAAGAAAGAGATTATGTTGAAAAAACATAATAAAATAAAACTACTTACATTGATGCACCCATGTACATGTATATGTCCATGCCCCAAACACAGTCATATATATAAGCTAAATGAACTTACTTGAAATAACTTCATTCTTCCAAAAATTTATTTTTTGTTATCAGAGACCATCAACTAAAATTGTCAACAATTCTTCAGTACTTGAGGTGGGCTGGCTTGCTTTCTGGCTATGCATGTATCATGCATAAAACCAGCACCATTGGAGCTAGAGGGCTGAAAATTCAAACGTTCACTCCTCAATATGTCTTGAAAAAAAATTTAGAAAAACAGATTAGATGAGTTTTAGGGGGAGGAGGTCAATTTGTAATGAAAGTTTATGCGAATTTGGTTTCTTAGATTGTGCCTGGCAGCATTCACGCTTCTTTTTTTTTCATTCGTTGATCACCCCTTTTTTGAATTTTTGAATTGATCACCCACAACACGGCATGCTACCAAAGGACTGGTCACATGACAATTTTTATTGAGTTATTGACCAGACCTGTTGTTATCAATATTCAAGAGATCTTCAAGCTATAACTAGTGTAGAAAAGATGGGTAAATGTAATTAACTAGCAGACAATGAAGACCCTCGAATCTTTTATCTTGAAAGAGCTGATAGAATTTCCACATGTATCTTTTTGAATGTGATTAAAAATATTGAAACCAAGTATCAGTTTGTTTTCTCAAAGAATCATCAAGGGGAAGTAAGGTCACTTATAGAACCTACAATAATCCAAGTCATCATACAAATGGGGAAGAATTTACAATGAAATATCAGCAGAAATGTTCTTGAGAAATTACTCAAAAAATGGGTCTGTAATTCCTTGACTTTAACATTAATCCCCAACAGAAATACCTTTTTTTTGTGCATATTCACACATGCACACACTCACTTACACAAGCATACGCATACAACGAGTGTGAAAATTTTGTCATGTGATGCACTTGCATATGTGTGTATATGTGTGTATTATAGAAACTTACCAGTGCTTCACAAGTACGAATAGATGAATAAGTAAAAAGCTATTTAGATTAATATTTCTTTTGGAATAAACTGAATGAAAAAGAAATGCAATTTATTCTGAAGCAGCTGCCTTTCTGAATTAAGGAAAGGAAAAAATAAACCAAATTCACGATGAAAGAAGTTCTTTGGGAAAAGCAAGAGGGAAGGAACAAATGAATGAAAAGATGAAGAAATAAAAGAAACTGAGATGAAAAAAACCTTGAGAAGAAACCGAGGAAGAAATGGCAAAATAAAAAATGAAAAAGAAAGGAAAAAGGAAGTCTGAAATAAATAATGTAAGGACGAAAATTGAAAAAAATCATAAGAATGAATAAAGGATTATATGAAAGAATTTAGGCAAAAGGAAATAGGAAAAACAAAAATAAGAAAAAGGAAGAATGAAAAGAAAATGGACATTGGGAACTTTAATGTAAAAAATGGAAAGAAAGACTTAGGCACCCAAAAATAACTGAGAAGTGAGAATAATAGTGAGAAAGAAAAAATAAGAAGGAAATAGAAAAGTGAAGAATAGGGAAGAAAAAAATCTGGAAAGTAATAGCAAAGGGAAAGTCAGATTGTAAAAATTTGCAAAGAACAATTAAGGAAGAAAGAAAAATGTGTGAAGAAAGATTGAGAAAAAAAGAGTGAAATAAGACTCAAAAAAGGAGAAGAAAGAATAAAAGAAACAGAAAAAAAGAAAAGATCTTCCAAAAAAGCATGAATGACCAGAAAAAAAAAAAAAAATTAGAAAAATCAAGAAAAAGCCAAAAGGAAAAAATGTAAATAAAGTAAAAGGTAATGCTGTGCTTATTGTATTCTTTCCTTTTTTATAAGTGGAGAACAAAAGAGTCTGGGAGTTAAGGAGAAGAGTAGGTTGTCAGGAAGTGTTGTTAATAGTCAAGATTCTGTGACACCAGACTCTCAGAATGGTGATAAGCAAGAGAGATGGAATCACCCTCACCTGCAGGGCTACGATCTCTTTTTCTCCTCACCTCACTCAGCTAATTCATCCTTGCACGTTCTTAATTATTTTTCCTTGACCAACAACTTTTTGGCTGCACTAGTGAATCGATACCAGAACACAGAAGATGTCAGTTAGCCTTACTGACCTTTTGCAAAAACCTTGCGATATCTGATATACAAACTCAAAGACCGAGAGGGCTTTTGTTGCAATAAGACCATTGATAAAAGTCAGAGGAAGGAGAGAAATAAAAGAAAGAAAAGGAAATGATAACTAAAAAGAAATGAAAAAGAAAGAAAGAAAAAGTGCTCTGCTCTCAATGAATAATTTATAAAACTAAGATTTTTAACAATAAGCCTTGGCAGTATTTTTAAGGGGAGGAGCTCAATTTGATTCAACTTGGCCCAGGTTGGCTTGTCTAGGTTGAGCCAGAGAAGTCGATACAAATAATATCATGCACAAGTTGTTCATTTTAATATCAAGTTTCAGATTTGCTGCTGTCAATAATTATTTTGTCTTGCCCATAAATCCTACAAAGAAGATGATTGCCTTTTTCCCATGAATATGCAAATTGTAGATGTTGGTAATATTTGATTAATATCTATGTTTTTTTTTTCTTACTGAAGTTTGAATGATTTTTTAAACATATTTTTTGAGGCAGCTGTTAAAACTTTAAAAGATCTGAAAAGTTATTGTCAGAGTGGCTACACATCCTCTTGTCTAATCTTATACATCTGCAGGAGTATCTCCTGCCAAAATTTAGAAGACAGGCCAGAATGAAAAGTGCTACATAAAACTTCAGAAAATTTCAATTGTATGGACAAAGTGAATGTTGGATGAATTTTAACTACAAGCCTACATGAGCAATACCCTTTTTTGTGCGCAACCTGGGAAGGGACCAGTTCAAAGGAGGAAATTACATGTTGGAGTAAGTAATATTTTTCATGCTTGAATTCCCTGAACTTTTGAGTAGCTCTTTGTATGATACAACTGCAAGTATATGTGTACATTTAAAAATGTTGGTAACATCTTTGTATTGATTACAGACATCAGGTTATGTGTTAAGCTTCTTCTTTGAATGTTTTACTACAAGATAAGATATTCCTGATGCTCCAGTAAGACTCTTTGTGACTTTAAATGGAAAGAGTGACTCAGAAGCTATAAAGGAGTATAAAAAGAACATGGATTGATTTTTTTCAGAATTAATTAATGGGAATGAATTTTCAAAAAATTTATTTTGCCTATAAACACAGGAATAGTGAAAATCTTCTTCATTGTTGGATACATATATGCACAAGGTTGTTCATAAAGTAATGGTATTTTTCAAGGATCAAGATCAAAAAAGAAAATGATAGTGTTTTCCAAGGATCAAGATTGAAATACAAAGTAATGGTGTTTTCCAAGGATTAAAATCAAAATAGGAAGTAATGGCTTTTTCCAAGGATCAAGATTAAAATTGGACGTAGAGGAATATTCCAAGGATCAAAATTAAAATAGAAAATTATGGCATTTCCCAAGCATCAAGATTAAAATAGGAAGTGATGGCGTTTTCCAAGGATCAAAATTAAAATAGAAAGTAATGGCATTTTTTAAGGACCAAGATCAAAATTGAAAGTAATGGTGTTTTCCAAGGGTCAAAATCAAAATAGAAGGTAATGGTGTTTTCCAAGGATCAAAATTAAAATAGGAAGTGATGGCGTTTTCCAAGAATCAAAATTAGAATAGAAAGTAATGGCATCTTTTAAGGACCAGGATCAAAATTGAAAGTAGTGGTGTTTTCCAAGGATCAAAATTTGAATAGGAAGTGATGGCGTTTTCCAAGAATCAAAATTAAAATAGAAAGTAATGGCCTTTTCCAAGGATCAAGATTTTGATAGAAATTAATGGCATTTTCCAAGGATTAAGATTTTGATAGAAAGTAATGGCATTTTACAAGGATCTAGATCAAAATAGAATGTAATTGTATTTTCCATGGATCAAGATTGAAATAGAAAAAAAAAGCAGGTGATAGATAACAAGATTTAATCAAAGTAGTTTCCAAGTGATAGAATATACTTTTACCCAAGATTTATTTCCGTACAATAAAAATCAATATCTATAAACTCAATAAACTCCTTGAAAGCTTCCACTGGAGCTGTTTGGTTTTGGAACTGTTTATCCTTAAAAGAGTATCAAGATATTTGAAAAATAAAAAGTCTGTTGAAGAAAGGTCAGACGAATAAGATGGATGAGGCAGAACTTGAATTCTCAAATCGTTTAATTTCATAAGTGTCACTCTCGTCAGGTCAATGTGTCTGCTTAATTTGTCTAGTCTTCTGTCACTTCATGTGGAATCCATCTATCCATTTTATTTCCTTTTTCAAATTTCATGCAAATGGGTAGAGACATTTTTTTCACAGGTTCCCACTTTTCTTGCAAGCTTACGGACCAATGATTGAGTGCCTGCCTCCGCAGCTCCCCTAAGTGTGTCATCATTGAAGGATCAATTTCTTGCTGGATGTTTGAGATCATTAAGACTCTCATTTCCTGACTGAAATCTCTGAAGCCAGCTGTGTATCATTCAAATAGGAACTGATCCTTGGTCAAATGCTTGGTTGATGCCTCATGCAGTTTCTGATGCTTTCTCCCAAGTTTGTTTTCCATTGAGAAAAATAATTTGAAAGACGTTTTCTTCAATTCTGTTGTTAGGAGGTGAATACTCCTACCCTTGAGGGGAATGTGAAAACTCGTAAATGAACATCTACTCAACATAAAATATTCATTTTATATCCAAAAGGAGGCAAAAGAAATCACAAAATATCTAGTTTTTTCCTGGAAATTATCTGAAAAATTATCTATGATTTATGGGTGACAGGTAAAGAAGAAAATGCCATCAATTTCTTACATCATAATAAAATTATAAGATTTTGAAAAACTAGATTTCTTACAATTTCAAATACATATCTAAACTAAGCAAGCTACTATTTATATACTGATTCCAGTATAAATTTCATGTTGTAAGAAGCAAAGTTATTATTTGGATTTGTACAAATTCTATGCACAGTAAACCCTCGGCTGAACAGATAACTATGGGAGGATTGTTGTCCATTAATTGCAAATATCCGTTAAAACAAATTTTAACAGAGAAAGGGCATTTTTACTTTTTTTTGCACAAATCCAAATATTTCATTGCAAAAATAGCTTTCATACAATATAGAACATAAATTTATTGAATTATAATACAGAACAAGTTGGTCAAGTTAGCAAGAAGAAAATGTCCTGCTTCTGTTGTTAGCCACAATTGTTTCTCAACCAAAGAACTGAAAACATTCATAACAAGAGACAATTTTCCAATCAACTTGAAAATCCCTGTGCCATTTTCAAGTTAAGGCACTTTCTTTTAACTTCTGTATCAGTTGATGCCATTTTGAGCCGTGAGGATTGCGAAATCATTTAATGTATAAGTCAAAACAAAGTAAACAGTATGGCAAAGTTTTTTCAAAGTCTTTTTATTCAAAAGGAGGCAAAAAAATCCAAAAATATTTTTTTTTGGAAATTATTAGATAAATTATCCAAAATAGAAGCAAAAAATAACTAAAAATATTTCGATCTTTCAGAAAATTATCTAAAAATATACTACATATAATTAAATCTCCGTTTACTGCATGCTATATCAAAATATAGAAAATTAAGGGCAGAAAGTGGAAATATATAAATTTTTGTTTTATTTTCTATTTTTGATGCTTTGAAAGATTATAACATTTATTTCACCAGATTTTCCATTTTTGAGAAATATTAAGTTTTGAATTGATATCAAAATATGGTTATCAAAAAGAATAAAGATAATTCATGTAATCTAAACCTCTATAAAAATGGAAGAAAGTAAGTTCAGCCTTATTGTAAATAGAACCCAATAGTGAAACCTTCAAAAGACTTTTTTTTATAAGAACTAACAAATTCCCGGGAGGTTGTAGGGTCTAAAAGATTGAAAATTAAAATCTTAACAGACAATGAATCCATGTGCTTCAGAAATCTCAAATACCCATGGGATATATAATATCTATTTATCTATCCAGCTAGTCAGTAAGCTGTGAAGATTTTTGAGAGCCCTACTCTTTGTTTTTATCACACTGCTCAACTCATAGGTAATTGAAAGTAGAGAAGCAAACCGCAGCAAACAAGTGCTACATTGGGGATTTGGCAAAATTTTGATATCTTGGATGATTAGTTAAATTTCAGAGCCTGAATTTTATCAAATATCTAAAGATATTTCAACAAAAAATCTAAATATAACAAGATTTTGCAAAAAAAAACAAACCCTAATATCTGAGCCTATCAAAAATAACTAAACTGATATCCAATATCTGAAAACGATTTCTGATATCTACGCATAACAAAAACATCTAAATTTAGATATAAACTATCTAAGTTGGAAATGTATATATATATATATATATATATATATATATATATATATATATATATATATATGTATATATATATATATATATATATATATATATATATATATATATGTATATATATATATAAAATGGTATATATATGTGTGTGTGTGTGTGCACATGTATGTTTGCATATGTATATACATAATTCTGTCTAATTATCTCCTCTTTTTCCCATTTTCTCTGTCTGTCTGTCCATCTGTCTGTCTGTCTGTCTGTCTGTCTGTCTGTCTCTCTCTCTCTCTCTCAATATATATCTATCATTATCATCATTATCCATTATAAGTCCACTGCAGGCCTTTCCATCTCCTTCCATGATGATCATGATTGCACTGATCTCTGCTATGTCTTACCAGCAAACTTTTCTCTCATTCCTTCACCTTATGTCCAGTCTTCTCCTACTACATTTACTGTCACATGGGCACCAATTGGTTAGCATTTTGCTCAATCTGTTGTCATCCCTTATTGCTAAGTGTCCAGCCCATTTTATCGCTTAATTATTTGTATAAAATGTTTCATCGTAGTCCCCCTTCTGATCTATGTTGATCTTAGTCTATCTCTTAGAGTTATCTCTACCATTGCTCTTTCTATGGCTCTCTGTGTGATTCCAAGTTTATTCTTATATTTTTTGTTAATTCCTATGTGTGAACCATAGGTAGAATTATGCATTCATTGTATAATTGGTTCTCAATTTGATATATATATATATATATATATATATATATATATATATATATAAACACACCATTTTTGAAAAGTTGATATTTTCATTATTTTTAGAGCTACGATATACAGGTTTGTTTTATTTTGAAGCTTGAACAATCTGCATGATGATTCATAGAGTGTTTGAGCTTTGAACATTGCAGCACTACAAATTATAAAAATATTGATTTTTTTAAAATGGCCACTTGTATATACATGTATATTTATGAATGCAGTACATTATTTGAAATTTTATTTGAAATGACATCCTGCTTCTACATGGTTGATGAGTCACTTGACCTAAACAGCATCAATAGAATAAACAATTTGAGAAAAGTGGGGTTGCTGCAGGAATCAAACCTGCAATTGATGAGGTGGCCTCTTCAATGTAGCATTGTTCTTAACCATTGCGCTGAATAGCCCAATGGAGAGGCAAAGGCCAAAATTCATTGGGCTGTTTAACTCAATGGTTAGGAGCAATGCTATTGGTCATGGGTTTGATTCCTGCAGCAGCCACATTTTTCTTCAATTGTTTACTCTGTACTCTGTCTAGGCTGAGTGATGTTCTCCACGTAACAACATGAGTTTCAAACAATGTAAAGCATTCATAAATAATACTGAATTATATTTTCTTAATAATATATATATATATATACATATATATATATATATATATACATATATATATATATATGTATATATATCATCATTATCCTCAGTCTCTTATCATTGGGCATTGGATATAGACCTTCCAAGGATTTGTCACACCATACCATCATGGGTGTAGTGAAGCCAATATTTTCGGAACCTGCCCAGTTTACCATCGCATATTCTGCTGGCCTTGGTTCTGCATTTGATTTCTGGGGATCTATGTTGTGAGTCGTGATATCCATCAGTTGCCTACCATTCTTGCAACGTGACCAGCTAATTCCCATTTGAGTTTTCTAATGGTTTCTAGGATGTCTCAGACTATTGTAAACCTACATATATATATATATATATATATATATATATATATATATATATATATATATATATATATATATATATATATATATATATACATGTATTCCTGTATATATAAATATATATACATATATATATATATATATATATAGAGAGAGAGAGAGAGAGAGAGAGAAACAGATAGACAGAGGCAGAGAGAAAGGTGGAGAGATGAAGCTGGAAATATACACATATTTCTTTATATTATACTATATTATACTTTCAACACTGCTCTAAAACTGACATCAACAGAATTCAGCTTTGTTCTTTGGTTATTCTGAAAAAAATCATTTATGTGTCAAAGTTCCAATTAAGATCAAAGTGGCAATGTGCTGAAACTCATTAGGAGGAGGTAAATGAAATTCAAAGAATAGATGTACTTGCCTCTTTGATGACGGCTGGCAGAATTTTACCAAAAGGCAAAAGCCCTGTCCTATCTCAAGTATTGGAGGAATTGAAGCCAGATACAAAGTAAAAGCTTTCAGCCGTATTGCTTACAATTAGCTAGGTGGGAAAAATAATCAGGAAACCTAATTACAAATATAATAGAGGTAGAAAAACTAAGAAATCATTTGGCAGTGTCTCCTCAATACGGTACTCCGTAGATACCTAACAAAGAGATGAAGAAACACTGGGGGTAAATAGAAATTCACGAGGAAAAGTCATGTGTGTGAATGTTTATCTCTCAAAGGTGATTCATACATTCACTAACACCTGGCAAAAAGTTTGGAATTGATAGCACAGTGGTTGGTATATTTAGACTGGAGATCTGCTTGCTTCAGATTCAAACTCCACCAGAAGTTTAAGCCTGATTTCACCCATTCTAGGCCAGTGAACCAGATCTAGTGGTAATAAACAATGAAGAAAAGGATGTTACATAGGGGATTTTGCTGCCCTGGCAGGCCACCGGTGAAGCTGAAGGAGAGTGAAAAGCTGGATGAGTACCAGGACCTTGCCAAAGAGCTGAAGAAGCTAAGGAATATAAAGGTGATAATTGTGGTCAGAGTCTTTAACATGAGACTGGTGGAACTAAGAATCTAGGACGAACCAACGCTATCCAGATGACAGTACTCTTGGAGTTGGCCAGAATACAAAGAGGAATTGTGGAGTATTGAGGAGAGTAGCTGTTACTTGATCTCCAGTGAAGGCCACCAGCTATCACTAGTGTGAAAACTAAAATGATAATAATGATAATGATAATAATCGAAGGGGCAAATGTCTTGCTCTACATTGACCAGATGATCCTAAAAGAACTAGGAATGAAGAGAAATGTTGCAATGGGATAGATTGACTATAAAAAAAAGCATGCGAAGATCCCACGCAGCTGGATACTCAAATACCTCAGGATATTCAAGATCAGCAAAGCATTGATAAGATTCATATCCAACTCTATGAAAGATGGGAAAGTAGACTTGATAGCTCCAGGAGAAAACTTAGCAAAGGTAAGTATAAAAAGGGGAATTTCCCAAGGAGACTCTCTGTCCTCACAACTATTTGTTTTAACCAGCAAAGGATACCAGTTCTCCAAGACAAAGGGAAAGTCAACCACCTAATGTACATGGACAACATAAAGCTATTTGCAAAGAATAGGGGAGAGCTTGAAACTTCGTTCAAATAAGTGAAGGAATACAGCGATGACATTGGAATGGAGTTTGGAATAGAAAAATGTGCTCAAATGATAATACACAAAGGAAGGCTTGCAGCAGCTGAAGGATTTGAATTACCAGATGGCAAAAAGATCACAGTGCTGACCATGGAGGACCAATATATGTACTCGGAACTTCTCAAAAAGTTATGCTAAAAAACAGGGTGAAATGAAAGAGAAAATAAGGAGTGAATATCTTTAGAGGATAAGAAAATATTTGTGACCGAACTAAATAGAAGAAATCAGATAAAAGAAATGAATACAGGGTCAGTATCAGTGGTAAAATGCACAGATCCATTCCTTGGATGGACAAAAGATGAACTCCTATCAATGAACCGGCAAATAAGAAAGCTTATGACAAAGCACAACGCTTTACACTCCAGAGATGACACTGATAGATGGTATATGAAGAGGAAAGAAGGTGGTAGAAGACTCATCAGTATAGATGACTGTGTCTAAAAGGCCGAAACAGGTTTAGAAAAGCAAATAGTGAAGACATTATAAAACACCCAAAAAAGTGCAATAAGCATCAAAAAAATAGCAAATGAAGGAGTAGCACAGCAAACAAGGAAAGAAAAATGGGAACAGGAAAAACTATGTGGAGAATTTAAAAGGCAGATACAATATGTTGCAGATGAGAGATCATGGACATGGCCACCCAAACAAACTACAAATGCTGCCTATGTAGAAAAAAAGTATGAGACCTAAAAGCACATAAGCAGTGAATGTATTCTATCAGCTGAGAAAGAGTAAAAAAACAGACATGACTGATTAGTAGCAGTGATACACTGGGAACTGAGCTAATGAATGGGATTTGACCCTGCAGACAAATGGTATCAGCACAAACCGGAGACGCTACTGGGGACCACATGAATACTGAGGAGAGAACTGGAAATATATCAGCATAGCAATGGACTAAGAACTCATAAAAAGAAGTTGTGGAGACGTTACAAACCACAGCACTGATGTAATAGGTGATGAAGATATAAGAGGAGGGCTAGAGATCCGAGGAAACTTACTGCCACTCCACTTTCAGCGATAACCACCGGGCAACTGGTGTGAAATTGTAATCCACGGCACCGAGTAAAAAAAGGCCTTGAGATTTGCTTTCACTCAGTCCTGAGCAGTGACCACCAGGCAACTGGAGTGAGAATGCTGATGATAATAATAATGATAATTGATGAAAATATTACTGAATATCTTTTGCTCTTAATGTTTCCTTAACATTTGTTGTGTAGTTCTAGGCTGGTTTATTTTCTTCATCGTGCAATATTTTGAATCCAATGTTATCAATATGTCAATAATATTGACCAAATGCATAAGTTATAGCAAGAGCTGGAGAGAACTACTTTAGCAACACCTGCACTTATGAACATGAATTCAATGCATTCTTAATAAAAACTCGTATTGAGCAGCCTGTATTCACTTGCACATATGAATGGAAGCTAATTTATTGGTCGGCTGGCCTCTATTCGTGCACAGGATGGCATCTCTATACCCTGGCATCTTTCACAGATTGTTCCAATGCAATGCCAAGAATAAGATTGAGACAGCAGGAGGTGGAAGGGTCTTACCTAACATAACCAATGCATTTAAAGAAGTAGAAATGATTTCTCCAGTGTTCCCATGGCATAATGCTTATACAGGCTATATTCAAAGATTAGGGGTTCAACTTTCATCGAGGGCATTTAGCTAGACTTGAATATCAGCGAAATTGCCCAATTGGGGTCCAGCATAGAATAGTGAAGTCTCCTGAATAATTAATAAAAATTCTGTGGCTTCAAACTCCAACTGGGATAGTATATCATTATTATTAAATATAGGTTCATACACATGTATGTCCATAAATGTGCCTCTGGATGTATGCATATAATAAATCAATACCGGTATCCCTCACTTTACAAAAATTTGCTTTATGCCACTGTGCTTTAACAAAAGACCTCAAGCTGCCTTAGCTTTGAACAGTGTCTATGAGCATTCATCATCATCGTCATCATCATCAGCCTTTCAGCATCCGGCATTAGACATATTTCTTTCTTAAGATTTGCTAGACTTCTCTATCACAGGCATCACGGAGCCAGTACTTTCTGAACTTGTCTAGTTCATCACACCATCTTATATTTTGATGGCCCTGGTTTTGCATATGATCTCTGGGGATCTGTGCTATGAGTTGTGATGTCCAATGATTGTCATTCTTGCAACATGACCAGCCCATTGCAATTTGATTTTTCTAATGGTTTATATGTTTTTTGTTTTATATATTGTGTTGTCTTATGATCTCTCCATGTGATGTTAAGTATGATTCCTTCGTCTCAATTTATTTTATGTCTATTTGCAAGACGTGTCCTTGTGTATCAGAAAAGCCTGGAAAGCTCTGAAGGGTGTTAGGCTTTGTATACAACTCTTGAACATAAAGATGCTCATTTAGGTATCTAGGAAGAATCAAAAAATGTTCTCATATAAATTAATGGTAATTGCCTCTTGGCTTTATACCATTTAGGCTAACAGAAGATTCCATAGGAATGCTCTGTAAATGTGTGTGAACATGAATATATGTGGAAGTATACATATTTGCATTTGTGCAGAAGAAACCAGGATACAGTAAATCAGAAGAAATGTATGGTAAGTAGAAGCTAATTTTGTTAATATATGTGGCTAATAAAAAGAAAGATTGTTGGCTGTGGAATAGGTAATATGGAAATAAGAAATTATATCTTTTTAAGTTAGCAGCCGGTAGGCTCTTGTCTTAAAAAATATGATTTCTGATCCACTGTATCCTAGGAATAGTAAACAGTGAGTCATTCCCGGGGAAACAGTGAATCGACATAAGACTGAATGATTCAAAGAAGTCCCAGTGTGAAACCAACTACACGTTCTATCAAAGTATTGTTGAATTGTAGACTATGTTACAAAAAGGGATCATAAAACATCCATTGGTGGAAGCAAACATTTAACACAAAATCAGATTCAAACAATATCAAAAGCAATTTAAGGAAAGGGAAGAGATTAATACAAATTTTAAGTTAAAAGATGCTCTTTTAGTTTCTTAGTAAACTATATGAAATGATGTGACAGGATCAATTCTAATTAAAAGAATTTAAGTGGCTCAGTCACAGAAGTGATCTTGTGTGCCCTAATCCAACCTACTCCATACTTACAATGAGAAAGTTTGCCTCTCTTGAAAAGATTGCCTCTCTTGAAAAGGTTTGATTGCAGTTTGGATAAGAAATAATTTTAACACAATCCTAATTTTACCTCATATAGCACATTGAGAAAATTCTGAATATTTGTGGCTCTATAATGAAAGTAAAAGTATCTCTGAATATTACTTTAGGCTTGAAATTTGGTCCCTTAGCTGGTACTTGCTACAGCGATGCTTAAGTAGGCAAGTCTTTCACAAAATCAAATAGCAGATGTGTTGACTTGAAATGAGGAAGTCGCAGCCATCCCCTTATTTATTTCCATTTGTAAAAAAATTGTAATGATTCATTGTGCCCCGGTATCCCGTATGTATGTTTTCACTGATGTTTGCTGATATACATTTGTATTGGTAAACTTGTATGGTTGTATATGACTTTGTATGTATTTATGCATACATTTCTATATTTGTACATGTGTGTGTATATGTGTTTTATATATGTATTACCATGTGTGCATGTTCATGTTCATATGTGTATGCATGTGTGAAAATATGTATGATAACTTGAATGTATATTAGCATTTTCCGTCACCTCATTCGGGTAGAAAAAAAGGGGGAAATTCATTGACTGCTGTTTAGTTTTCTGCAAGGTTATATGCATCTCTTATTTCAAGCTACTAACTTGTTTAGATGAAAGCAACCAATTTCTTTAAAAAAGTAAAGAGAAGATTGTACATCAAATTTCAAGAAAAACGTCCTCATAGTTTTCTTTTTGAGTTTTTGTGTAACAAATCAAGAACAATAAAACTATTGATATATCAGGGGATGCTTTAAAGATACTCCATGATGTTTTGTTCAGTAACACTCCATCAATAACCCTAACCAAGTTGATTTTGATTACCTGGAGTATTTTATATAGGCATAGCTTTTGATTGGCCAAGTCTAGCATAGAGTTAATTGAGATTCGTCCATAATCTATGAACCTGGCTTAGTATCGGCAATCTTTAGAGTATTCTCTTTTGCAGTTGAATGAGGACTGATTCATTGATGAAAACATCATTTCCTGAGAAAAAGAAGGTTGTTGTGTTACTGATAGATAGCAAAATCATAGAGTATAAACAAAAAGTACTCAGAGAGTGCATAACTTTACCAATACCGTTCTCACCTAAAAAACTGAATAATCAGATCACAGATCCTAGACTATACAGTGATAAAAGCTCATAATAATTATCCATGAGAGACATCCCTTTGAACTTTGATTCATTTCAATATTTGATTATTTCCTTTTGACTGAGTAACTTCTTAATGACTGTGTTATTATACCTGGAAATCCAAGAAATCATTCTTGCAATGTAAACAAAATAAGAAAAAAAACCCTAAAATTTTAATCAGTTATTCTTTACTATGGCCTTTTACAAAATGCTTTAATTTGAAGAATAAAACAAATCAGAATGAATACTGTTGCATTATGTTTTACGGAGGGGTTCAATTTATGATATATTTTGAATTTTGTGGCCACCTAATGTGACGTCATTATAGAATGTTGTGACTTTATCAGAGGAGGTTGTGACATGAGAGAACAATTATTCTGATAAAACTTTTTAGGGAAGTTTTTTTTTTCACCTGACCTCATAATTTGATTACATTTTTTGGAGGAGATGTTTTCTCAATGACATCATATTCTGATAACACTTATTTACATTGTTTTTCTACCTGACCTCATTGTAAGTATAGAAAATGACTGACTCAACAGAATTTAAAACAACAGATTACTCTTCATTCTCTCAATTAAATCAGTCAACTTAAGGGTGTTCATCCCCCTTATAAAGATTAAACTTGCCAGAAGTAAATAAAATGGAATCTCCCTTGTAAGGAAAATTACTCGGTACTAAGGTTTGGAATACTTACTCAGCAGCTCTTCCTCTTTTTTCTTTTCTTTTCTTTAGAGGTGAGTGTGATCTTTATGAGAATAAAAATGTTTTCTTGTGTCCCACAAGATATTATAAGATGATTGTCAGTCATGCTTTCAACAAAAAATAGTTTCTTCTTGATCCTGGAATTAGTCACAAATATCGTCTGTCCATTTATTGACTGCATCTTTAGCTATATTGGACTCTTAGTTGATTTATTCAATGATTTCTGGGTTACATTTAAGATGACATTCAAGTTCATAAATTTTTAGCATCAGGAATTTCCACTGTGTGATAAATAATTTTGATTTTCCATGTACCACTTCATTTTCAGTCAGCCTCTGAACATTGGACTTTTTCTCTAGTTGATACTCCCAACATAAATCTGAATTTTCTTGTCTGGCTCCTTCAGACCGATTGCACTACCTTTAAGGCCGTGTCTGGCATCTTGAGACATTCACTGCATATCAATTTTTCTGATTCTTTTGGGGCTCCTGCCCAGGACCTTGCATCTCTTCCTTTTGCTATTTTTGGCTGGCTTTACTTGGAAGAGCCCAGAAGTACAATGGAGTGTGAATCTTGTTTGTATCAACCATTCTATCATTCTGAAGAATAGTGAGAATTTCTTTCAATGTTGATCTTTATCAAAATTTTTGAAAGTTTTTCACTAATTTTTGTCCCTAAATCATTCTTTATATCCTTTGTGACCAGTTTGTTTTTATCACATGAGTTTTTTGTTTTGATTTTAGTTCGTTTTTGCATTTTTGTTGTTTCAACTCTCCTTTCTGATATTATTTCTTCAGCATTTTCATTGACATCTTTAGTGAATGCTTTTGCATCATTATTTTTTATGGTCTTTCCAACCAAATTTACACAAAACATTTTGTCCACCTCTGCATATAGGTTGAATAAGCTGTTTCCTGGATTTAATTCTGCTGGGTTAATTTCTAAAATTGCCTCTTTGGCTTTACTCCTCAAGTTTGAAAATGCTGTGGGAGCTATTTTAGATTTTCCTATTTTTGACGCCATCAAATATATAGCCATTTCTTCACACAACTTATAATAATTCTCCAGGGAAACAGCTGATAATTCCACTTCTTCAACTACAGGAATATAGTTAGCGCTCATCATCTTCATTCTTTTTCTCTCAATTACGGAAATATCAACATTTGTCATATCTGTTTTCTTCTTTTTCAATAACAGTAAAAATGGCTATGTCATCGAATACACCTATGTTGTTTTTATTTGTTTTTTTTTCCATCTACAGATCAGCTACCAGTGTGTGTATGCTACCGTTTATTATCACTCATAATCAGAGTCCAAAATTATAGAATAGTTTCCTTTACTCATTCATAAACAATGTAATCTTGACTATGAGCTTGATGGCTGGCAAGGCAGCCTTCGAGTAAATATCTCTAAGTTTCTGTATTTTTCATCTAAAAAAAATTTTTAATTCATGAAATTAATCAATTTTTTTGACAATTAATTTCATTTTTTGTTCTTCCCTTTATGGTTTGTTGAACCTATTCTCTTGCCTTATCCAGGTGCATTATCCAAGTGTGCAAATCCAAAAACAGTAGCAAAGAGAAAATATAAGCATCAACACCGCTTGTAATATAAGTTATTGTGTTTTCAGTGATGTGTTCATAATTGCTTGCTCTGCAATTTGTAATGCATGTTCATAATTTCTTTTCCCGATGAATAAAAAAATTCCATACTCCGTCATTACTAAGTAGTGATAACCACACTGGTCTGACTTATGCATTCACACTTGTTCGACTTATGCATCCAGCCAATGTGTTCATGAATGCTGATTCTTTCAAATCCATGGATTGGCCAAAACATTGAAGGATCAACATGAATAACAATAATGACTTCAATTGTCAGAAAAAACTCCTTTAAGGACTCGTCTCAAAGTTATTAACAAACTAACTAAATGTTTCCTTTTTGATATTTACTAAGCTTTGCTTAATGTGTTACAAGACCAAAAGTCATTCACAATACCTAATGTTCCTGAGTGGTCAGCCATCTAAATATGGATCAGGTCGATACTTAACTTTGCTGGTCAGATGAGAATCTGTTCTTCCAGTATGTTTTGAATGTAAGTAGTTGATAGGTATTCACTAAGCTTTGCTTAGTTGGATAGACTGGCTCTATAACCATTAATCATGGAGAGTGCCTATTAAAATGTTTCTTTCACATTACTCTATTTTGTATTAATTGGAATTTGCTTATTTGTCTATGTGATAGAAACCTTCTTTGATTACATTATGACAGTTGGAAATATCATTCTGAAATGAAAAGAAAACGAATCAAGTTTGTCACTCATTAGAAACTGTCATGCGACAAATATCTGTTGGCAGCATACTGGGTTGGGCATGATCAATCAAAAATTTAGAAAGTGGGGTGATCAATGAATGTTACTTCTTTTGCCTGTTGTTGGACTGTGATCACTAAAAAAGTTTGAATTAAAAAAAAAACAAGCATGAATAAAACACAAACTAAGGGACTAAATTAGCATGAATTTTTAGTCCTCTAGCTCCATTGGTGTGGCCCCTACATGTGATGCATGCGTAACCAGTCAGTTAGCTAGCCATCTAGACCAACTTGAAAACTAAAAAAACCTATGGTGATAGTTTTGGTTGAATATTTCTTGAATTGCCACATTTGCTTTTTGCATAAACTATCGAATATTACATTATGAAAATACTTTCTGATATTCTGAGATAAGTCATTATTGTTTTAAGAGTTGTTTGGACAAGGATCTCATTCTTCTTTTTTTATTCCCTTGTTGTAACTGAAATGTTCTGGACGTCCTTCTTCAGGTGATCAATCCATATGGAAAGAGGAAGAATATTTTTTCTTCAGTTAAAGCAAACCAGAAAATTATACTCAAAGCTTATATCTGGAAAAAATTAACAAATTCAACCTGAGAACTTTTACAAAGATTATTAAGAAAGTGGTTTGTATTTAATTCTTTCTCTTTAATTTGAATCATTCAAAATGTTTTACTTTAAGGTTGTTTAGCTTTTACTAAATTAGACTTTGAATTCAGAGAAGAAAAGCATTTTGGTTAATTGATTTCACTTGATTGATTTTGTTCAGTTTTAAATTTATCTGTTTTATCTATTTACTCTATTCTTTTTCAGTGCAAGGGTTGGCAAATTTTTTTGGAAGTGGGCCGCATATAAAGGCTTTTTATATCACGCAAGCCATAGCAAATAAAAAAAATGAAACAGTGATCAATCAAGATTGTGGAATCAGCCTATTTTTTATAATCACGGACAAACCTCAAGATTTGTCTATTCAAATTTTGTACACTTTGGATTTTTGGACCCCATAAATTGACAACTCTAATTCAATATCTGTATCTAAAACTTGTACATATTTTAATGCATTAGACTTAGTTAATTTATGCCTACCAAATCTTCAAGGTTACAATGTCATAAAATGTTCACATAATTATACACATATTATATGCACACTTTGCTCTTATATATAGTAGGTTTGCCTGAAAATAGGCTGGAGAAACGTTTATCAATGAAAATTGATAAACAGAAAATCTATGTATGCCAAATGTGCATCTAGATTGAAATCCATGGGCAAGCACAATATTCCGTGAGACTGATCCTACGAGAATTAATAAATCACTTTTTATCATTTAAATCAAATACTTTAAATAATATTTTCTAAGTTCTTATGGATTTATTCAAGGTGTTACTTTTGTATATGTCAAGGACTTTTTTTCCATTCATTAGTACTTTTAAACAAACCAACGCCATCCTACAGACTCCTCTATCAAGAGAAGAAGCATGATGTTCTGCAAACTCTTGATAATTAAAGAAAATAATAATTAGTTATTTATATAACACTACTGTATAATCATATCGATAGATATGGTTATTAATCAATTAAGTTTGATTGTTATTAATTTTCCTCATTCCATGTATATTTTCATTGAAAATGATCCCAATGAATCTACAGGGGATATTAGGATCAATACAAATATATTTCTTATGTTTTGATGGCCATAATGCCTAGAGAAATCTAGTAACTCATTTGTGAACAGAACCTCCTAATTAATATGTAGTTCAACGCCTCAAGATTCTGACTTCTGCTTTCAGGTAACAGAAACTCCTGGTTGATGAGCATTTCAAAGATACGAGATTCAGAAATTCAACTTTACAGTTTTTCGGGAACAAATCATCGTTCAAATTTTGGGGGTTTCTGTAATCAAAACAGACTGCAAGTGGTGATCAGTTAAACAGATTTAATATGATTCATCTTTGAAAATGTTTTTTTAACATGAATAGGTTGAAACCTATCCTCAACCAAGTGATTTTATAGTGATTTGAACTATAGCCTTCATCACATATTCAATGGAATTGGCTGAAATGAGGCCACAGGCCAAATCTGGCCAGCAAGTTAGAGTTTGCCAACCTCTATTCTAGCATAGTAGGAAATCTTATTTCTGTAATCACTAACAACTGTCAAAACTAATAAATTCCATTTGTGCAAAAAGAAATGAATCTTTCAACCAATTAAAAAAATACAGTGGCTAGTATGGTGAGCTCGATCTCTGAATACTTTGGAGAGGGCTTTTACCCAACAAATCATCATTTTTACATCCGCCATTGGGCATAGACTTTCCCCAGGATTTGCCACACCTCTTTATCATGGGTGTCAAGGAGCCAATACTTGCTGACATTTTATCTCTAGGGATCTATGTCGTGAGTTGAGATGTCCATCAGTTATCTGCCATTCATGCATCATGACCAGCCCATTGCCATTTGAGTTTCCTTACAGATTCTCTGATGTCTCAGACTCCCATTTTCTACCTGATATACTATGCTGTCTTGTGATCTCTCCATGTTATATCGAGTATGATTCTGTAATGTACACGTAGTATGGTTCTCAGTTTTTTGGTTAAGTTCCATGTTTCAGCTCCATAGGTGACTATCAGGAGGATGCATTGGTTTAATACCCTTTTTTTTAGAATGGGTCACCTAACAAATACCTGTGAGTAACTATACCAGCCATTGCATTGCAAAAAAATGCTTTTCAAAAAAATGCTTTACAAAAATATAATCATCTTTTATTGCTCACATAGCAGAGTTACTTCTCAGAAAACTTTTTCAAATATTAATTTGCAGATTTTCCTATACATCAACAGATTCTATCTTCACAATTTAATATGAGAAGCTTTAAATTGGCAATACTGGTTTGCAGCATATATAAATTCACAAATCATGAGGGTCCTTTTTGAAGAAGTTTGGTGTCCAGACTCCCTATACACCCCATGTCTCCACCAGTGCTGGAGTGCAAGTATCATGTACTAAGAAAACTAATTCGGGGGGGGGGGGTAAGTATGAAAATTCCTATAATAGATTGACCAAGCAAGAACTTAAAGAAAATATAGTTAAACAAAGAAAAAATCAAATAAAACTATTCTGCTGTACTTAATTGTTATCAAACTCCAGTCCAAGTTGGAGTAGATTTTATTTTTTCCCTTAATACTCACCAAATTTAAGGGAGTTAACTCTTTACTGTTTGTCCATCCATCTTGTCACACTAAACCAAACCGATATATAAAATCAATGTTTTCCTATCATGTTTTGAAATTTTGACCAGGTGATTACTAGTCAAGCCCTCTCACTGATTGAGTCAAACTGTAAGTCTTACATATATACAAATTTATTTATTAAATGTACAATAAAAAGTTGGAATACAAAAAAGAGTGTTTGACTCTGCAATGTTTGTTTTCTGTATGGATTTATATGCAATAAGCAAATCATGGACAGTTTCCAATCATCTTGTTTTTATGTTGCATGAAATGTGCATCAATGAATTTGAAATTCAGCCTTTTATCCTTAAACTCTTGAACATGTGAGTAATATAATGTGTTCTATTGTGGTTTAGCAGGTCAGGCTATACCTGAAATACAATATACTGTTTATAAAAGAAAAATTTCCAAATGTTATTCTGTTTTCATTGTCCACTCAAGTAAGAATTGAGATTTAAACATTATATCCTCAAAACAGATTCATTTCCAAATTTGGTATCAGGGCTCAGTGTGCAAACAAGTATTTAAGTACTGAAATAATATCCCTTCCTGATATATATATATATATATATATATATATATATATATATATATATATATATATATATATATATATATATATATATATATATATATATATATGTGTGTGTGTATCTACCTGTGTACAGTTGTCCCTTGCTATTCATGGATTATCATTTACCAAAAAATAATTTAGAATTTTTCCTGTATGCTTTACTGAATTCATTTATTAATACGATTCACAATTTTGAAAAGGTAAAGTGTGTGTTTATTGCTTATGGTACAAGATTTATGAGTTTTGGGGACTGAAAAGGTTTCGTTGGAGGGTCAGCAAAAATCATTTACAGATTTTTACATTCATTGCCCCCTGGTGCTCAAGACCTTCATGTATACCAAGGGATAACAGTGTGTGTATATATATATATATACATATATATATATATATACATATATATATATATATATATATATATATATATATATGTATATATATATATATATATATATATATATATATATATATATATATATATATATATATATATATATGTTTACATATATATATACAAGGTGGAAAGCAGAAAAATTTTAGGAAAAATGTGTTACATCTCAAAAATTGATTTTTTGATACAAGGCCTTTCTCATATCCTTTCATGACGACTGCAATTGTGTTAACCTTTGCAATGTCTTACCGGCACATCTGGTCCTTTCCTACTGCATTTGCAGTCCCATGGGCACTGATTGATTGGTTAGCCTTTTGTACCATCTATTGTCATTTTTTCTGGCTAAGTGTCCAGTTAATCACCATTTTTTTGCACAATTATTCATATAATATCCTTCAATTTAGTCCTCTCTCTGTTCCATGAAGATATGTTTTAACATACTTACACAGCTCAAAAATTTGAGAATCCGGACCAAACAGAAGGTGATCTGAAACTGTCAATGATTTTGTACGTAATTTTTGCATGTTTAATCTTGTTTCAGTATTTTTTGACTTAAAAATTTGTAATCCTTGGTCCAAATTCTGTCAATATTGAATCTGTGTAAGAATGCTAAAATAATTTTCTGAATCGTATCAGATACTCTTTACACTTATTATATACATAATCAATTTTGGTACTTAGCTTTCTTTGTTATAATGACAGAAATTACCTTAACTGTTGCAAAGAGATGAAGTAAAGTAGATTGGATAAATCAATTAGAGAGGAAGAGACCGTTTCACTCAGAGCTTCCTCTACTGCTTAACACCACAATTTGATCTACATCCTCTGATCTGGTAGAGAAATAGCAGAATGAATAGTATACCAAATACAATCAATTTCTGTCGAAAATAAAGGCATTATACTGTTTTGATTCACTGTCTGCATTTGCATTCCCTCAAAATTCCAAAAACAGATATAGTATCTGATTAAGAGATTATTAACAAAAGGTTAACAATTAACAATGACAATCTAAATAGATTTCTTCCTTCTCTTGTCTTGAAGTTAAAAAAATCAGTCTAATGATTTCAAGGTTTAGATCCTAAGACACTGATTTCAAAACTCCCAAATATTTTTATGAAGAAGTACATCTCACAATTAATTTTTAACTGGCACCCACAACATCAAAACCCTCTCAACAGACGAACACCTCACCTATCTTGAAAATCAAATCGAGAACATCAAATGGGACATAATTGGTATTAGCGAAATGAGAAGACCCAGAGAGGAACTAATCAAACTTAGGAGCAAACATCTTTACAACTACGGGAAAGAGAAAGCAAAACAAAACAGAGTAGGTTTCCTCATCAATAAGGAACTCAAAGACAGCGTATTTGGCTTCAAAGCTATTTCTATCCATGCAGCCAGCGTCCCCATACAACTCTCAATGAGGTACAAACTGAATGTCATCCAAGTCTACACTCCCACTTAACAGTCAACTAGAGAGAAAATTTCTATGATGACTTTAACTCCCCCTATTCCAAGATACCAAAAAATATGTCAATGTTATTATGGGGGACTTCAACACATAGGTAGGACAAGGCAAGTTTGGATATAAAGTACAGAACGAGAGAGGTGAAAACCTTGTAAACTTTACAATCGCAAAGAGTTCAAAATCATGAGAACCTTCTTCAAGAAAAAAAACAGTAAAAATTTGACTTAGAAGAGCCCCAATTACTGAACCAAAAACAAAATAGACTACATCCTAGCAAACAAAAATGACACCATCAAAGATATCCAGGTCCTAAATCAAGTCAATGTAGGAAGCAACCATAGCACGGTGAGATAGCATAGCATTTATGAACTTCAAGAAGGCCTTTAACTCAGTAGAAATTCTCAATGTAATTGATGCTATCACCCGTACAAGGTATAGACCCAGTAAACATCAGAGTATTGAAATATATATACCGTCACAGCAGCACCTCTATTATGCTACATAAAGACTAAGAACCCTTTCAGCTCCAAAAAGGGGTAAGACAAAGTGATACCAGCTCACCTAAATTCTTTACAGCCTGCCTCGAGATGATCTCCAGATACCAAGACTAGAAAAATAATGGAATCAGAATAGACAGCGAATGCCTGTGTAACCTCAAATTTGCAAATGATATGATCTTTTTGGCAGACAACCTCCATGATCTCCAACTAATGGTAGATGAACTGAACAGAGAAAGCAAGAAAGTTGGCCTTCACATAAACTTCAGCAAAACAAAGATAATGTATGACAAACCTGTGAAGAGTGAATGCACAACAATCAAAATCTAAAACGCAAAGCTGGACAAAGGAGACTATTACATTTACCTAGGACAGCAAGTCTCAAGGAAATCCTCAAAAGGAGAAATTAAGCAAAGAATCACCCATAGTTGGCAAGCTTTTGGTAGAGTAAGCTCAACCTTTGAAAACAAGAAATTCCCATTAGTTCTTGAAAGAAGAGTATATAACCTATGCATTCTCCTAAGAGTTATGTATGGAATTGAAACATGGAATATAACCAAAAGATAGACTCTCAAACTGTGAACCATGGAATGTGCACATGAGAGAATTATGCTCGGCCTTGCATGGAGAGATCATAAAACAGCACAGTATATCAAAGGAATGTCAGGAGTCAGGAATATCATAGAATGCATTAGGAAACTCAAATGGCAATGGGCAAGCAAGAATGGCAGGACATCCAATAGACGTCACGACTCACAACATAGATCCCCAGAAATCGAATGCAGAACTGAGGCAAGCAGAATATGAGACAGCAAAACAAATTGGACAGGTTCACAAATATTGCCTCAGCAACATCCACAATAGAGAGATGATGCAAGTCCTGGGGAAGATCTATGTACAAAAGCGGATGATAAAAGACAGATGATGATGATTATGATGAGTGTTTCTTCACATCTTGTTCATTTTGCTTTTGATCAAAATGGTAAGGTCAGTTTTACATTCTATTACCACAAAGCAAGTAGCATACATCAAAAATAAAGAATAAGCATCAAAGGTAAGAAGAAAAGAATAACTAGTCAAAAGTTCAGTAATAATAACAATGCATTATTCAAGAAATTCAGACAATTTTAGTTTTTAATGTTGATTACTGCTAGATATAAATAGACAACAAAAACATGATGAGTGAAAAATGAGTCTCAAAAATTAACAATTGACAATGCATCCTCTAAAAATTCAGACGACTTGAATCTATAATATTTATCACTAAAAGACTCAGAGCCTTTTCAACTCAAAAAAGGAGTGAGACAAGGTGATACCAGCTCAATCAAACTCTTCACAGCCTGCCTCAATCTTCCAAAACCAAGACTAGCAAAATAAAGGAATCAGAATAGATGGCAAACACCTAAGTATCTCATACATGCTGACAAAATTGTCCTCTTTTAATGATACTCTCCATGATCTCCAATAATGCAAATTTATTGAAGAAAGCAAGAAAGTTTGTCTTGACATGAACTTCAGCCAAACAAATGTCATGTAGGACAAACATATTGAAGACAAGGACACAACAATCGAATAGTAAATACAGAGCTGAAGAATGTAGACCACTACATCTACCAAGAACAATAAATCTCCATGAAATTCTCAAAAGAAGAAGAAATCAAGCAAAGAATCACTCATGGTTGACACATTTCCGGGAGACCAAGCTCAACTTTCAAAAACAATGAAATCCAACTAGTCCTAAAAAGAAGGGCATACAGCCAATGCATTCTCTTGAGAGTCCTTTATGGAGCTGAAACATGGAATCTAACCAAAAGATTTACCCTCAGATCATAAAACCATGAATTATGCATAGGAAAGAATTATGCTCAACATAGAGAGATGGAGAGATCATAAAACAGCGCAGTATATTAGAGAAAAAAACAGGAATCCGAGATATTATAGAAACTATTAGAACACACAAATGGTCATGGGCTGCTCATGTGGTAAGAATGGCAGACAACTGCTGGACATCATGGATCATAACATAGAAAATTGTGGCCAATACAAAATGAGATGGCATGACGAGCGAGACAATTTCGGAAAATACTGGATCTGCGATGTCCACAGTGGAGAGGTCTGTATCCAATGATAGATGCCACAAGGAGGAGGAGGAGGAGGAGGAGGAGGAGGAGGAGGAGGAGGAAGAGGAATGTGCATTATAAATCACAAAATTAAGATGAAAAACATGGAGTCAAAAGGGAATAACAATAATACAAATATGAACAAAACAGATCTCATTTTCTGATCGCAGAGTTTGTAAACTTATGTTAAAAGTGTCTTATTCCAAGAAATTTGTAATTTTTGAGTTGTCTATGTCCAACAAAAGAAATTTAACTATCTCTATTTTTGTAAAAAAAAACTACTGACAGAGAGTGAAAGTAATGAATTCAAGTTCTGTATGAGTAAGATTCACCAAGTGATGATAACTTTATTCTTTTTCCATGAATTTGCTGCTGGACAAATTCCATTGTTCAATGAAAATTGATGGATAAAGCTTCAAATTTGAATTTCAAAAAATTAGTGTATTCCAACTAAAGACTCAGGACTCAGTATTGGCATTGTATCAAAAGATTCACATTTCTAACTTATAACAAGCTGGAGCTATAACACTTGCATTCAAGATGATTACTGCATCTTTTGTATACTATAAAGATGATTAAATAAAAAATTATGAAAATATATTTTTTGGTGTAAACGTATTCATTTATTGAAATGAAATAAGCCCTTGCTTATAAGACGAATTTAAAGATAAATTTTGTAGATGTGTAAGACTTGTCAGCTTGGCTCAGTCAGTAGGAGAGCAGGATACCAATCACTTAGCTGTTATTTCAAATCACAGTAAGGAAATGATAACTTTACAGATGTATTTTATTCATTAGAATCAAATAAGGACCTGTACATTTCTGTCATAATTTTTTGTGGTTATGGCAGACTTGTCAATTTAGCTCAGTCACTAAGAGAGCTATTAACAAATCATTTAGTCATGATTTCAAATCACAATAGGGGAATTCTGACTTCCACACCGGTAAATTTAGTGAAGATTGTTCTTGTTATGGTAGAAAAACAAAGTCAACTCATGACTTGGACTTGAAGTTGACAAAAAAAATATTGTTAGGGAAATCTGATGAAAAAAAAGGAGATGTTCATAGCTGATGAATAAAAATCATGAGAATGAAATAAAAAAATCAATTAGTTGGTCAATCAATCATGATCTGACTGTTGAATATAGCAAGCCTACTTTTGTGTATCTTTGAAGTGAACTTGCCTGACTGTGCACAGTGAGCTTTAAGGAAAACCTTTCGAGCATGCATACATATTTTATTGATCAGATTTGTAATTTCTTTATATTTTCTGCGTAGAGTGTGCAGCGATAATTCCCTGATGGTTGATTTTCTTACACTCATAAACTCGGATATCGCATGAGAAGTTGCAGTAAAAAGTTATATGTGCATACCTGGGTCCTTTGGCAGCATGCCGTATTGGATAAAATCAATTGAAAAATTGAAAGAAAAAAAAGGTGATCAATGAAAAAATTACTTCTTTTGCCTTTTGTTGGGTAGTGATCACTAAAACAGTCTGAATTAAAAAAAAAAAAAAAAAAAAACAGGCATGAATGCTACCAGACACAATGTAAGGGAACAATTAAGCATAAACTCACACTGCAAATTGACACACCCTCCACTTATCTACAGAGTGGATTAAGTGCTTGCACAAAGATAGGAAGAGGGAGAGAGAGATCACATGGTATAGAGCAATGGCCAATGAGCTGATCTTACAAGCCAATAAGTTAGATCTTTACAGGAATCTCCACAGGGGAGTGTATCTCTAGGCTCTTTTCCTGGCCACATTTTTGGGGCTACAAACTCAAATATTTTTGAGAGTATACCACTAAAAGCCATCTAAAAACTTTTTTTTGCGTCTCTATATAATCTTAGACCAACAATGCCTAAATTTTTGCTGGTATTTTTCCAATAATTTTTTCAATAATCTAATATGGTACTTGTGCAGACTAAGATGATTAATTGATGTGAGGTACATATATATATATATATATATATATATATATATATATATATATATATTCTACTGCATCGTACTGGGTGGGATAATGGATAGTCTATAGCCACACTGAAGAGTTGTAACACAACGAAACAGCTGTCTGTGGATGACTCAATTATTAATCATTATATATATATATATATATATATATATATATATATATATATATATATATACATACATACATACATATATACATATATATATATACATATATGTGTGTGTATATATATGATTTTTTTCTCTCTCTCTTTCTCTCTCTCTCTCTCTCTCTCTGTCTATTGGAAACCGTTAACCGAAACCGTTACTAAAACTCTTAAGACAGATACCTTTTTTTAAATTGGTTCTGGCTGGCTATGAAAGCAAAACAATGGAGATAGAGGCTGAAAATTTGAACATTCCCTCCTTAGGAAAAACATTTTTTTTTTTTTTTGAAAATCCCACCACCTAAATAGGGAGTTAGATGGGGGTTCAATTTACAATATTAGGTTATGGCAGCATTCACAATTGTTTTTTTGGATAAAATCGGATTTTCTAATGATCCACACAAAACAGAAAGTGGGAAAAGTAACTTATCCATTGATGAACCCCATTTCCAATTTTTTAATTGATCACCCCTAACACAATGGTGGCCATGTGGTGATTTTCTATTTAGTTATGAACCAGACATGTCTTTTCATCTATCTGTAGATTAGATGTGCAAAATCAGTGTTATTTATCATTGTTTAATTTCCTGCAAAACATCAACATTTGAAAAATTATTGATTGTGTGATTTTATCCATGGCATATTGATAACATTCTGAGCAAGTACAAATGTGCAAACGCAGGCTCAATTTTAAATATATAAGGGTTCATATTCTTAAATATTAGAAAGCTTAGTTTTGGAATAAAAAAAATGAGGTTCTTTGGCAATATCAGCCGATGAATAACACCACTCAGAAAAATAAAATATTAAAAATTGTATATGTATGCATGTATATTTCTTTCTGTAATTCTGAAAGTACTTCAGTGTCTTCGAAAATTCTTATTTTGAAACCTTACGAAAGAGGTTTGACTTATATCATTTGAAAGATTCTGTAAAAAAGCACTCAGACAATAATACAAGATACAGATGTACACACACACACCCACACACACATACACACATGCTCACACACACCCACACATGCGCACAGAAACACGCTTTAATTTTGTATGTGGAGATTTTTTCAATGCAGAAAAGATGAATTCTAATGTAAAAAGTTATAACAAAGTGTTCTCCATGATACAGCCTCTTATTCCCCTTCACTTCCGATTCATATATATCAAATGAAAAAAATATATTAAATGATAAAAGTTTTATTAAATACCATTTTCGTTCCTTTGCGATCAAAATAATTTACAACCAGGAGGCTATGCTGAAAATGAAATCCAAAAGCCTGGAATTTGCTATCATCCCCTCCCCAACACACTTGGTATTCTGAATGGCCACTGGATGACGTCACAAGAAAGCGTACAGTGCAATTTTCTCATTTGCATCTACAGTTTGAGGAAAATTTACCACTCTGCTGCATTAATGTATGTTATCTCAGGCAAACCAGATCTTATCTTTTCCTCTCAGTTCCTTTTCCGGCAATTTCTCTACTTGAAGAAGCATATTCATGCACACTAACCAAAATGGGTTTTTAGTGGGGGTGGGGTGGGGGGTTCAGTTTGCAATGTAAGTTTATGCTAAATTCATCCTTCAATTTGTGTCTAGTAGAATTCACGCTCGTTCTTTGGAAATTCAGACTTATCCAGCAAACACCACCAAACAAAAAGCAAGAAAAGTAACGTATTCATTGATCAACACGTTTTTCGAATTTTTTAATTGATCACCCTCAACACAGTTTGTTGCAGAAAGATGTTGGTCATGTGACTGTTTCTACAGAATGACTGACCAAACCTGTTATTCTTTCCTCTCAACAAGTCTCAAGACTCTCTCTGAGACCAAATTGATTGATTTATATTATGAATTTATCAATGATATTACTATAGGATATGTAAAAAAAAATGGGAGAAGACAAAAAAAAAAAAAATCTTCCCCCTGAACACAATAAGTAAATGATTAAATCTATAAACGTAAATAAAACATTGTTAAACATTTGAGAGAATATGCCGGCACTTTATACATGCAAGAGCTTTCAAAACTCCAAGATTTGACTCGTAAGCAGATTTTTATACTTTTTCAAATGAAATCCGTTTGCTGTAGAACATTCACAGTCTGATATACACATGAATTTATATGATATATTTCTGTCTGTCTGTCTATCTATCTATCTATCTACATATACATATACATATATGAACACATATTGGAATATTTCTTCATAAACACTTACACCTATAGATTTAGATATCTTATATATGATATAGAAATAGACTTTTGATAATCTATTATATATGATCATATATATGGACCAGTTTACGTACAGATTTAAAAATGCATATGTATATATATGTGTGTATATATTATGATATATTTGATTATATATATATGTATACATGTGTATATAAATGTATGTATACACATAAATGTATATATATATGTCTGAGTACATATACATGTTTATATATGTGTATGTGTATATATCATGTATGTATATATATATATATATATGCATACATATTGTCTTGTTAGGAATTAGAAGTGTATGTATATATATATATATATATATATATATATATATATATATATATATATATATATATATATACCTTCAATTCCTGTAAATCTGTACTGATGAAAATTTTGAAGTGCAAATACACGTTTGCATGATTTTATTCATTTGTGTATGAATAGATATGTTCTAACCAAACTGAATATTTTTATGTAAAATACATATGCCCTCATTGTATGCATTTAGTTTTTATATACATGTTTGTATATTTAAATGCCAAATCAGAATCATGTACACTCATATGCAATAAGTCATATTTTTATGGACGAACACATATATGTGGGCACATGCTTCTATACTTATGTAAATATAGGCCTTATTATTGATGTGTATAAACATGGGTTGGTTGTAGACACTGAGGTAAGCTTAAATTCCTAATGAAAACACAATAGCACATTTTAAAGTTGAACCTACACTCCTGTATATAAAACTCTCTCTCTCTCTCTCTCTCTCTCTCTCTCTCTCTCTATATATATATATATATATATATATATATATATATATGCAGTAACACGTGCACATTCTGTAATATTTATTTATATATGCATATGGAAATCTGTGTATGCTTTTCACTATATTATGTATGAACAAATATTTATATGTAGACTTACATAAAATTGTACATAAGTAAATACACATGGATGTATGTTTTTTACATTTTAGAAATTCAGATCTAAGAACACATATACTTTGTTTTTATTTTCATATCCTTGCATTAGCACATGTATATACATGTAAATCAGTAGGTATATCCAAGCATACATAGATATTTATTTATTCATATTTTTATATATATATATATATATATATATATATATATATATATATATATATATATATATATATATATATATATATATATATGCATGAATACAACCAATTTAGGGGATGCACAATATCAATATATACAAAATCATGCATAAGTGAATCTAATTTGTCTGCATTTTTGTATAGATACACTTGGACGAAAGTAAGTAATATTGGATATTAAAAAATACACATATGTACTTCATTTCTCAAGACATGTATAATGGTAACTTTGCTTCCTTATTTTCATCCATTCATTTACTTCATGATATTAATTTTCACATTAAGACAAAATTATACATGTATATAAGTGTACACACACATGCAGGTGTACTTACACACATGCATATGTCAGACTTTCAGGATTCTGATTTAGCTTGACATAAAAGTTTGTATGTATGAATCTCTTTTTCTCTTTCTCTTTCTCTCTCTCTATATATATATAGGAATCCTCCTCCTAGATTCCCATTTTTGCTTCCGAAGCAAAACATCTGATGTTAAATTCATTCTCTACGGAAATCTTCTAACCACTGAAAGGTACATACACACCATACGCTACTGAAAAGTGGAACATCTCCCAAAACATGTATAGCATACCAATTAATTCATTTATGGATTAATTAATTAAGAAATGAAATTTCCATGCACTTTCACTCCTTAGTCTGTCTCATTCAATATTGTTCACATATATGTACATGTATATATATATATATATATATATATATATATATATATATATATATATATATGCATTTGCATGTATATATATATATATATATATATATATGTATATATATATATATATACACATAGACATGCATATTATACATATATGTATATATATATACACATATGTATAGTATATAATTCTCTGCATATATATATATATATATATATATATATATATATATATATAATATATATATATATATATATGTATATATATGTATATATATATATATATATAAATATATATATATATATATATATATATATAAATACATATATATATTTATATGCACACATATAAATATGTATCCTCTGTTCTTGTAGAGAAGCACTTATGCAAACATATCTATGAGCTCATATGCAAGTTTGTCCAAATGTTTTTTTGCTCCTTTGTATATCATGTGGAATTATACAAGGTAAGGCACAAAGGATTGAAATAAATTGAGAGAAAAATGAAACAACAAAAACAGCTCCAATGAGCCCAAATGAAACAAATAAAAAATATCTTCAAATATATTGACTCCTCCACAAGTGAACCATTTTACATGCATTTTTTCTCTTCAAACTCTCCTTTCCCTGCTATTTTTTTTTCTCTTTTTTCCTCTTATCATCCATGTTATTTTCTTCTTTTTTTGTCTCTGCAATCTTTTGTTTTTCTTCTTCTTCTCCTTTTGGTATAATCTCCTTTTTTTTCTACTTCTTTTTCTTTTCCACTTTGATTGTTCTTCTTGTCTTCCTTCTTCTTTTCCTTCTCCTTGTTAGCCATTCTATTCTTCTTTCCATCTTCCTCCTTCTTTTTCGTCTTTCACTTGTCTGTTTATCATTCTTTCTCATTAGAAACCATCAACCAAAACTCTGAACATGGGTCTCTTCAGTTTTCAAGGAGGGCTGGCTGACTATGTTTGTGCCATGCACACAGGCCACTCTAATGGAGTTATAAGACTGAAAACTGCAACATTCATTCCTCATGATTAGAGAAAAAAAAACTTTTTTTCTACTCTTTCAATCCTCCCTACCTAATTGGTTCTTGGTTGGGTTTTCTGTTTAAAATGTAAGTTTATACTAAATTAGTTTATGTTCAACTGCATTCAGGCTTTTTTTAAAAATTTGGACTTTTCAGAGATCACTGCCCAACAAAAGGCTAGAGAGGTAACTTATTCATTGTTCATCCCTTTTTTTTTCCAATTTCTCAGTTGATCACCCCCAACATGTCGTGCTGCCAATAGACTTAATTATGTATCAGTTTCTGTTTAGGAACTAACCTGACCTGTCTCTTTATTATTCCTTCTTATTTTCCAAACTCATTTTTCTTCTCTCCGCTTCCTATATGCACTCCTCATCCTCCTCTTCCCAATTCCCCGAAGGCATTTTCAAAATTTTATATTCACTGATAACTCTCCATGATATTGATTTTCAAGCGGAAAAAATAAAATGGAGCCATATATATTTTACAAATTCTAAAAGTTGTACTCAAAAATTGTACATTCTCTGATAAAACTGCTAGCACATTGATTTCCATAAAAATGCTCAAAAACAAACAAATAAAAGAAAAACATTGGAACTCTCCAAAGAAGAAATTCAAAAGAACAACAAAAGTATACTGCACAAAGCTAATTTTTTTTAATACCTATTACCCAGATCTTGTATATTTCGAAAGTTTTCCATCTTTACTTCTTGTTCTTTTTCTTAGTGCCAAGATTTCACATTTGCAGAGAAATATCCTCTCTACAAACAAAATGAGAGAAGAAAAAAAAAAAATCATTATGAATTCGGTTTATTCAAGGATTGAAACCAATGCCAGTATCAACATGATAGAAATTTGGCAGTTTTAAATTAGAATTTTCAACCTAAATCCAGATCCGTCTAAAAATGCTGGAACAATTTTAATCATCATCAGTAGTTGTACTCGCTGAATTTTTGCGTTGGTAATGACTGGTAACATTCACCAGAGATCAAGCAACAGCAAGTCTCCTCGATACAATAGGACACTCCTCTGTAGTTTTAGCTAGTTTTGAATTGTTTTGATTCTAGTTTTTTTTCAAGCTTTTTTGCGGAGCTTTTCAGGAATGTTCCCAGGACTCTGACCATGACTGGCACTACTATCATCCACATATTCCATTTTTATTAGTTTTTTTCATTGAGATTTAATACAATATGTATATACCATTACTATGTATGGTAAAAACACATTCGCTTAGTCAGGTTCCTGTGGATCACCCTCTCAACCAATGTTCCCTATAATTTTCTATAGATGTAAAAATGGAAAAATCTTATATGCAGTGCAATTTTTTTCCAGTGACAAAATTATGCGGAGACTTAATGCTTGTCAAATGAAAACTTGAAATGGTTTCAAGATTTTGGCACAGCTTACATCTGGTGGCCAATAAAATTGTATTGACATGTATTAATATAGTACCAGAATCATTGCATTTGTTGAGATTTTATTCTTTATATTGAACTTGGTTTGGTTTATTGTTCCATTAAATAAAACATTTATGAGTATTTCTTTATTACGTGGCGAAGCATTGAAATGAATTAATAATGATTGCACCCATCAATTCAACAATTATTATCATTATTAGAGGTGCTGGAAATGGTTACATCAAATCTCATACAAATATTTGTCATTTTCAGCTGTGTATGTAGTACATTTGAAAGTGAGATATGGCAGAAGAAAGTATATATGTATATGTATGTGTGCCTGTATGCATCCATGTATGTGTGCATATGTATGTGTGTGTGTGTATTTGTGTTTCGGCAATTACTAAGGCTGACTGATCCTTTTTATGTACATTTTCAGAATAATGCAGATGGTTTCCCTCTCTTAATACAAACTCTTGGGAATCTAAACACATGTGCAATATTTACCATACCATTGCACCCTGAACACATAAACACGCATACACAGACACACAAGTGCATATATACATGTATGAGCATGCTCATATATCTCAAAAGATAATAATGTTTTGAGCATTGATATGACATGCTGCAATATTCAATACAGCTGGAATCATATTTTTTAATCTTATTCATCAATTTTTTAAAAATCTACAAATTCATTTGTGCATGCATGACATCCTGTTTCCAACTGACAATCCCTCAATCCATCTGTCTATCTATCTGTCTATCCCTCCATCATTCTTATTTGCTTATACCAATCTGTCTCATTTTGTTTTTATTTATCAGTCAATCTATGTTTCTATTAGGCAGCCAACTTATCTTATCTACCCATTTGATAACTATCTATCTTTCTGTCAATTCCTCTGTCTATTGATCAATGTGTACACACATGCATATATATATATATATATATATATATACATATATATATATATACATATATATATATACATATATATATATATATATATACATATACATATATACATATATATATATGTATGTATGTATTTATATATAAATATATATATATATATATGTATATATATATATGTATATATATATATATATACATATATATATATGTGTGTGTGTGTGTGTGTGTATGTGTGTGTGTGTGTGAGAATTATAAATTGTGATTTATTTTATGGAAACTTAATCGAGATGATCCCCTGTCATTACACAGTTAATACATCACTCGCCCTAGACGATGTAAATAGAATAAACAATTAAAGAAAATAGGGCTGCTGCAGGAATCAAACCTGCTTCCAATAGGGTAGCCATTCCAACATAGCGATGCTCTTACCATTGAGCTAAACAACCACTGGTAATGCAAAGGCTCAAATAACCACTTTCACACCAAATACTCATCTAGATTACTCTCGGTCTATTTATCTCTTTCAACAAATTGTTCATTCTATTTATCTTGTCTAAGCGAGTGATGCATCAACAGTATAACAACAGGAGATCATCTCAAATAAGTTTCTATATGATATAATACAATTTATAATTCATTCTGTTGGACCAAATATGTCCATTTATAATACATATATATTATATAATATATATATTCATGTATATATGTTTGTATGTATGTGTACTTGTACATTATCTTTCAATTTCAGTCTAATTATTTTGATCAATGTATGGATTTGAATGTTCTTTTCTTATTACAACCTTTCTCTATATGGGCAGTCTATAAAGTTTTAATAAGATGAAAGGTTCAAATCAAGCATTTGATTTTTAATTTAATTTAGCACACATATTTTTAAATGGCGCTTGTCATATTTTGGAAGCACATTCATGTATTTCAATATATATATATATATATATATATATATATATGTATGTATGTATTTTTGTATTTTTATCTACCTATCTATCTCAGTCTGTTAATTTTGGTCAATGTAGTCAGACTTTTGTATATCTCTATACCTATCTGTAAATCTTCAACATGCTTGGTAGCTGGGGTAAGTGGTAACAGCAGACAGTGCTTAGCTGAATGCCAGATTTTGAAAGGGTTTTTCCAAGCAGGCAGGCTCTCATTATTTGAATGTCCACATAATCTATCTATCTACCTTCTCATTTATATCTCAATCTATTTCTATATTCTTGGTAACAATACATTATCTGTTGACATATTGAACAACAGTAGCCACCAAAGGTGGCAAAGGGTTGAATGATCTTAACCACTTAAGGTAGCAAAAGGTTATATCTTTTTTTTATACGTGCATGCATTTGTGCATTTGTTCACGTGCCGGTGAGTCCCAGTGCTCCAGACCGTACTGTCTACAGACTTGAAAATTGGCATCAGTACTCCAATAGACCCATTCTAAAAATGGATCTTGAGATTTAAAAAAATCTTTTTGAGGCTTTATTTTGACGGGTTCATTGTTATCTATATTCTACAGAATCTACATACTTCTAGACGTTTTTTTCTCAATTTCAAATGTTTCCCAGTGAGAAAATATCAGTGGTGTCATAGATAGAATTTATTCTGACCATATTTATTTTTCAATTGAATCTTTTACAGAACTTCAAATCTTCATGCTATGTTTATTCAATTAACTGTGATGACAAGTTTATTTAATGTTCATGAAATTGTATGTGAGAGTACAAAGAGTTCTACATGAAAAACTGTCCTGTGTACAATCAGATGCACATTCCTTTTTTAAAGTCAGGAGTTAGAATTAGAACTATCTACCTATGTATTTACACATGCTCGAGGATCTATCAATCTCTCTCTCTCTCTCTATATATATATATTTATATATATATATATATATATCATTATAGTAATTAAATAATTGTGTCATCCACAGGCAGCTGCTTTGAAGTATTACAACTCTTCAGTGTGGCTATAGACTATCCATTATCCCATCCAGTACCATTAGGTAGGATCAAAACCTTCACGTCAGACCCAGAGGCTGGCATCTTACTTCTGCCTTACACAGAACTGGATGGTCTAAGGTCGAATTTAAGTGATATATTCACTCTCGTATAATTCCCCATCCACCAGAGTGCTCTATTCCTAAGTTAGAAGAGCATTGCATAAGCGTATAATGAACGAGTTACCTCACTTAAAGAGAGCTCAAATATATTGTCATCATCATTATCATCATATGTCAGTATGTGCATACATGAATGTGCATGCATGTATATAAATATATATGTTGAATAAATGAAGATTGGAAGGTGTAAAATGGTTGGTAACCATCAAAATGCATCAGAACATGTTCATGTCATAATGAAAAAATTTGGGATGTAACACCTGTTTTTCTCTTGAATTTCTCTTCACCTTTATTTTAACAAAATTCTGTTGGATCACCTCACTTTCACACAAAAAACATATATATATATATATATATATATATATATATATATATATATATATATATATATCCCAACAAGAGAAAGCTTATACATTGTACCATAATAACAAAGTATATGTAAAATAGGGGAAAAAACATTGAAGAAAATTATATGAATTACATTGACAGATATTGGGAAATAAGTGACTGAAATGACACAAAAAAATCTTTTGAAAAATCCTCTCATGGTTTAGTGTTTAAAGCTATAAAGCTTTCAAGACTGCATATCCAATATTTTTTTATCCATATTCAACATAGAAAAAGAACAAAAGAGATTGATAAGGGTGATATGATCATGGTAATATCTATTGTACAGCACTAGCTTTGAGATAAATGAACTTTCTTCAGACACAACTTATGGTCCAAATTTACCAGAAATGGGTGACAAAACTCTATAAACCATTTCTCTGTGGCAGAGGAGGATTGATTACCTTTAGATGCTTGGCATTACAGGCATTTTCATGAGAATAATGATGTCAAAATTATTACTAGAGAATGTAAGTACCAACCTACGGTTCTAGACCTGAATAATTAGGTTCACAAAATATTACCATACAACATTTTTGAAGATGATATTTCATATAACAATGAAGAAAAAGCATGAACAAATTTCAATCTGATTTGTTTCAAATTAGTGTTTATAAATTGAAATAAAATAAAATCGATGTGAGAAAGATAAATGAAAAAACTTCTTTTTCATTTCGATTCAAGTAAATTTAATAAGAATATCTCAATAATCTGCGTACTTGTTTTTTATAAAAGAGATCAAGTTCATTCTACCAAATGCAAAATATGTTTCATACTTCTTTGAAAAAGAATAATTCAAGTAGAATGAGAGACTCTAATTAAAAGATGGTAATGAAATAATGACTCACAAAGGCAAAGTTCTTGAAATAAAGACCTTTGTAAAAGTGGACAGAGAAAGCAGAGGTTATGTTTATTTGAAGCCTTAAGAAAAATTGACAAATTTCAATTTAAAAGCAGGAGATTAAAAAAAGAATAATACGAAAATAGAACAATCTTTTGTTTACTTTTTTGCTGACCTGAAGTTGGAATTTGTGTCAAGTTTTATAAAAATTTAACACTTTTTCTTTTAATTCTTAATTTTGCATCATGTTACAAAGTAGTGGATGGGACACTCATAGATGCATAGAACTAGCGTAAAGACATTCTTGTTTTTAAAATAGGGTTTGTGAGCTCTCCTCAATTTTCAATATAGGAGAAGAATAGAAAGAAGTAATTTTTGTCAACAGAGACATATTTTCTCGGTGCAAGCGGCCTAATGGTTAAGACCATGAAGAACTTAATCAGTGAAGCAGGTTGAAACTCCATCTGAAATAGTTTGCACTCATTTCACACTAATGCATTTGAGGAAGGTATGAATCAACTTCTCCCTCCAGGTATAGGAAAATATCAGGGCAGTTGGAGACCTTTAGCCTCATATGGCAATCCATCTCGGGCATTGGGCTAGCAACCCAGGCTATAAAAACTAACAATTGCTTGAGAAACAATGATGGAGTCTCCATGGATTGTTCAAGAAATGGAGACAAAATCATTGCCCCATATGTCATACTACACAGGAGCAACTGAGTAAAAAAACATCTCACATCTTCATATTTGTAGTTCCTGTCTGATAATAATAATGGATATAGTAATTGTTTTGCTGCTATTGCTTTAGCAGGTAATTATTGGTAAGTGGTCTGCCCTTGTACTCATTCACCTTTTTTCTTTGTCTAACAATTTGATATATCTGTAAAAAGACAATGGTTAAGGTGCATGGCCATGGGAGGGAACCCTAAAAGTGTTCGATTCCCATCTATCTCAAAGGCATCGTTGCAAAACTAATACAAGCAGTAATGATCCACATTCAAACTTGGTTTGTTGATTATGATTCACACTTTGATAATCATCATATCAATGATATTGATTATGATGATTACCAAGTACCAAGCAATGGAACTGGAACATGAAACAAAACACACATATGTAGTCTGACTTAGCTCTCATATTTTGCCATCATCATCATCATCATCATCATCATCATCATCATCGACATCGTCATTGTCATCATCATCATCATCCTTTTAATGTTGAACCTAGACTTTCTCCAAGATCCGCCAGATATCTCTATCATGGGCCTCCCAGCACCAATATCTCCTTAACCTGTCAGATTCTTCAACTGAACTTCATCTCTAAGCTGTGAAACACAACTTATTCAGTCTCTTAACTTATGTTCTTCAATTAATGACCATTTTTCCTGTATTCATTAAATTTACCACTTCTTCATTGGCACAACTGATATTTATCTATATTGCCATGTTATATGGAATGCAACACAAGGTTATTTTTCAATATGAGCATAAAAAATACATGTGATGGCTCAATATTAACTTCATGTATTAAGAAAGGGCTTGGCCATCCCCTTTAAGTGCTACAGGAAGTTACTGAATGAGGGACAGTTCCCCAAACATCTCTTCTGGAATGAAGATGTGCAATCTGGAGGATTGATCTTCAGTGACTAGATGAATCACTTTACAACTTTCACCTGAAAGTGAGAACTCACTCTACCAAAATTAGCCCCAGTGAAACTAAAGTACAGTCATCATCATCATCATTAGCCTTTTAGAGTCCGTCATGAGACATAGACCTTCCCCAGGATTTGCCAGACCTTTCTATCATGGGTGTTGAGATGCCAATACTTTCTAAACTTGTGGCCATCACATATTTTTCCAGACAAAGTTTCATATATGATCTATGGGGATCTATGTTATGAGTCGTGATGTCCAGCTGTTGTCTGCCATTCTTGCAACTTGACCAGCCCATAACTTTTTGTTTATTTCTAATAGATTCTATGATATCCCTGACTCTTGTCTTTCATCTAATATACTTTGCTGTTTTGTAATCTCTCCATGTGATGTTGAGCATGATTCTATCAAGTGCACAGTACATGATTCTTAGTTTGAGGGTAAATCTTTTGGTTAGGTTCCATGTTTCAGTTCCATAGGTGACTGCTGAGAGGATGCATTGGTTGTAGACTCTTCTTTTTAAAGAAATAATGGAGTTTCTTGTTCTTAAAGGTTGAGCTTTCTTTACCAAAAGCTTGTCATCCTGGAATGATTCTTCACTTGATTTCTTCTTTTTTCGAGAGTTCCATGGAGATTCGTTGTCATAGCTAGATGAAATGGTCTACTTTTTTTCAGGTTTGCATTTTTGATTTTGAATTTCTTGTCTTTTTTCTGCAGGGGATATGTTCCAAGACCCCCAGCAGATGCCTGAAACCATGGATAGTACCAAATCCTGTACATACTATGTTGTTTCTTCAACATATATATCTATAATAAAATTCAATTTATAAATTTGGTACAATAAAAGATTAACAGCAATAACTAATAATAAAATAGAACAATCATAAAAATATAAAGATATGTGGTAGACAAAGGAGTCATTCTTATCGTAAATCTTAGCAACCTCAGCATGTGATGTTTTTCTTTCCTTATCAAGAACTTTCACCTTTTCACTTGAGAGAAACGCTTTACAGTTTCTCTTTCTAACATCCAAATTGCAAGCTCAACTACTCAATTGCTTTAGGTTCATTATTTAATAAAACTTATGGATTTTTTATTTCTAGCAGTTGACCACAAGTAATCTGAAAACTGGATCCATGGATAAGGGGGACCACTTTATTATGATTTTTTGTGAACATCTACCAAAAACTTATTTTATATTATCCATTGGTTAGTCTCATAACTGATAGATTTTAATTATAACTCTAAGTAACTCGAGTGATGAAACTATAGACCTCAAGTGCTTTGTCCTCTGTTCAGACCACTGTGCTGTCCTGTACAATAGCATGCATATTGTTCCAAGAGAAGTTCTCTTATAATCCATTCCAGGGTAAAATCATCATATTGCAGCATGCAGACCTAAGCCCTAAGTAATTATTAACTCTCTGAACGTAATCCAAAATCATATCTGAATCACAGGGATTTATCTCCCTTGGACCCAATCATGAAATCATTTCAGATAGGGTCAACTTTCTGTTCTACTTAATTACATCAAAGATTCCATGGTACACTGGCTCAAGTCCAATATGCCAGAATTAGTACGGTAACTTATTTTTAAAGAGCTCAGCTTAAATAGCCCCTCAGATTAAGCAACAGACCTCTTGACCTCCATTCCAATATTATAACAACAGTACTACCTCACAGAGAATATGGTGAATAATCTCAATCTATCTTTGAATTTGTCTATGCATTACAGACTAACCAGGGACAGAGCCATAAACCTCAAATCTTGTTCAGTTTTCTGCCATTAAAACCTCATGAAAGAGTTCTGGATAGGAACTTAAATATATTCCTTTTTTAGTGGTGTAAGCATTTGATTAGACTTGAACAGTGTGAATATTTGGTGATTCATAAAAAGCAATACTAGTCTGGTACAAGTGACACATTATATACCTTCTAAGCATACTTCTAGAGAGTTTAGAAAAAAGTATTTCTTACAATTGAATATGAATATTAATATTGAAATGTTCTATTGAAACCGCATAATTAATCAGGTTTAAACAGTAATCCTTATGGATTCTGGTATTACAGCACAACCAGCCATTGCAACTATTCTCTCTTGCAAGAAAGGTTTGATGGTTGGGGAACATTGGATAGTGGAACATTGAACCTTTATGCTTCCTATTAATACATTAGTGAAAGAGCTATCATTAGAATATACAGTATGATTTTTAATTATTCCAAATGAAACACTGAGAAATGAAGCCTCTACCCTTGCAGCTTTCTTTCTAATACTCTAATTATTGAACTTTTCAATTTTCACTTGTATGGTTTAGTTCAGATGTCTTTATTTATAGTTCTTTAGAAGCCATGATATTACAAGGAAAAAGGAGGGACTTCAATTGGCTTTATCCAAAAATATATCATTAGGTGAGATTCAAAGGAGAAAGTTTATTCAAATCACTTTAATTTTTATTATCCAGATCATTACCATAACAATTTATCAAGTTTCCCCATTTAGTTTAGAATGTAAAAATGTTCCTTAGGTGAAATTTGGTCATAGAATCATTGGTAGACTCTCCTTTATCATCTAAAGCTGTTTACAGTCAGATGGAAGCCATCCATGGTTCATATTCTTGGAGTTGGTGGAAAATAGAGAAACTCTACATTTAATATGACTCTTTCCTTGAGTACGTTATGTCTCATTCATGGCTATAGTCATCCTTTGTTCTGTTATACAAGAGAGTGACACCTTATTAGATGATTCAAACCTGTTCTGTTGTTTGCTCCTGTAGGGCTTGCCTGAAAAAGCCATACAAATTGATTGGATAGCTTCATTATAACCATCAATGTGATAAAAGATTTGTCTTTCATTTCATCTGCACATGTCAAATCTCAGTATTTTCTGTTAATATGTTTTTTTTTTTAGTTCAGGCTTTGTTCATTGATATACAAAATTGTGATCTCACATTTTTGACACTTTCTATCACATTATTTCTGTTGGATTTGAATTGAGTCTCCCCTGGTGGTATATACATATTGCAAATGTTAGTGGTTGTAACATTATGGTTTGAAGGTATATGCTTTTTCTTCAGTATTTCTGTATTAGTTATGAACAATATAATGTCATTACCATTGGCAACCCAAAGTATATGAGGTGTGTCCAGAGAGTATCTAGCCATTATAAATATCTCAATAACTGGTCGCACATCCTTGATAACACTTGGTAAGCAATTGAAAGGAACCTTACTGCACATGTGTGAACAGACACTATCGCATTGAGTTACTCAGTCAGCAAAGAGATGGCATTCAGTGAGCTAGTGTACTGTGAGTGCTATACACAGTGATCAAGCCAGTCTTAATTTGGGTCCTTGCAATGTCTCTTTGACATTGAAGAGGAGCAGATTTCATACCATGGATGAGATTAGGGAGAATGCAATGAGACAGCAGATGGTAATCTCAAAATAGGACTTTGCTGACTATTCTATGAAGTTGAAGAGACACTGGGATATGTGTGCGTCGTCTTGCTCTAAGTAAGCTATTTATTCATCAATATCAAATGGCTGGATACTCTCTATCATGCATGTCAAATGAAGAGAGAAAATTCTTTATTTGTAATCAACATATTTTGGCAGCCTGCTGTATAAGGAGTGGTCCATTGAAAATTGGAAGAAGGGGTGATCACTGGATAAGTTACTTCTCTCACCTTTTATTGGGCAATGATCTCTAAAAAAGTCCAAATTTTCCAAATACAAGCTTGAATGCTGCTGGACACAAACTATCTCTCTCTCTCTCTCTCTCTCTCTCTCTCTCTCTCTCTCTCTATATATATATATATATATATATATATATATATATATATATATATATATAACGAGTGATTTGAAAAGGCTTGTCCACAGGACCAATTAATTTAACAAAAAGTTACTCTGAAAATGGAACCTCTCTCTAAAAACTTCATAAATTTCATCCCTACTTAAATATCATTCTATCATTTAACAAGAGGAGAAAAGGTGTTCAAATAAACCTATACTACTCTGAAAACCAAATAAGAAATCTATCAGCCTACTGTGCAATGATCTATTATTAAACCATTGATAATAATGTGCATTTGTCATCTGTCACACATACGTCATCAGTGATAACTGTTGATCCAACTAGGAAGACAAAAATTTACATCAAGCTGAATTGGATAAATTGTACCTTCATTTAATTTTTACTTTTAGATTAGTTTAATGGTCAGGGAATATTGAGCATAAACAAAAAAATGCTTCACAACATAATGGTTTTGATTTTCTATAAGTACTATGTAATTACCAAATTACTTAATTGTTACTGTCATTTTTTCATGGTAAGGGATATACAAATATAACAGAATATACCACAGACCTCACAATCTCTTGTTATTGTTGTGAGCACTGGACATCCAAGAACAATATAACTAAAGGTACAGTATAAAGAAGATGGAGGGAGCCCAAAAAGAGTAGAACTATATAAAAGACATTGATCCATGAATCTCATCTAAGCTAAAGCTTAAATATCTAAGCTGTTTTATAGGCATACAACGTTCAGTAGGTACACATGCCTTTTCCCTTGAATCAATTAAATTTTCATTAGTCCATTAGTAACTGAATTCCTGGATATGTTGGTATATAGGGTAGTCATTTGAATTTTTGAAAAATAGGCAAATATCACCCAGCATTCAATGCAGTTTTATGACAAGGCAGCAGTCTGCTGAAGATGAGGGGATATGATGAGTTGAAGTGAGATGTGATTTTCTGTATATCTTTTAAACCATTTGTAACGTTTTGGCAAGGGATGGTTTAAAGCTGCTGAGGACCCTGGGCCAGGACAGAGCTTCTCAAAGTTGGGGGTCAGGACCCCCCATCCTCCTTGAGGGTTGCATAAAGATGATTGTAGGTCGCAGAAATATTTGAAAATTTGAAAAAAATGTGTATCGAGTGTTATTTTCCATCGTCTCTATACAAAAATATACTCTTTCTGGGGCTTATGGTGAAAATGGCTCAATACTATTCAGTAATTAAAAAGAAAACAAATTTTGTCTTTGTTACATTACAATAATTTTCATTCTTTATTGTTTTCTTATATAAACACCGTAAAACTGGATATATACTCCATATTTTTATCAATACTAATGAAATATAGATAATGGTAAATTATTTTTTTCTTTTGCAGGAGGGTGAGGCCCCTTAGATTATCTGGCCCTGGACTGCAGCCCTTTCGGCCCATATGTTAATCTGGCGCAGATTCTGTCATATATTGCATGGACATCGTGTTTTAATACCCAGAACCATCTCGTACACTAAATCAGTACTGACAGTAATAACTATATTTTTACTTGAATGGGTCCATAACTTGCATTTTTAACACTAGACTAAATACTAAGTTTAATGGGCAGAATAAATTGCTGTCCAAAAAAGAAATGCAAAGGTAGATGGATGAAAATCAGATAGTGTTTAGTTCAATTTGTTTTAAAATCGATTTAATACAACTCTTTCTTTACACTATTAGAAAAAAAGGGGAAGCTAATTTTGAAAGGGTGGGGCTAATGTAAAAATGGTGATCAGCTAATGCAATAAAAAGGGTCATAAGGTGAAAACAGTTTTAAAAAAAAGGGGTGTTATGCCACTTGCTGTAGCATTTGTTGACTTCAAAAAGGCCTTTGACTCAGTGGAAATCCCTAAAGTCATTGACGCTATCATACAACAAGGTGTAGATCCCATACATGTCTGAGTATTGCAACATATCTACTAATGCAGCAATTCTTTCTTGAGACTACACAAAGACTCTGAGCCCTTACAACTAGAAAAATGAGTGAGACAAGGCAATACCAGCCCACCTAAACTTTTTGCAGCCTGCCTAGATATGATCTTTTGAAACCTACACTGGGAGCAAAATGGAATCAGAATAGACGGCAAATACCAAAGTAACCTCAGATTTTCAGACAACATTGTCCTTTTTGATAAAAATCTTCATGATCTCCAAATAATGCTACACAAACTGAGGGAAGAAAGTAAGAAAGTTGGTCTCCACATAGAATTACACTACGTTGACAAGCTTTTGGTAGAGCAAGCTCAACTTTCAAAAACAAGGAAATCCCACTAGTCCTAAAAAGAGATGTCTACAACCAATACATCCTCCTGATAGTCACCTATGGAGCTGAAACATGAGATCTAGCCAAAAAATTTACCCTCAAACTGAGAACCATACAATTTCCCTGCTATTACAACTGCTAAAAAAGAAAAAAAAGTCTCCCACAATTTTGATCACTTGAAATGAAAAAACAAATTCTAATAGTGAAAAAAAGTTCTCTCTCAATGTCAACCTCTGAAAGTGAAGAATTATTTCCCCCTCAATTTTCCCACCTTGAAAGTGAGAAAAATTTGCTCTCCAGTTTTGACCCCTAAAAATGGAAGAAAAGTTCCCACTTTATTTTGACCCCTGAAAATGAAATAAAAATCCCTTCTCAAATTTGTCCCCTAAAAGGGAAAAAAAGACCTTCTTTCTGATTTTAACCCCTTTGAATAAAAAAAAAGAAATTCCCCTAGGTTTTGATCCCTAAAATTGGAATTGAATTTTCTCCTCAATTTTGATCCCTAGAATTAAAGAGAAGAATCATTTTACCATGATGAATTTTTATGTTAATTGCAAGTGAAAAGGTTGGTTTTCCACATCTAATTTGCTAGAATCATTACCTGGGATCATACAGACAGATGGACTGACTTGTGGAAACTTATAGTAAGACTAAAATAGGGTTATTCATGCATGTATTGGCACTAGCGAGCCTAGAAATATTTTGTTGGGTGATTTATTTTTAATAAATCAAGTATTCCAAATTTTTTAATAAGTCTAAACTTTCTATGACACAACATTCATTGTTTTGTCATAATAGGAAATTGAATTAACCAATGAGATCAATACGCAAACAAATAGAAAAGAGATCTGCCTAAATGGCTTTTACATAGTTTGATAAGAGATTGAACATTGTACCTTGCTATTTCCAGCTCTGGGTTCTTCCACCTTTGCCAGCACAAGAAGTACACTAACACACATTACCATGAGTAATTACGAATGGCTTTGCACTTGCATGTGCTAAAGACTTGCTGACTAGTCCAGAAATGTTTGTCCAGGAGAGCATGTGACTGGAATCCTGCAATTGACATGTCATTGGTAGACAAAAGGAAATTAGATGAGCTCGGTGCTGGTTGTCAACACAACAATAAGGCAGAAAGTGAGTTTGCATCTGAAAATGTTTATTGACGAAATCAGCAGAAAGCAAACAAATTCAGATTAGATATTAGAAATACCTCGGATGCTACTATCCTTCTTCATACCACCCATCCATCCAATTAATGTGCTTTAGGCTCCTGGACTTAATTAATGTATTTACTATACACACACACACACACACACACACACACACACACACACACACACACACACACACACACACACACACACACACACACACACACATATATATATATATATATATATATATATATATATGTATATAAATAGTCTAGAAAGCTTCACTGCTTTAAATGCTAAACACATTAGAAATCCTTTTCAAAAACGTTTTTATGTCACTCCAGTCTCTTATCTCCAAGTATTTTCATGTAATTTTATTCAGTGTTTTTTGTAATGTTTTACACATCCTTTGATATTATGGTACTTAGTGTAAATTTACTCATGTTGGAATCATCAGTTGTTTACCATGTAACCGTTTTGAGGATTTAAAAACAAAATAGTTATATTAACATGATACCCAAGCAATGTTGATCAAATATTACCTGCCTTTCAGCTATGTTTTCATTCGTAGCTTATGTCATACATGTAGTTTGTTTTTTTGTTTTTTTATATAGGCTAATATCATAATGTACATGGATGTCATTTTACTACACATCATTTAATCTTTTTTTATCAGGGCTTACTTATGTAGTTCACCCAAAAATGTATTTAACAACGAGGGATCAGTAAGTATAGCAATAGATGTGACTCATTATTCGTTTCACTGAGTGAATATAAAATCCGTTGTCGGTTTTAATCTCAGATTGCATGCCAACCAACTTATGATATCATCTTCAAGAATACTAATCACAAACTAATTATTATATATATATATATATATATATATATATATATATATACATACATACAATATAATATGTGCATGTATAGTACACATAACAAACATTGAATTATGAAAAAAAGATGTTACGTATTTAATGTAATCTATGGAAATGCATTTTATATTTTTTATATTTTATATATACACTAGCTGAAGATTGGTTTCAAATGTATATAGAATGGGGAAATTATGTTTCAGTTAATAGACAGCTCCTTCACTAAAATCTATAAAAAATTTTGGAAAAACCAAATAGTCCAAGTCCTTCCCTTGAGTCCACTGAGTATACATTCCAAATTTGTGCCAAATTTGGTTGAGCCGTGTAAGTATTTACTTATTGTTTAAGGTGATGGCAAGGACAAATTAGATAGGAAATAGAATGATAGAAAGTAGATATATGAATTGTATAGAAAGAAGGATTCAGTTTAGCAGTATAGTTACATTGTGGATGGAATTTAATTTTACAACCTTTAAAAATAATTTTCTCAAAATGTTTTATTTTAAAATATTTTTACAGGTTTGTTGAGTATACATGCCAAATTTGGTAGAGCTGTGCCAATGTTTAAGGTGGGTGCCAGTGATGAATAAAGCCATTTGTTTTATGGTAAATAATAGACAGAGCCAGTTCTTCTAATATTTATTCCTTGTTAGTGAGTGTTATTTTCGGATTGCTTATGTGGAGAAAGTAGAGAAAATGGTTATTATTCCCTTCAAACTTTAGTTTGTTTTTTTATCAGGACAGTGGTAATCATCTTTTTCTTACTTTAAGGGATTAAAAGTGTACAAATTTGCGAGTTGTCCAATTCAAAATAGGGAAATTGCAAATTATCATTATCCTAGTCACAAAAACAAAGTTTGAAATGGAATAATTGACATCTTTTATACTTTACTGACATAATTAATTAGAAAAAAAAACACATATTACCCAGGAGCAAAAAAGTAAAAAAAATGCAAAGTGTAATAGAATAGAATAATAGAATATATATTTGTATGATGAACAGAAAGTAAGGGTTCAATTGAGGTGAGGAGACGGATTGATGGCTTTCCTAAAGGGCATTGGTGCAAGTCACATTGGAGTTTGAACTCAAGTCGCTGAGTCCATTTTCTGTCCTATGACTTTTGGTGAATTATATCAAGATAAGAATAGCAGTGAACACAAACTGATTCAAAGTTTGAAGCAAATTATTGATATTTTCAATACTTATTAGACATGATCAATACAAAAATAACACTTATTACCCAAGAACTGAAAAAAGTAAATAAAAAAGTTACACCGTGTAATACAATGATAAGATATATATATATTCATATTGGACAGAAAGTAAGGGATCAGTTTCATATCATAGTTAGTAAATAGAACTCAACTTTATAACCCTTAAAAATGTGCTCATTAAAAAAAATGAATAATCTGAATTCCCTCCATAGGTCTACTAAATATGCATACCAAATTTATTTGAGTGGCATGAATGTTTAATCAATGTTTGATAGGCAAACATTATCAGTTGTTTTATATATATAAATAGATATGTCTTTCATAATGATTAGATATATACACACACAGACACATATATATGATATTAGATATGTTACCTATTATAATACATTTTCATACATATTTTTGAAAAAATACTTTATTAGGTTTATATACATTCAAATATTGGTGTTTATGAATAAAATTTATATCTATCCATCTATCTATCTATCTATCTATCTATCTATTCATGACTGCATGAAGAAAATCATAGAGACAAATATTGTTTTTCAATTCTTTAAAGAAACACTCTCTTTATTACTATTTTGTTAGTAGCATTATTCCATCTTATTGTTGTTGCTTTTTGTCACAACACTCTGGGTCAATAAACTCTTCATTAATACTGTTATTTTTATTACTAGCTTTACTCCATCTTATTATTGTTTCTTATAACAACACTGATTGAATTCTCTGTTTGACTGCTGGCACAAACAGCATGAAATCGGAAATAAAGAAGCTACTTCTTTATTCATAAGATGGAGTAAAACTACTGACAAAATAATAACAGTGGAAACAGGACTGGTTAGTCACTTAATAGACACCATCACAGGACCAACTTCTTTTAGCAAGCGTGCCACATTCGGGGTGATTTATTGAAAAATTGTTAAAAAGGGGTGATCAATGAAGAAGTAACTTCTCTTACCTTTTGTTAGGCACTGAACACTAAAAAAATCTTAATTTTCAAAAAAAAAACAAAAAAAAAAAACAATAATGCTGCCGGACACAAACTAAGGGATCTATTTAACATAAATTTGCATTACAAACTGGACACCCTACTAAACATCTATTCAGGGGAAATTTTAAAAATAACAAAAAATTTTTTTTTTCTGGACGTGATAAGGAGTGAATATTGATATTTTCAGCCCTCTAGCTGCATCAGTGTTGCCTGTACGTGCTATACCTATATAGTAAGCCAGACCAACTTGAAAACTGAAGAAACATATTTTGACAGTTTTGATGACAGCCATGGTTGATGGTTACAAATAAAAATATGTTGATGTCCAAAAAAATCTTCAGACAATTTTAAAACATTAAGGATGAGAGACATTCTTAAAAACAATGCATATGTATGGATGATCGATACTTAGTTGACAAAGAAGAAAGTGTGGTTGATTTCGTTGAACTTTCAATGTTTATTCCCATCATCCATAGAAGACAATGACAGGAATTGATTGAAAGTGTTAATCAATTAACTGAGTGCTTATATCAAGTATGATCTTTGGTGCATTTCTTATCCTCTGTTATATGCACTTAAACATACAAAGCAAAAGATAGAAAGTCAAGGAAAAAACAGGTCTGATTAGTCACATGATAGAAACTGCTATACAACCAATGTCTTTTCGCAGCATTCTGTGTTGGGAGTGATCAACTAAAAAAGGTCCAAATTTTTCGGAAAACAAATGTGAATGCTGCGGACACAAACTTAGGGATCAGATTTAGCATAAACTTACATTGCAAATTTAACCCCTCACTAAGAATCTATTTATGGGTTGAATTTTCCAAAAGCAAAAAAAAACATGTTTTTTTAGACATGATGAGGAACAAATGTTTAAATTTTCAACCCTCTAACTCGATCAGTGCAACCTGCATCTGTGATACATAGTTTCTGATACCAGTTATACATTAAATGGAATCTAAATGGATAAACAATGGCCATAGTTTGGTAAACACCTTTTGGAATTCGTTCAAATTAATTTCCCAATGATCAGTAAGAATAAAAATAGCATGTTTTGATTTTTGAATATGTTGTATTTAAAATTTTTGGTGCCTTCAATAGAGTTTTGGAGGAATTATAAAATGCATAACAAACTGTCAATGATTTTAAGACAAATCATTATCATCTCGAAAGTTGTTCAGACAAGGGAACTCATTAGCTATAGTAGCCACCATTTTTTTTCTGTTCACCTATTTTTCCTCTAAAAAACAAGACCTCTCTCTTTTTATATGGATTGCACCCCTGAAAACAGCTGTAGAATGAATTGTTTGAAATGTTGTGGGAAAAACGAAAGTGGCACAATGACTTCAATAGACATGTAAAAAAAGATATTGATGATCAGTGTGAGCTACAAAACTGAAAAACAGCTGGATATGATATTTTCTTTGCTCATCTTCCTAGATACACATTCAGCTGAACTTAGGCGACTTGATTTTGTGATCCCTTATGATGATCGACAGCTCTTGATGCCTAGAGTGGAGGAAGGAGTAATTACATCTTTTGGGTCATCAGGTAGGTGCCCAACTCCACTGGTGTTTTGATGCTGAGCCCATGACACCTCCAGAGAACTCATTGGTGACACCTGGCCTCCCAGGTGTAAGCCGCTTTACTTTTACCCTTCTGCTATATGGTGTTCATCTTGCTGACCTGTTGGGATCCTTTCTCTGGAAAAACAGCCAATGACTCTAAATTCATAAAAACTCAATTGAGTAAAACCATGTATTCAAAGATTTTCAAAACACTTCTTTTATGGAGACTAGGGCACTGCCATACAAAACTATGACTTCAAGGTAGATCAGTTACTTCTCTTTAGATTATGCCTATTTAGATATTTCATATCCAAATTTAGATAATTCTAAAGAGTCGAAGTCAAGGGGTATGATTTATAGAATATTAGAAAAGATCCCAATTTTTCGTTTATTTTTATTTGATTTTTCAAGAACTGCTGATCCAAAAACTTCAAAGTTGATATTGCACTGCCTTGTCCACTGACTAGAATATCTGGTGAATGTCAACTTTGTACAATGGCCAGTTTTTGAGTAATCATCCTGCATACACACAAATTCAGAGATTTCTTCAGTTTCAGTTAGATACATTGCTGACAGAATTATTGTGTGTTTTTTTCCAAATTGACCTATTTTATTTTTAAACCTTATCTAAACAACAAAGATGTGAACAGAGTTATATATTCTCATGCATTTGGGATTCTGTATTCATTCTAGTATACTATTCAAGGAGAATTTAAACGATTGGTGACCTCATGTGACCTCTGGTTGACTTCAAGCAAATATGACCTTTATCCTAACCTAGGATTGTGGCTGATCTGAGGCGAACATATGCCCTTTCAAGACTCCCTGTTTCCAATCACATGTCCATTTAACCTCTTTTAAAGTGAGAGGTCTTAAATCAAACATAACACTTATAGTTGTGATTACCATGTGAACTTGTCCAATATTGTCATAATGGGATCTGTTAAAGATTTGAGCCTAAAGAAAAGTGTCCAATTGGAAGTTTATCTGAAAGATTCATCCTCAAGTTGCAATGAGATTGCAAAAAATTGGGATTATCAAGGTGAAATATTTTCAACATTAGGAAGAAACTGGAAAATGTTGCCATTGTCCAAACAATTCTTTTACGACTTGAATTTGGGTGCCATCCCACTATGGCCTTATTCCAGACCAAACTAAGTAAATAACTCTGCCCTTAATTTATTTGTTTTCTTTTTGCCTCCAGAGGTGTATGAATACAGAATCTATCAACTGAAAGAAATGTTGTTACTAATAAGTTTTCTATTTGGTGATTTTAAAGCATTAATTGAAGAGAGAGAGAGAGCAAATGCATTTTTTGATTCACAAAAAGGATGCTAAAAATTTTCATTAAAAAAGGCACAATAGAAATCTTTTTTTGAATCTCCGAATAACATAAATGTCACATTTGCATGCTTCAGAAACATTCAGGAAAATACTGCAAAAATAATTTTCTCAGGAAAAGCATTACTTTGAAACGTCTATTTTATTCATTCCATCTGCCCCTGCCATCTAATTATTTTTCCACCTCTTTCTCTCAGACCATCTTGACCTCTATCTTTTTGATTTTTTTCTTTCATTTGATTTTTTTTTTGCTTCTCCCTTACCTTCAAACTTCCTTTTTTTCATTGCAAGCATATCACTGAAACTAACCTTTATTTGCAGTTCAAACCCAAAGCCAGAAGATCTCATGGCCATTTTTTTAGTTTTAAAAACAAGCATGCATGATATGACACAGGCATACTGATGGGGGGGGTAGGGCAGCCGCACCTGGATGACACCATCAGAGGGGCAACATCATGATGTTTTGGCAGTGCAAAAATTCAACATTTAAGCACAATTTTCTCAGCAATTCTAGCCAATCATTAGCAATTTTCTGGCCATTTTAGACTACTAAAAATGGTCATAGAAGGCTAGCAGTGTTTTTAACATGTTTTGGTGTTTTCTGAAATTTTTTGAGGTCAATTTAGTGTGAAAAATCTTTGAGTTGGCAGCACTGGGAGTGAGACCATGAGTTACAGCCCCAGGTGAATCCAACCCTAGGAACACCACTGCGATATGATTATTTCATTACTAGCTTCACTCTATATTATTATCGATGTTTTCTATCACAAGATTCTGGGTTGATAAACTCAATAACTGCCAGAGCAAAGAGCATAAAATCTGAAGTAAATACATTGCTCCAGCTGAGACTTGAACTTGCATCTTACACTCTGGGTCCCCATCTTTCTTTGACATCACCTTAACCACCTCAGCTATGGAAATGTTGATAAATGAGTAGATCACAAAAAAAAAAGGCTGTAGAAGCTTATTCTTCATTCCACCATTTTTCCTGGTGATTTTGTGCTGCTTGCTCTAATAGTCAAAGAATTTATCAACGGATGGTGTTGAGATAAAAAGCAATAATAATCATATCGAGTAAAGCTAGCACTAAAATGGTAATGATGATTGATGAAAAGTTTATTGACTCAGTGTTGTAATAAAGGGTAACAATAATTAGTTGGAGTAAAGCTAGTAATTAAATAATAATAATGATGAAGAGTTTATTGATCAAGACTCTCTTGACAGAAAGCAACAATAATTAGATGGAGTAAAACTAATAAAAAAAATAACAATCGTGAAAAAAATCTTTACGAAAAACTTGAAAAAAAAAAAGCATTCATACTGTTTCCTCAAAAGAGATAGATGATGAATGTTTCAACATGAACTTGTGAAACATTAAACAATTTGTAGGAGATCTATATCATCCTTTTCATGCCTGTCAATAACTTTTAATACCAAAACTGTCCACATAGGTTTCTTCAGTTTTCAAGTTGGTCTGACTGGCATTCTATACATGTATCATGCATGCAGGCCGCAGCAATGGAACTAAAAGGCTGAAAGTTTGAATGTGTACATAATATGTCTACTCAATTTATTTTTGAAAATTCTCCCTTATATGGATTTTTGGGTGGGGAGCTCACTTAGTGATCTAAAGTCCTGCTAAATTGGTCCCTTACTTTGTGTCTGGCAGCATTCACACTTGTTTTTTGAAAATTCCGACTTTTTTAGTGATCATTGCCCACTAAAAGGTGAGAAAAGCAACTTCTTTAATCACATTTTTTAATTGACCACCCCAAACAAAAGACATTGGTCACATGACATTTTCTATTGAGTGATCAACAAGACCTAATGTTTTGTGATTTCATTTCACCCCATTTTCCACTGAAGAATATCTTATCACACAACTACATTAGATTAATAATTTTCAGTGAATGAATATGGGTTTTGCAGACTGAGCTGATCTGATTGATTTTTTCCCTCTTGGGTTTCATACTGACTTGACATGGTTGTTGATGGTGAATCATTTCCTTTTGTTTTTAATGTCTATTTGGAATCGTTGGATACAATGTTTTAACATAAATTCCTAAACAATTGAATCAGGTGAAATCAAAAAGAATTGATCAATACAACATGAAAATAATGCATTAGAAATGTAAACAGTATAAATATGAAATTCTTCTCAATTTAAAGATTTATAAGATATGTATAAAAAGAGATTAACTTGTTTTCTGTGAAAAATTACAAAGAAGCATCCCTTTAATCTGTACAGAAAATTATTTTATCATCTATTTTTATTGGATGAAATATTATAAATCATTATTATCAATTTTTGACTACTATTAACCTTCATCCTAACTTTTTAGTTGTTTTTTATCACAACTTAAACCAGGCAGTCAAACTCACATCCTTTGTGCCAAATGATGGCCATCTTGAATTATACCTAACAGTCTTTTTGATACAATGATATTTCTAAATTTTTCAAATTTTATTCTTGGATTAAGTATTACAAGATTATTATTGATTTTGACCAGTTTTTAACTTCATCCTAACTTTCTGTTGCTTTTTATCATAACTTTGAATTAGCCTGTAATTCTACAGCAACAATTAAATCGCTTAATCAGAAAATATTGGATGAAATATTGTAAATCATTATCATAAATTTTCAACTACAATTTACCATTATCTTAATTCTTTAGTAGTTTCTTTTACCACAAATTCAAATCAGAAAAGCTCTTGTGGCTGAATTGGTATTGCTGCATTTGAGTTAAACCTGTCTTCCCTCTCGCAAGAGGGACGTGAGTTCAAGTTTCACTGAGCACTTATTCTTTACTACCAATCCATGCAGTTTACTCACTGCTGGTTGAGTCGTGATGAAACGCAACTAAAAAATTAAGATGAAGGTAAATCAGGACATAAAGCTGCTCAAGCTGCTGATCATATCAACTGAACATTCATAGTGAAGAATACTACATTGTAGACCGTTCAGCATTGCATCAATAGGTTCAAGTCTGGAAACATAGATACCAATAACAACCCTCAAGAGAGGCTCAAGCCTTTGTAGATACATATTCAGCTGAACTTAAGGGGCTTGATTTCGCAATCCCTTATGATAATCGACAGATCCTTCATGTCTAGAGTGGAGGTAGGAGTAATTACATCTTTTGGGTCATCAGGTAGGTGCCCAACTCCACTGGTGTTTTGATGCTGAGTCCATGACACCTCCAGAGAACTCATCGTTGACACCCGGAGTCCCAGTTGTATCCTGCTTTGCTTTTACCCTTCTGCTACATGGTGTTCATCTTGCAGACCAGTTTGGATACTTTCTCTTGTCATCCTTTCAAGCTTTTTGAACTTCATATCTGTAGTAAAAGATTCAATAATACGTGTGTTTTTACTAAATTTCCTACCATTACACCAAAAGAATTTTATAGAGCCATTATATTGTCCACAGAGGATCATTGGAAAAAGGTCATTGATTCAAATGGGTCATATTTTGATAAAATATTTCCCCGATATTTGTTGTTTATACCATCTCTCTCTTTACTGTTTCGAAAAAAAACATCTACCCTAATAATGAACAATTATACATAACAATTGACTCTTCCGCTTAGGGGCAATGGTATTTCTAGAGATGGTGTCACCCAGGGCAGTAGCTCAGAGTGTCACCCCTACCATTGCAAATTCAAAAGATTTTTTGTGCTAATTGACCTACAAAAATGTCATTTTGTGCTGAAAAACACAACACTGCTAGCCTTTCTATGGCCATTTTTCATAGTTGCCAAAACATAATGGTGTCAGCCCTTTAAAGGTGTTTCCTGGGGTAGGTTGCCCTTCCTTCCATAGGTGTGCCAGTGCTCAGGGGTAAAAATTTTGCTGATAGATAAACCTCCTACTCATCATTTCTAACTATGCGCTTTCCCTGGTAAGCAAATTCAGTATATTTTTCAAAAGTAAAGATCTCAATCCAAATATATCTATGAGTTATTTACACAGGAATCAATGAGCAGATCATAAAAAGATAAGACAAAAAAACATCAGGATGCACATTGTATAGCAATGATCAACAAGCTCAGTGGATTTTCCTCTATTGATAGTTAGATACCAAACTATGCTAAGCTATTAAAGACAACAAACCATGAAAATAATAGATCAGGACACACACCATGCAGCAAAGATCAGCAACCTAATCTTACTGGCCATTGTTAGTGGATTTGATCCTCGTCAAATCTCTCAGTATAGATAGTCTTATTTCCACTTTAGTTAATATACTTATATAATGAACTGTTTGACTTTTTTGTTTTTCTGTCCCTAACACTTGATTCTTCCATTTTATTAATAAAAGACTTTCTACCAACCATTTGAAAGTATGGACTCTTTAACTGAGACAAATTCACTATTTTTTGGTTTCTTGAAAAATCGTTTCACAGAAATTCAAAATAAATGAATTTTTCTCACGGGTATTAACTAGTATTTCATATCTAACAACTTAATATATAGTCATGTGTCATAACAAGAGAATTTCATTTTTCTATACTTCTAGCTTGAATTTATGTAATAATAAATTTGTAGCATGAGTAAATAAACATAACAACAAGACAAATTTTATCCTAAAGCCAAATAAAGAAATTTATATGTTGATATATATTTGTCATGTTGTAATATGAGAATTAGTGGTAAAGATGAGGATAGGGAAGAGAAGATTATAGCAGAATAAAAAAAAAATGTCTTCAAATCATTGATATTGGATAGAAATGGTATGCTTGCTTGCCAAAGTTAAATACTTTATGCCAACCAACTATTCAGCCAGAGATCAAGGCTGATCTTAGAACAAATCAAATACCAGACAAGAGTTAAAGCTGTGCACAGACAACACATTTTTAGTTTTCTGTTTTTAGAAGAAATGCTTCAGCTCAGCCTGGCCAGCATAACAAAAGTATTTTGAGCAATGGAATTGCTTGAGATATCAACTCTATCATTTGCACTGGAGGCCACCTTTGCTTGTGTTAGCCACTTTGAGCTGATTGTACTCAAGCATTTAATGTAATGGGGTCTGAGAGACAGAGGAAACATAAACAACACTTTGATCTAATAAAGTCCGAGTTAAATAAAGGTGGAAATTTCTTTGTACTTTTCTTCCCTGGTTCTATTTTCATTAATGGTCTCTCTCTCTCTCTCTCTCTCTCCCCCCTCTCTTTCTCTCTCTGTGTCTCTCTTTCTCTCTCAGATGGGTCTCAAGTAGCAGTGTATTTACAACAATTTCTTTCAACCAACTATTTCATTGATACTTACTCTTACGGTCATTCAATTATTTTTATACCCCATCCTTTGGATTTATTTTGATCTTTATCTTCTAGTTTCCACTTTTCATTCAGACTCTATTCTCTTTCCCCATTTCTATTGTCGTTCTTCCCTCTTTCTCACACTGGTTTTTCTAAGCCCCATCCTTTTTTTTTAGTCTATCTTTTAATTCTCCAAACTCTCCCTCAACTATCTCTTTTTACTTCACCTTGGTATTATTAAAACAATATCTGAATCTAAAACATTTTTTCTCCCTCTCTTATTTTTGTCTCTGCTTTTTTTCACTATTTCTCTTAATCTATCCTATTGCTTCAGTCCAGTCAAAAACTTGAGTTAACTTTGTTTTTCAACCATTATCATAACAAGAACAGCAAGAATGACCAAGAACAATCCTGAGCAAACTTAAGCGAGTAAAAATTAACATTTCCCTGCCATGATTTGAAATTGATTGGTAGATGGCTCTCTTATCAACTGAGCCAAAATGACATGTCTAACATATCTATGAAAATATATCTTATCTTCGTGTGAGGGCTTATTTCATTCTAATAAATAAATACATTTATATTACAAAAATATATCTTTATTAATTTTCAATCATCATGTTTATGATACAAAAGTTACAGTAATCATCTCCAGTCAGAATACAAGAAGAGTGGATTTCAACCCTGCAGCGGCCAGGCTTGTTTTCTCTCTTTTTCCACTCGACATTCATCTTCTCCTTTTTTACCTTTTATTCGTTCTTCTGCAACAAGTCCTGTGTTTTGCACCATTTTAGATGGTGTTCAAGCTTGACTAATGTTTCTGCTCACTCTCTATCATTTAGAATTTCTCTCTTACTCTTTACTTGGCTCCTATCCCCCCCTCTCACTCTCTTTTCATCTCTCTTCTTTTTCTTTTTCTCGATTTTTTTTCTGGCCTAAGACTTCTTCCAAATCTGGAATGGACTCTTCAATCAGAAACTGTCAAACAAAACTATAACCAACACTTTCAACATAGGTTTCTCTCAGTGTTTAAGTAGTTCTAGATGGCTGGTTTGCTATGTATGTATTACACATACCAAGTCCGCACCAATGGAACTTAAAGACTGAAAATTCCAACCTGTACTCCTTTTTATGTCAATTAAGTATTTTTTGTTTATAGTCTAAATTCCCTCCAATAGGTTTTCAGTAGGAGGTTCAGTTTGTAATCTAAGTTTATGCTAATTTGGTCCCTCTTTAGCGCCCACTTATCTTTTGAAAATCAAGACTTTTTAGTGATTACTGCCCAACAAAAAGCAAGAAAAGAAACTCATTCACCAATCACCACTTGTTCCAATGTTTTAATTGATCACCTGAACACAGCATACTGCCAAAAGACGGTGGTCAGATGACAGTTTCAACTGAGTGACAAACCAGACCTGTTCTCTCTTTTATTTACTTTTCTTTTTCTTCCTTCGTATCTTACTAGTGCATTTTTTTTCACCCTTAGCTATACTTAATATTTCTCCAGATATTTACTATGCTTTGCTAATTACAAACAAATGCTACTCATGTCTGGGTACCCAATGAGGATTGAATTCCTTTTATCAGTAATCATTTATGAGACTAGTTTGCTAACCATTGCTTTTTTCTTTATATTCTTGCACTCCATCTCTCTATTCTATATGCTCTCTTTCTTTTTTACATCTCGTCGTCAGATTTTGGAAACACTAAACAAAACCTCTTCATGGTGAATATTTCATCCACCACAGAAAACTCGGCAATAAGTGACCGGCACTGCTTCCTGACTCTTGGTAGAGGTAGTGTTTCACTTATTTGCTTCCTCTATGACCCCTGGAATTATTGTGCTTTCTTACCTTATCGCTTACAATTGCTTCCAAACAATTGGGGTGGTACTGGCATTACCAAGCAATGTGTGGTGTTATCAGCTCCTCGGAAATTAAAGCTGATAAAGAAGTTGGAGGGAAACTGGTGCATCAGTGCTGTGAGTGTGCAATGAATATGATGTAAACAAACAGTTTCAGACTCAAGTAAGACTGAAGACAGAAAGTACATTGTAGACAAAATTATTTATAATTATTTTACATTCTCTAACGACGTTAATTATATCTATCTATCATGTCATACATCCATTGATGCTATTTTTATTTCTTTAACTATTTTTTTTTTTTTATATATAATTCAGTAATACCAGACAATCGACATCTCCCCATAGGTCAGTTAATAAGAGGGTTTACAGTAATACCTATTCATCTCTCTTCCCTTCGCAAATCATTAGAATGATTTGTTCTTGATGATTGGCTATGTATGTATGTATGTGTGGTATGTATAGGCTGCACAGATGGAGCCAAACGGCTGAAAATTTAAGATGTCTTGAAAAAACTTTTTTTTTTTTTCAAATTCTCACCCTCAATAGATTTTTAGATGGGCAGAGTGGGGTTCAATTTGCAATGTATGTTTATGCTAATTTGGTCCGTTTTATATTTTTTTAAAATTTGGATTTTCTTTAGTGATCACTGCCCGACAAAAGGCAACAAAAGTAACTTATCATTGATCCGTCCTTTTTTTCCAATAGTTTGATTGATCACTCCCAACACAGCATGCTGCCAAAAGACATTGGTTGCATGATGGTCTCTATTGACCTGTTTTTCTATTTCTCTTCACTGCCTCTCTTTTTCTCTCCCTCTACATTTATACCAGTTA
>OY735214.1:37423274-37450774 GCA_963457665.1 Thysanoteuthis rhombus | reverse complement strand
TGGATATCCAAATTATTTTTTATCTAAGGCTCTACATAAATTTTGCTTGATATTTCCAAAACCAAAGTCAAAACTGTTCATACTTCTTTACTACTAGGGAAAGACATTTTTTCAAACTTTTTACTTGAGCAAATCTGAGTAAATATATATGCGTATATATATATATATATATATATATATATATATACATATATATATATATATATATATATATATATAGTTTTCAGAAGGGTCATTAGGTTCCAAGAATTTTTCTGATGATTGAACTCCTCCTTGTTATTTGTGTTCTTAACACAACATTTTGGCCTATCAATTCTATGGCCTTCTTCAGGTGTACTATCTGAATGTGATGATGGTAAACAGAATATTCAAATGGTAGCCACGCTACAATCTAGGATGCGGGTAATTCTTATTTCATTTTCTTTCTTTGTTGGGCCTAGATTTCTATATCTTATCTCTGTTGAGTAGTGGAAGCCACATTGGGTTGAACTCTGCACTTGCCAGAATTCATTCAAAGAAATGAAAGAAGTTCTCTTGGTCAACATTACATCTGACGTGAACGAATTAAAATTTCTAAGGCGTGGGAAAAGTCGTACAACATTGTATTTGAACAAACCGGAACCAGCCAAGTACAGAAAACTTTAGACACTACTAGACAGAGATACATCCAACTGAAATAACCATGTTCCTACAAAGTTAATGGTCAACATCAGCAGCCAACATCTTAATGCCTCTAAAGAAGCAGGGCTGGATAAAGGCCTTGGTTTTGCAGTCTCCATCCAACATATCCTTATTTGGACCCTTATTAACCCCATTAGAAAAAGTAGCTATGAATCTACTTAGAGTTCAGGCAGAGGAATGGAGAGTGAGATAGCTTTTGAATAAGTCTTTACAAAGAGACAACAGTATTGTACAGTACCAGCAAAGAAAGGTAAGGCCACAGTTGTACTCAACAAAAAAGCTGGCAAATATCATAGACTTGGGTAACTACAAAAAGTTAATGAAAGATCTCCACCTTATTGACTGAGAAGGAAAAAGAAGGAGCATTTTGCACCTCAAAAATACAGACGGTTGATGCAACTCTACAGCAGAACTTGGCCCACCTTGTAGAACTGATTAGAGAGGTGCCCTTCTCCTCATCATTAATGGTGAGCTTTGAAGTGTTTGACCTCTTTAACAAGGTCCCAATGGAGGAAGACTTGCTCATTCTAAGAGAACAAAGAGGCTGAACAAAGACAGTGAACAAGAGGACCACAACAGCATCCCAGTTAATAACTTATTGGAGATGTTACCATTCTGTGTGTGAACTACACATATCCAGCCAGGTCCATATATGTTTCAACAAGAAGGTTAAGCGATGGGTTTGGTAATTTCTCAAGTTATTTCCAATATATACATGGAATTTTTCAAAGATCTGGTCTTAAACTAATCATCTTTGAATCTATCGGTCTTGCTTAGATGTATGGAACTTGTTGTAAAAGTTTGATTTCTGATCATGTGAACACAACCAGGCCATTGATACAGTTCATGATGGAAAAAGAAAAACAACAAACTTCCTTTTCTGGACATACTGATAACCAGTACAGAAGAATGGCTACCCATCCAATGTAATCACCAGGACAAAAAAGGGGATAGAGGGATACCCAAAGTTTCTACAGGCTCCTCCTCTACCCTAAAAATCAGCATTTCTCAAGTTGAAGGCACAGTAGAGAAGGTACAGAAATTGTTTATGATCAACAATATAAAGGTCACTTTTTTCCTAACACCCATCAAAATTTGATCACAAAAGTGAGTCTGCTTTGAGAGAAAAATCTGACTAGTAACTGTATTCATGTTATGCCTGGTAAATATGGGTAAGTCTATACTGGGGAAACTGGCAGGCCTCTCAAACTTCGACTCGATGACCACAAAAAGCCATTATCAAAGGCTACATAGAAAGATCTGGAATGGCTGACCATATTTAAAAGGAGAAAGGTGAACATTTTCCTCTCTAGGAAGAAGTTTGTATCATAGATGGGGAAGGCTGTTGGAAACTGCTGCAAATCAAGGAGGCAGCCCATATCAACATGTCGATTGAATGTATAAGTCAGACAAATACAGAGTTAAACCTGATTTGGCTTCCACTACTCAACAGGGACAAGTTATGCAAAATCCAGGCCTAACAAAAAAAAAAAAACAAATCAACATGACCTGAATCGGACTTCGTGGCGTGGCTACCATTGGTATATTCTTTCCACCACCATCATTGGAAAACTGAGTTTACCATCATCCCATTTAGGTAGTGCTCCTGAAGAAGGCCATAGAATGGACCGGACAAAACAGTGTGTTGACACAAACAAGAAGAAGGAGTTCTATCGTCTAAAAAACTCTTTGAATATATATATATATATATACCTGTCTGATTTTGTTGGATTTTTGGAACAAGCACGTCCAATTTGGGGAAAAATTAACCTGGCAACTGTGCTGGTACTTTTAGATATTTTTATTCGGTATTTCTAGTGATAAGAGGTCCATTAGCAATTTAATAAATAAATTCTTAGATTTGTAACACTGGTCAATTTAACTCAGTCAGTAAGAGAACCACTAATGAATCAACTCGTCATGATTTCAAATTATGGTAGGAGAACATTAATTTTACATACCAGTTTCTTCAACATGACAGGATGGACAAATATTGAAGAGTTTACTCCTCTAAATTTGGTGAGGATTATTCTTCTTGTGGTTACTGTAGAAAAACAGAGTTGACTCCAGATTTGGACTGGATTTTGACAAGAGTTGATTCATCATCAAGGCATGTTGATACAAGGGTTTAATTGTATAATGTGAAATCTCAATATGCATAGTTTAAATTTGAGCCCATGAGCTGGAGTGAGAGCCAGTTGGTTGTGAGGGATTGACAGAAATAAGGAGAGATCCAATATCAAAAATCATCGGAGAGAAAGTTCCGAAGAAGATGAGATTTTTTTTTAAAAAAAGAGAAAAAGTCTTTTATATTCTACTTGGGGAAAATGTAAAAAAAAATCATATTATACAGAAACTTGGTGCAGAAGGAAGAAATGATGTTGAGATGTGCTGGTGGGGAGTGGATGTATGACAATGAAGGGAAAATGCCAGCTGCCTACCTACCTAATCATGGAAAAATATTAATCTTTTCTAGAAATGAAAAACAGTTATTAAAGTTTTCTTGGGTGTGAAATGTATTTGTGTGTGAATGTCTGTTTGTGCGGCCAAAGAAAGCAGAATTGAAAATTAAAAATTGAAAAATGTTGAAAACAGTCTTATATGATTACAAGTTGAGACTTCATGTTGAGTTTTCACATACACCTATATTTTTTTTTACATCTTGTTTCATATATATATATACATATATATATATATGTGTGTGTGTGTGTGTGTGTGTATTTGTGCACACATATGTGTGTGTGTGTGTGTGTCTACAGATATTTTCAACACAGACAGATATGTAAATATCTATATGTATATAATTAAAACTGTTAGCTAAAACATTCAACATGATCAACATGAATTTCTTCAGTTTTTGAGTGCTTCTGGCTAGCTATGTGTGTTTTTTTGCATACAGCTGCTCCAATGGGGATAAAGGGCTGAAAATTTCAACATTTACTCCTTATTATGTATAGGGAAAACGTTTTTTTGGTTCATGAAAATTTGACCCTACATAGGTTTTTAGTGTGGGGTTCAATGTAAGTTTATTTTAGATTGATCCCTTATTTTGTGTCAATCAGTGTTCATGCTTGTTTTTGAAAATTTTGACCTTTTAGTGATTCAATAAAAGGTGACATGCAGGCAAAAGACATTGTGCGCATAATGGCTCCCGTTGAGTGACTAATGAGACCAGTGATTTATATCTTTGAATGTGTTTACATTTGTTTTAGATACATACATATGTATATATATACACATATAAGACAAAAATTATTCATATACACCAACTAAGTTTTTATGCGTACATATATATATATATATATATATATATATATATTGAGATATATTGAGATTTTGGATAGTCTATAACCACACTGAAGAGTTGTAATACAATGAAACAGCAGTCTATGGATGACTCAATTATTAGTTATTATCATATGATTATTATATTATATATATATAAACATATATATATATATATATATATATATATATATATATATATATATGAATTATAAATTGCATTATATAATATAGAAACTTATTTGAAATGATCTCCTGTTGTCACACGGTCGATATATCACTCAATATAGATGGCGGAAAGAGAATAAACAATTAAAGAAAATGGGGCTGCTGCAGGAATTGAACCTGTCATTGATAATGTAGCCACTTCAACATAGCGATGCTTTTACCATTGAGATAAACACCAGTCGGTAATGCAAAGGCCAAATAACTGCTTTCAACCCAAATTCTCATCTTGTTCATTTTCAGTCTGTTTGTCACTTTCAACACGACAGTTATGTATTTAAGAAATATCTATATATACATCTATACATATATGCATACACGTATATGTACATACACACATAGATACATACACAAATACACATTGTGATATTTTATTGTACTTAGGTTATAAGCTATATTATGATGTGAGAGAATTTCTTCCCTTGCGAGCAATTAAAAATATTCATAATAAGATAAGTAAACGTTCTCATAATTAATTTACAGAAAAGGAAGAAATATTGTCCTTTCATCTTTGGCAAGCAGCTACAAAAGCGGCTTTTTTTTTATTGTCATTGCTTACAACCAAGGTTCAGTGATAACTTTTCAGGTGCTAGAGCTAACAAAACACTTGCCATTTCCTATGTCCCCGACTCTCTCTTTCTCTCTCTCTACATATATATATATATATATTGGTTGAATATCTTGGTAGAGTATCAACTCTAAGAAGTTTCTTCTGTGTAATTAGCATTCTTAAAGATGATATCATAAGATGGTTTGCATACAGTCTGAAATTAAAACCGACACAACGGATTTAATATTCACATGGGTGAACATTCAATAGAAATGACACAAACAGCAAGTCATTTCTATTGTTATACTTACTGATCCCTCATAGTTAAAAAGCATCTTTAGGGTAACCTAGATGTGAAGTATGAAATAATATCAATGTACAATACATATGAAACCTTATATAGAATGACAAACTACATGTATGGTATAAACTATTCGATAAAGGGATCAACACTGATGGGATACCATGTTATTATAACTGTTTTGTTTTTTTCAAATCCCCAAAACAGTTGCATGGTAAACACCTGATGATCCCAACAAGGGACAATTTATACATTGTACCTTAATAACAAAGTATATGGGAAACAGGGAAAAAAACACTTTGGAAAATTACATAGATTGCATTGACAGATATAGAGAAATGGATGGCTGAGGTGGCACAAAAAATCTACTGAAAAAGGTTTTTTACTGTTTAGTGTTTAAAGCTGTAAAGTTTTCTAGACTGTATATATATATATATTTATATTGACATATTGACAAATATTAACTAAGGAGGACGGCAAGCATTATGGAGGTTTTCAAATTTGTTTGTTTTGTTCATTTATTTCATTTTGTTTTTTTTTTCTACTGAGACTCTGGAGCAGCATTTCAGTGACCTCAGGCAGCACAGCACCTTAGCTCACAATTCCTTGTACAATAACAACTATTGTGCTCCCTTGCCAGACTAAGCTGACATGAATAAACAAATAACCTTCCTAGAGTAATGTATATTTTTGAATATGTTCAAGTTTTCTCACCTAAAAATAGCCTGAAATTAACACCTCTACTTAGTCAAGTGAATCATGAGGAAAGGACAAAACTTTGTATTTCTGAATGAGTTATGATAATGGTCCAGCTTAGCTTTAAGGTATGTGGAATCAGCAATATCATGGATGGATTAAAAGATGACATTTTGTAACAAGAACCCACTGACCAAGCATCAGAAACAGAGGACTTGCAATAAGAAGACCTCCATAATGATATCATGATAGAAACCCAGGTTTGGCAATTTACTGAATCCGATAAAGAAGACTATTGGTTTATTGTTTCTCTTTGCTACTTTTTAAATAAATAAAGATTACATTTACAAATTATCGTTTATCTATACTCCATCAGTATTCAATAAGAAATATGGACCCAACTTGTGAGTTTGTTTTTGTTTTTTTCTCACTGAGACAGAATTTTCAAATGCCATGACTAGTGTTTTGGGCTCAACTTATTTCTGAATTGTCTGATTTACAAGGCTTTTCAACTCTAATTTGGCCTCTTCTTATATTCACGGTCAACATGTATTTGAAAATATACAGTACTTGAATTCTGATAGGGAATATTTCAATTTTTTAAAAATCTTTGGCTATTTATCTAATTGTTACTTTTTATCCCAACTTTTAAACTGCATGCATAGCAACCATCAGATCAAATGACATAAAGTGAGTATCGGCTCTGAAATGCCCATGATAGTGATGTCTGGCGATTCCTGACAAAGGTCTATGTCCAACAACAGATGATAAAATACTACTACTACTACTACTACTACTACTACTGATGATGATGAAGATGATGATGATGATGATGGTGGTGGTGGTGGTGGTGGCGGCGGTGGCGGCGGCGGTAGTGGTGGTGGTGATGATGATGATGATGATGATGATGATGATGGGGTTAACAACTTTTTGCTGCTGCTTCTTGGGCAGGTGGAGTAGTTATAGTTTGTCCAAATGCTCACAGACTAATTCCTCTCTCTCTCTCGACTATTATGGCTGCCTCGCGTAAAATTTAGCTGATTCTGTTTTTTCCATGCAGGTTGCTTGGCAGTGCCCATCTCCTCTCTTAGTATCATGTGATAGCTTGTATTGAGTTACATGGCATCAGCAGTAGGAAATAGTCCTCAACCTGACATGATAAAAACCAATACGTAATACTTGCATGAGAAATAAAAAAAAGTTATAAAAGCAGGTCTGTTTAGTCACTCAATAGAGACTGTAAGGTGACCAATGTTTCTTGGAAGCATGATGTGTTGGGGGTAATTAATTAAAAAATTGGATAAAGGGGTGCTCAATGGATAAGTTACTTTTCTCGTCGTTTGTTGGGTGGTGACTGCTAGAAAAGTCCAGATTTTCAAAAAGCAAGCATGAAAACTGTAGGGCTCAAAGTAAAGGGCCAATTTAGCAAATTTTACATTGTAAATTGACTTCCCCTAACACTGAAAATTCATTTTGGGGAGAATTTAAAAATATACAAATAAACGTTTATAGTAGACATAATAAGGTGGCAACGTTTAAATTTTTTAATCATCTAGCTCCATTGATGGGGCCTGTACATGCGATATGTGCATAGATACATAGATAGCCAGCCAAATCAGTTTGAAGACTGAAGAAACCAATGCTGATGTTGACTTTGATGATGTTGACAGTTTTGGTTGACGGTTTCTAATTTTGGGTCCTTACAGTAAACTTTCTTACTAATGTCCTTCTAAACGAGTTTTAAAGAGCTTGTTTCAAACTGTCTTAGCTGTCATGCAACTTGATGTGATGTCATCAATTCCAACAAAAGAGGACCAATACCAAAGCTGGAAAACAGCAGTGGGGAAAGGTCTGAACTCCCATCCCCGCAAACTCAGTCCAGGAATTTCCTTTACCTGATTCATCAGTATCTGTACTGCTCACGCACTAGTTCCAACTGTCACCAGGAGGTACAAACTTTGTAAATATAGTCAAGAGAATTAAGGGTGAATTGGTTATATCTCCTTAGCTGGAGACAAGTAACTTAAGAACATATCAAGTCTGTCCTGAAAGTATCTGACCGTTTTGTATATCTTGAGAACCGGTTGCAACCAATCAGAGGAGACCTTAATGCATATGTGTGAACGCTCACTCTCTGGTCAGTAGTGAGACGCCATATCAGTGAGCTTTTTTACTGCGTAACTGTCACATTCCAAATGACTGAGCCTGTCTATCTTCCACCTCCTTAGCAGGGTTTCTTGCAGAACATTATTTTGGCCAGGTTTGTCTAGACTAGGTTCCCAGATTTCCACCAATAAAAAGGGAAAAAATTTCAAATCGTGGACAAGATTAAGAAAAATGCAATGAACCAGCTAACGGTATCTTTCAACTATTCTGAGAAGTGGAAGAGATGTGTGTGAGATCCAAAGAGAGTTGTTTGAAGGGGTCTAAAGTATGAAAGGCTTTTTTTTTTATAAACCTTATATATTTGAATGATTTAGATCCTTCTTTTCAAAATTTGTTTGAAATGTCTGAATGAAATTAGGCATCATCATGATTTAATGAATTTTTGTGACTAATATCCTTATCTCTGCTCCTTTTAACACATTTTGACGGGTGCATTCTCCGACCTTCATCGTCCCAAATCACTTCAAATAACAATCCTGGCAATTCTGAACACAGAAATTTACTCGCAAATATATGTTGATGAAAAATGAATTGCTTCATTGCATGTGGTTTTGAGCTGTAACAAAAACAAGTGATTAATATTTTTTCCCATGATAGAAGTAAAGGCTTCTGCTCAAATAAGGCTGGAGAAGGCACTCTGTCCAAAAAGTACACAGCCTTCTCCCTCTTCTTCTGAAAAATGTTAGTGTCTGTCATTGGGCATAGACCTTCCAAAAGATTCGCCAGACCCCTCTACTTTTAGAACTTGTCTAATTTGTCACACCATCTTGTGTTTTTAAGGCTATTTATCAGAAACCAATAAACTGACTGCCTATGTACAGGTTGTATGAATAGAGCTAGGGGGCTGGAAATTTTAAAATTTCCTCCTTATTAAATCTAGTAAAAATCCTATTTTGTTCCTTTAAACTTTCCTCTCCCCGGGTTTTTGGTGGGGCAAATAATTTATGTTAAATTGATCACTTAGTTAGTGTCCAGCAGAAATCATGTTTTTTTCTGAAAATTTAGATTTTTTTAGTGATCGCTGCCCCAAAAAGGCGAGAGTAGTAACTGATTTATTGATCATGCTTTTTTCCAAATTTCATAATTGATCACCGCAACATACCACTCTACCAAAAGGTATTGGTCACATGGCAGTTTCTATTGAATGACTAATTAGACCTGTTATTAAATATTGTTGAATTTAGAAATAGCCTATCTAAGGCAATATCACCTTAGTCTTCTTCAAAGTACTCACCTAGTGACCTTATATATTTATCCCACTTTTCAAAAATGTCTGCAAAGTCCTCTTTCAAAATAACCATTAGCTTTGTGGCATCCTCCTCATTTTTTTTCCCCATCATGAAATCTCTTTGTAAAAATCCAGAGGTTATACGGAGCCAAATCTTGACAGTAAGGAGGCCGACAGACCTGGATGACTATTTACCACCCTGCACCCCCCACCCACCCACAGCTATGAAGAGAGACTTGCTTGGTCATTATGAATGTGATGGGTACACGATACATCGGCTGACCAAATGGTGCCTCACTACTGACTGAGTAACCCCACTGAAGAGTATCTGTTCTCATACATGTAGCAAGGTCTCCTCTAATCGTATACTGTTTCACATCAAGACTGCACAACCAGTTCATATAGTTGGATACTTTTTGCATAGACATTGTATTTTGGTTTTTATTTCAGCAGTGGTGATCAGGGAAATAGTACTAATCAATCATTAATGTTATTTTGATATTAATGAACTGAGAAGCTGTGTACTGCATGCAAGATTCCTTACAGGTAAAGAGCATACAGTTGGGAGAATGCATGTAATAGCTTGGCATATTTTCCTACTAATATTTGGTAGAAAACTGAAATACCAATCTTCTTATGAATAACTGAAATAAACTTATGCTTATTGAATTTCCTCTTGATGTTGGCAAAAACTTGAAAAATTTAACTTTAATGTATGGAGAATTATACTTACAAGCAAATAAAAAAAACTTTGCTACCAAGAAACACGCTCACACATAAGTTAAGTAAACAGTAACCAAGTGAGTTGGTTGTCTGCTTCTAGCAAATAATATTGATGGCCTACCTTCAGACTGAGCCAGAGCCTTTTTGCGTTTGGATCCATGTTTTACCAGAGATCCTGCTTACATCAGGATCCAAGCTTGCTACCTAGTAGGAACCAGTTCACCAGTCCCTGTCTGTCCATCTGCTACCTGGGAAAGCCTTTAATTATTTCACGTAAAGGTAGCTGAACCAAAAATCATTAAAGGTATCTGGATTGGAAACCAGAGAAAAGGGAAGTCAAGGACAGGTATCACCAATTGGACATCAACCCATCTCCCGTCTCCTTTTTGGTCCACCAAGGATATTTAACTGCCTGACTGAGGGAATGCAACTGAGGGTCAGGACAGACAGTGTTGCCCAATATTGGAGTCAATTAAGGAGTGGAGATAGCCAATAACAGAACAAGGCTAGTAAGGCGTGTAGTACCAGGCTTAGCTGTAATTGGAGAAGGCATGAATCTTAAAGTTTCAACTTACATAAATTCAATAGATATGTAAATCTTTCCCTTTTGTGAGTTGGTATGTTAACAGAAACTTTGCAGGAAAACTTATTTTATAATTTATTCATGAAAATTATTTTGAGCTATCAATCGATTGAAGATGCAAGGGGCCCAGCTGTTAATGGCATGAAGAATGGGATTGGTGAGTTGAGTTCAAACTCCAACTCAGACAGTTACATTTATTTTACACTAAAGTCCCAGGGAAAGGCATAAATCCATCAACTAACATGTTATTGGTATGAGTGGTATGGTGAAGCCCATCACTCCCCAGTCTAACACTTACAACAACAGACCTTGGGAGAAGCCTATGTCCAACAATGGACTTGAAAGGTTGATTAAAAAGAGACAGACACATACTTAGAAATTCATATAGATGCATTCAAACCTATCTATGTACTTCCTGTGTATGGACTTCTTCCTATATTCTCCCAAAATACATCCACTAATGATTTGTATCTAAACATGTACAAATGGTGTATGTAGCCCTTCCAGCTATTCTGCAGGAGAACAATATCAAAGTATACAGGTCTCACAAGACTCCTTAGATGTATTGACTCTATTATTGTAAGTTACTTCACCATTTACCGACATATAATTGATTTTATTGGCATAGAATAACTATGTATTTATGTAATCCATTGACTATGAATAAAGTTCAAGTCCAAACTTTTTACTACCAGTATTTAACCACAGAAAACTATGTGTCATTTTTTCCACAAGCATTGAAAAAAGAGAGCCGGGCAAAGAGTAGCAAGACAGAAGAAAGAAATATTTGGGTGTTGATATTGTCTTTCTAAATTTTGTTTGGGCAATTGAATTTTTTTTAGTGTACAATTCCCAGGTATACTATTTGTAAGAAGAGAGGGGGAAAAAACTGTATTGATTCAGAAAATAGCGACAGAATTAGTTTTTTTTATCAAACTCCAGGGTTGACTTTGTTTCTTTTTTACCATAACTAAAACAACAACAACAAAAACAATCTTCACCAAATTTAATACGGGGAAAAGGTAACATTCTCCTACTATGATTTGATGTTACGGCCAATTGATCGGTACATGGCACTCTTAGCGACTGAGCTAAATTGTCAAGTCTTATACATTCCCAAAATACATATAAGAAATATGGAAAGGATTATTTCATTCTAATAAATAAATACATCCATAAAATCAGCATTTCCCTACTGTGATTTGAAATCACAACAAAGTGATTGGTAGCCGGCTCTCTCATTGACAGAGCCAAACCAACAAGTCTTACATATCTATAAAATTTATGTTCCAGAAATACAAGTGCTTATTTCATTCTGATAAATAAACATACTAAAATAATATATACTTCATAATTTTTTATTTATTATATATACAATACAAAAGTTGTATAGAAGTAGGAGTTGAGTGTTTTTCCTCTTTTTTCCTGTATCATATAGGCTGGAGAATGGATCTTCTGAAACCTTGTGATAACAACATTAAGAACACGAAGGAAGAGTTCATTTGTCCAATCGAAATTTAGAATGTTGTTGACTCATTCCAAAGTTATAGACAGTATTGTCTTCCATTCTTGAAGATCAAGAAATGTAGTGCTTTTTTGCCAAATACATATGTATTCTTATATGAAAAAAGCAAAATTGCTTCCCATATTGTACGACACATACAACAATGATTTAGTTTCTGTTTCTTGAATGATCAATAGAGACCCAATCATTGTATGCAGCTATTGTGAGTTCTTACAGTGCCAGGGTGCAAACTCCACACCCAAGATAGAAAGCCTTACTGTGCTAAAGGGCTCCAGCTGTCCAACTATGGGGAGAAGCGGATTCATGCTTTCCTCAAGGGCATTAGTGTGAAGTGGATGCAAACCGACGCTGTCAGAATTCGAAATCGGTCATCCAATTCAATTCTCTGTGCCATTAACTGTTGAGCCAATTGCACCTCCTTTTAGTGAAAAGAAATTTAAAGTGTAAATATTATGGTATCCTTCGGTTTTTAAGATACATTCTGTATTCACAGAGTTTTTTGGATGATTGAAGTCCTTCTTATTATTTGTGTTCCCAACATGACATTTTGGATGATCCATTCTACAGCCTTCTTCAAGTGTACCTCCAGAATGTGATGGTGGTAAACAAAATTTTTCCTCCAATTGGTAGCAAAGTCAGAACGTATATGAGAAGAAGGCCATAGAATGAATAAGCCAACAACAAGAAAGTGCTCAATCATCTAGAAAAACTCTTTGAATGTTGATAACACTTCTCTAAACTATTGACAGTACATTTTGTGTTCTTTTTATGATGCTTTGTGGAATTTTTGTAAGTTCTGACAGTGTAATATAATTTCTGAAAAATAATTTCCTTTTTAGAATGTTTGTATATCGATAGTGCCCTAGGCACCCAAATCTCCAACCCCCCAATCTCTGGCAACGCCTCTGCATATCAAACCAATATTTCTATAGATATTTGTCTTGGAACACAATGAACTCAGCCTGTACTGCTTCTGTTACCTAACCAATGAAAGTTCAGGTCTGTTACAACTATGGGATTTAGACTAGGGCCAGTTATTCTATCAGTGAGGCAAATCACATTACAACCGAACATTCATTAAGCAAATTGATAAATTTAGGGGCCAGCAGCAGGCCGAACTTCTTGTTGCAAATAGCATTGGCCTCTGTTAACTCCTGCATAACCTGACGCGGTCTGCTTTCCATGAGAAAGAGGGTAGAACCTTCAGACCTCTAGGCTAGTAGTCCTCTTCGCTAATCTCTGAATCGCATCCTCATTATCAATGAAGTATGGAAGGGTATGTGTGTATGAATGTTCATATTTGCAAGGAATTAGCCTGTGAGTGCAAACAATTATATTTCAATCGGGATATGTCAGTTTAAAGTGTCAGGTTATGATTCTGTCTCTATAATTGATATTGCTTTTCTGTACGTGTATGTACCCATTTGTATGTGTGTGTGTGTGTGTGTGTGTGTGTGTGTGTGTGTGTGTGTGTGTGTGTGTGTGTGTGTGTGTGTGTTTATAAGTGTATGTGTGTGTGTGTGTTTGTGTAGGTGTGAGAGAAGAAGAGAGAGAAAGAGAGATAAAGAGAGCAGGAATGAGTGGGGGAGAGAAAGAAAGAAGCTAATGAGAGAGAAAGTAAAGGATTTTCTATTTTGGAATAATTGCATATGTGTGAGATTTTGGGTACTTTTCTCAGAATTTCAAGAGTAAATACCTATGAGCACAAATGTTTATATACATATATATATATATATACATATATATATATATATATATATATATAGATAGATAGATAGATAGATATATATATAGATATATAACACAATGATATATATATACATTAAATATAAGTATATATATGTACAGATTAATGTATACCTGTCTCTTTGGTCCTTAACAGGTGCGTTGTAATAAATTGAATGAATGAAAACAGCTACAATGCTTAATGGAATGTGATAAATAGATCGATAGACAGACTGATAGATTAAGACTATATAGACTGAGAATGACTTTCCGTGGCGTAGTAAGCCAGCTAATCATGCATTACTTCTGTATTGAGTTCAGTTCTCACCAGGTTCCTCCAACTTTTGGCTACGTAAGCTCGATAAATATGACAGAGCGTCCACCAAAATAGTCAACATAGTTTCTTCAGTTTTCAAGTTGGTCTAGCTGGCTATGTATGTACGTACCATGCATACAGGCCGCATCAATAGAGCTAGAGGGCTGAAAATTTAAACATTTGCAACTCATTATGTTCTAGAAAAAAAATGTTTTTTTTGTTTTTCAAAATTTTTCTCTCTAATGAAGTTTTAGGTGGGGGTTCAATTTGCTAAGTAAATTTATGCTAAATTGATCCCTTATGTTCACACTTGTTTTTTTTTGCGGGGGGGGGGGGTTTAAATTCAGGTGAGAAAAGTAACATGTGATTCATTGATCACCCTTTCTCCAATTATTTAAATGATCACCTTAATGTGGTAGGCTGCCAAAAGATGTTGGTTGTGTGACGGTTTGTATTGACTGACTAACCAGAGCTGTCAGTGGTTGGATTAATAGATAGACAGACTATAAGATTTAGAATAGACAGTTTTAGAACATCTTGGTAGGGTGTAGTTAGCTGGTTAGTTCGGTAGACCATTACTACTTTAGTGAGTTTAGTTCTCACTGGGTGCCTTCTACCTGTGACTTCATGCCATAGTAAGCTAATAACAGGAGATGATTTAGTAAATAGATACAGAGTGAGACAGGCTAAATGTCATGTAGTTAGGGAAGTATATATATGTGTGTGTGCAGAAAGCGGAAAGGAAATCTACATAAAATAGGAATTAGATATTCAGTCAGAATAGAATGAAAAATCTACGACATCTCTCTCTGAACAATGGATAGCAAACTAGCCGAGTAGACTATGACTATGATAGTGAGTTTGATTTCCTTTTGGAGCCCTACAATTGTTGCCATGTGCCAGACTTGAGAAAGCTTAATAATTATCCTAGAACAGGTCTGGTTAGTTTCTCAATAGAAATCGTCACACGGCCAATGTCTTTTGGCAACATGCCATGTTAGGGATGATCAATTAAAAAAATGGCAAAAGGGTTGATCAATTAATAAGCTACTTTTCTTGCCTTTTTGTTGGGTGGCGATCACTTGAAAAAGTCTTAATTTTCTAAAAACAAAATAAGTGATCGATTTAGCATGAAATTACATTGCAAATTAATCCTACACACACACACAGAAAAAAGATCCTATTTAAAGAGAGAATTTTCAAAAACAAAAAGTGTTCTGTCTCGACATTATACGGAGTGTATGCTTAAATTCCCAGCCCTCTAGCTCCATTGATGTGGCCAGTATACGTGATACATGAGAACTTACCCAGTCAGACCAGCTCAAAAAAAGCAAGGTGACAGTTTTGGTTGATGGTTTCGAATGAGAAATCTATCTTGTCTTCATTCTCTCTCTCTCTCTCTCTCCATATTTATGTATTTTTGCACATGTATGAATATGTACATGTATAGATAGATATAAGTCTTTTTCAATTTGAATTTAGTAGATATCTGATTCTCTCTTCCCTCTATATCTCTGTCATTTCGCTCTTTTCACCCTCATACAAACATATATATATATATATATATATATGTATGTACATATATATATATATATATATATATATATATATATATATATATATATATATGCATATATATGCATAGATAGATAGATAGATAGATAGATAGATAGATAGATAGACATAGATATAGATAGACAGAGAGAGAGAAAGGGTGGCAAAGTAAAGTTAGAATTAGATAGATAGATAGATAGATAGATAGATAGATAGATAGATATCGATAAAGTGAGTGAAATAGCGAGAGGGAAGGATAGGGAAGTAAGATTGAATTAGATACCAAAAATAGGGAATAAAGTGTATAAAAAGAAAGAGAGACTTCTATTAAAACAAACTAGGAGGTAAGAAAAATAAGAGAGAAGGTGATCACTGCCGAAATCCGTCAGAGGAACTAACGGAGTGAATGAAACGTGCCGGAGTAAAAGTGAGAAATGAACGAAAAATCACAGAGAAGAAGAAGATAGGACGAAAAGAGGCACAAAAGAAAGAGAAAGACGTGGGGGAGGGGACGGAAGGAAAATGAGTGTAGTGGGAGGTTCCTGTCTATGTTGTATACGATGAAAGCACGGCAGCCAGTCAGCTTACAAGAGCAACTAATACAAACTCATGCACACGAACATAAGAGAAAGCGCGGGCCTTAATCGGGTTGGAAAGCTAGGCTTGTCTCCGCTTACCATAAAACATACCACATCACAACGCAACGCACACTTTTACTTATATGCGCGTCTCTTGGTTGAAAAGGAGAATTGACACTGACTTGAAGAGAGCATCTCTACATCGGATTTGTTCTAGTGGATTAAAACAAAACACACAAAAAAAAAACAAAAAAAAACTTAACGTAAGTTTTTTGCTTGTTTCTTTTCTTAATCTTTTTTTTTCTCTCTTTTGATTATTCGTACTATTCTACGATTATTTCCTTTTCATAACTTCTAGAATTGAGTGAGATGGGGGTTCAATAAAATAATCACATTTTAAAAAGAATTTTAAAAGAATTTTTAAAAAAAGGCTCGCTTTTTTTCTCTTTTTATTTCTTCTTCTTTTTCTTGGGATTTGAACCCCACAAGTCTCCCTTTCATTCATTGCATTCATCAAAGACAGAAAAAAAAAATATCCTATTTACAGTTTTATAGGACTTTTTCGGTAACCGCCCCACCAATAAACCTTTCTCATCTTCGGCAGTTTCTTGCGAGGACATTACATTTTAGAGACATGTATTTATACTCGTTTATTTATGTTTTATAACACGAAGTGAAAGACGCTATCTTTAATTCGGCAAAATCCTCAGAAATGGATATCGGCCCTGCATAGAATCGCACAAGTGTGTACCGTCGGAATAAACAGAAAATAAAAGTGAAAACATCGTTAAATCAGGTTGATCTTTACTTTTGATAAACGTAACCAGAGACCACTTCATATTATACCCGAAAACAAACTTAAAAGTCAGTTTTAGAAAATGTTCGCTGTTTTATAATGCGTCAAAGTATCTCAGATGAATAACTATCCACTGTCCAGCTCCTTTTTTTTTTGTTTTGTGCGAAAGCGAAATATATCCAGTGATCCACTCATCTAATTTTGAACCCAACATTTTCGCTACCCGAAGAAGACCGTAGTTTCCAATCGAAACCTTTTTAAAAAGCATGAACACACACACACATTTTGAACCCAACATTTTTGCTACCTGAAGAAGACCGTAGTTTCCGATCGAAACCTTTTAAAAAGCATGAACATACACACACACACACACACACACACACACACACACACATGCACGCACACACACACATATATACACACATGCGCGCTCATGATCAGATTCAGTAGGAAAATATAGACTACTTTTTTTGAGTCAGTACCAAGTGAGTAATATAAGACAGCTATTGGAACAAAAAGTAATTCACCCGTTTCGACTCCAGGGTCGAGTCGTGGCGTATCTAGTTTAGGCACCGTTTTATTATGGTAAGGACGCGGTTTGGGGCTGTAAGCGTACACTAAATCTAACACTCTCAGATCATTCATGTTCTTGTAAACTTTGTAAGGAAGGGTATCATTTAGTACTTATTATTATTGGGAACAAATGCCGATAGCTGACTATTATCAACGAGTTGACAAAAATCGTAGCAAAGATTAGAAAAGCATCAAAATATCTAGTTTCATTCACCGTGTCGTGTTGACGATGCTCGTTATTACGAACAACTTGTGAATGGACAGGAAGTTTTTGATTCTAGATCAGTCCTTCTCTCCTCTTAAACACTTGTCGATTAGTTATATTTTCAGTGTTTGTACAATTCGTAAAGTGTGCCAAATTTTAAAGTCGACGGTAAACTTCTATTCAACTCATGCTCTGTCAAATAGAAAAAGAGAGAAAAACAAACAAAACAAGGAAATAGTGATTTGAATTTATAAGTTTTACAAATAAATTAAGTAAGCAACTGAAAAAATAAGATGAAAAAAATATTAGTCACAAAATTAATGATGATGAGTTGGTGACTGCTAGCTGATGTAAGAAGAAATCCTCCCCCCCCACATTTACGACATCCACATGAAGAAGGTCGGAGGGTACAACGGCTGAAACGTAGTGCTCGAAAGATGAACCATGAGGACAACAATGTCCGAAAAAAATCTATACCTATTGATGATCATTTCAAAAATCCAGACAGAAATTAAGGATATCTTTTTTTGGGGTGGGGGGTGGGGGTATTCGGGGGGAATCTACCCCCCCCCATCTTCCATAAGTACGAATAATGACATTCTAAACACCTATTAATTAAAAGAGAGATTTGTATCTGCAAATTCAACATGGGTTTTGGAAATTTGGGGATGTTCTGTCATTATTTAGGATAGATTATTAGGGAGAAAAAAAGGTACCTGACCCTTGACCTTTCAGTTTTCTGTTTGATTATTCTCCGAGAATCGTAAAAGACATTGGCAATAATGTCAATCAAGTGGATTATCAGTTACAAAGTTTTTGCTTGAACGTGTATTTTTAGGAACATACATCTGTCTATGTGCGCTTGGGTGAAAGTGAAAGTGAAAGTAAAAGTGATTTCTTCACTAACGCAGAGAGTTTATTATACCCAAAGATTTTAAGCAGGTAATCCAAGATTATTCTGTGACTGTGGAATGAAAAGGCGCTCACTTGGGCTTAGCTTATGGTAAAGGTGGCGAGTGGGACCCGCAAATCCAACAAATTTTGGGGTGCCGGAGCTATGGGGCGCTATGTATTCCTGAGAAATTGAAAAAAAAATCTAAAAATAATGTTAAAAAAAAAAATGCAGGATGGATGCGTAATCGAACGTAGCACTGCCACTGGTTACGGTAAAGGCTGGTGCATAAGGTCGAAAGGTTTGTGTGCCGTTTTGGTGGTGCTCATTATTTATGTTTGTTTTTTTTTTTTTTACTATCAATCCAGGAACATAAATCTCTTTAAAACCAGTACCGGCATCCAGACCTTCTTGGTATACATCACCAGGAAGTGTCAGTAATATAAATATTTTTCTCAGGGGAGCAGAGACACCCTCTTGGGGTTTTTTTTCTTCTTCTTCCTTTACCCTCTTGTCAGCACTTGAATATAAAACCTCCCGTCCATAATCCAAAATTTCACCCCATCCCCAATTATCCCGAATTAATAATCGTAGGTCTTTACTTTATGTAAAGACTCTCCAAGTACATTCAATCAATACCGTTAACTTTATTTCTGCTCGAAAGAAAGTGAATTAGATGTTCACCAGTGCTTTCTCTCGCCTAAGTCCGGAAACGCAAAATTGATGTGAGATTTAAATAACATTCCCAAAACAAAAACAGTTGAATATTTTTACCTGGCCTCATATTACAAATACAGTTCAAACTTTATTCTTGACAACGCAAACCATTAAATTATCTTGAAAAGTGAAAATCACTCACAGGTTAAGTTTATCTTTATCCGCATCTTCAACCTAAAAATAACTGTTGTTGTTACATGCAACTCGCACGCCGTTATTAGTGAATTCGATCTTTTTAAGGGTGCGCTCCCAAATTTGGCTTGTACCGATGTTGCTAACTGACTAGTGTTCAGTAACCTAATACAGAATTTATCGTTTATTATATTTCGTACGAAACCGGGTATAGAATGAGAAAAAAATATATTTACGGTACTATTTAATTTTCCTGTTTATGGAATTAAAATAAAATCCACAAAACTGCTACGATTTCCGCACAGCACAAGATGATGAGGATGAATACTGTACTTTTCAGGATGATCACTGTTCATGTTGTGAACACTACACGATTATTTTATACCCGGGTAGGAAAAGGAAAAACAGACTATCTTGACCCGAAAACACGTCGGGCGCGTTTATAGATAAAGAAGCTAAGTGAACGGGTTCCTTTTTTTCAAAAACACGTGTAGTGTCTGTTATTTTAAAGTCAAGAAAATCGCCAATCAGTTATTCTTCATAAAACCTGCATTTATATTTATAGAGATAGGATTTCGTAACATCGTCACTCTGGGAGTTTCAGTTTCTTTAAAGAATTTTCTATTAGAGCTTAAAAATAGCGATCTTTCAAAACACGTGAGCTTGGTACTCACCGCTCTCTGACTGTCTGCAGTAACATATCAACCACGAGAGAGAAAGTATCTGTCTGTCACCAGTGTTGCCAATTCAAATTTGATTTTTCCGGTTAAAACTACCCTGAAAATCGGCTAGATCTTCTCCGCTTCCGGCTTACTTTATGGCTAAAAATATTTTACCCATTTAAAGCCCAATCATTGAATCAAATAACGATTCACTATTGAACAAATAACTGATACAAAAATGTACGTATACTTTTAGTAAACTTAGTAGATTTGAAGGGGATTTGCTAAAAAACAATATCTGACTCCAAAAATATTCCAAGAGCAAAACTTTCGGTTAAAATCTGGTTTATCGATCCTAAGTTAATAAAAATAAAAAATAAAAAAAGGAAAAGATCTTCCTCCTAACCCCCTCCCAAAAAACCCGCTATTTCTCTATTTTCTGCTAACTTTATTGCTAGAAATATTGAATACATATATATATATATATATATATATATATATATATATATATATATATATATATATATATATATATATACGTTTTGAGTTAGCTACGGAAAAAATTAAATCGGCTAAATATATTTTTTAAAAGTATTCTGATTTTTTAACTCTTAATCGGCTAAATGGGGGGGGGGGGGAATCGGCTGAAACTGGCCAGAAAATGGCTGTTCTAGTACCGCTGTCAGTGACTGAGGCCATTCGGACAGGTGCGCACCATGAGATAATCAGCGGTGAAAATCACCTGGAGTAACTATTTTCTTGCTCATCTCTAACAGAACCCTCGATAAATTAGTCGGGCCACGAATTGGTGCCTACTCCTTATTTAATTCAATTTATCAGACGTACACGGCAAAAAGAACAGCCCTTTTCCTTACGTTACCTTCAATTGTCAATCCTGTACTTATAAAACCAGCCAGAGAGAGAGAGAGAGAGAGAGGGCGAGAGGAGAGAGTGAGACAGAGGGAGAGAGAGCGCTAAGTTTCTTTCCCCTTTGCCGTGAATTCCTGTGCAAGTGGAAAATTATAAAACATCCACGGTGTAATAAGTCTGCCGAACATTTTTTTTTTTCTTTTTTGCCAAGTTCAATTCATACTTAAAATTGCTAGATAAAACAAAGCAAAGAAAAAAAAAACTTGGGTTTATTAGTTTGTATAGAAATTAAATACAAATTCAGGGAGAACATCTAAAAAAAATTTAAGCAACGAAAAAAAGAAAGAAGGAATTAACATTGATTGAAATAATGTGTCTATCATCATTTCTTATTTTAATTGGTAACAATCATAGATTGAAAATGCTGCCTGTCAAGCAAGTAAGATGATTAGAACTTGAATTATTTCACACACACACACATGCGCGCACACACACCAAATATCGATTATACCGAAAACTGAAGAAAACGAATGTGTATTGCGTATGTCAGAGTGAGTATTGAGTCCAGTGTGCTTCTTATTGAGAGGGTGTCGAACCCAGACCTGGGAGAACTGGGGAGAGAAGGAGAGTGTAAGAAGAAGCTAACAAAACTGAGGGGCGGGGGAGACATGCCTGAATCAACAGAAGTATCGAAATGTACGACGGTAACTTGTTCTGTGTATCCGTCTGTCTATCTATCAATCCATCTATCTATCTATCTTTCTTTCTTTCTTTCTTTTATAAAACGGGTGTGACTGACGGATTCTAGACATCACAAGGATTTCTCTTGCTCCCATATATAAAACACTCATAAATAAGGACACACGCATTCACACTTCTTCACACATTCAACACAAGATACTAATATTACACATACATATAACAATATCCCTAGCTTGGATGTAATTAACTCATGTAACTACTGAATTACATAAACATAGTATGTGCACAATTGTATATTGACATACACACACTCTCCTATGTACATAGCTGATGATGTTGTGAGGATATGAATAAACATTGAAATATCAACAGATTCAAAGACTAGGAAGCACTCTGAGAGTGCATACCTGTGCCAACGTCATACATCAACAAAAAAAACTTGATGAAAATCACTTCATATGTAGGTAAGATGCAGAGGAGGTAACAGTGTAAGTTTTGATTTCCCATACTTTGGACAATTCTCTTGATATATGAAAATAATCCGCAGATCTATCCCAAAATTTAATCAATTCTTTCTCAGCCCAAGGCTCATTCTCCAACAGAATGCCATTTGGATTCCTTCAGAAATTTTGGAGCCTTTGTCTGGACAAACGGACAAACATGAGTGATACAAATACCTCTTCTGACTTTGTTGGCAGAGGTAAAATATCTCTCAATCATTAAAAAAAAAATCCCCAAATCTGCCCCAAACTTTAATCAGTTCTATCTGAGTCTATGGCCGACCCCTCCCAAAATTGCCTTTTAAATTCATTCAGAACTTCTTGAGATATTGTATGGACAAGCATGAGTGAATACAAATACCTCTTCCAACTTAGTTGGCTGAGGTAAAATATCTTTCAATCAGAAAAAAAAAATTCCTGGATCCACCCCAAACTTTAATCAGTTCTCCCGGATTCTATGGCCCACCCTTCCAGAAAATGCCATTTAAATTCATTTAGAACTTTTTGAGATATTGTATGGACTAATAGACAAACATGAATGTGTACATATATCTCTTCTGACTTGGTTTGCAGAGGTAATTATATGGGAATACCTATAAGTATATATGATATTAGTAGTCATCAACCAAAACTGTCAACATAGGTTTTTTGTCAATTTTTAAGTTGGTCTGGCTGGCTGGTTGAGCACATCAGGCTGAAATTTCCAACATTCACTCCTGATACTCCCATAAAATGTTTTTTTTTAATTCCTTACCCAAAATACTTTTTAGTGGAGGGTTCAGTCTACAATGTATGTTTATGCTAAATTGAGCTATAATTTGTGCTTAGCTGTGTTTTTAGTGATGTAACAAAATGTGAGAGAAGTGACATTCATTTATCACCCCTTTTTCCATTATTTTGATTGATCAGCCCCAGCACGGCATGCTGCTAAAAGATGTTGGTCACATGGAGATTTTCTATTGAGTGACCAACCAGAGTGATTGCAATTTATTTCTAACTTGATGATTAATAGAGTAATTAAATTTAAATGACTTTAGAGTCTGAGATAATGAGAAGCGGATTGAATTGGTTGAATTAGTAACTTTGGTTTCACTCGCTATTTCTTTCAGAAGCTGATTGGGTTTGTTGAGCGAAAAACAAATTTTAAAAGTGAAATGAAATGTTTCTCATCAAAAATCGGTTCGGCTCCTTTCTTTGTTACTTCATAAAATCATACTAATTTTTCCAAGAAAAGTTACAGGTTTATTATTTCAAGTGTGAAATTTCAAGTTTAAAAACTCTCACTTGCAAATACATATATACATATATAATTATCATCATCATAAGTCATAAGTCCACTGCTGGGCAAAGCGTTTTCTCATATTCTTCTATGAGGACCGCATCTAACCTCTACCATATCTAACCGACAAACCTTTCTATCTCCTCCCTACATCTTGTGTTCAGTCTTTTCCTACTGCATTTCTAAAAAGTATGTATGTGTGTATGTATGTACATGTAAATATAAGTATATGTATGCATGTATTTATGTATGTGCATATATATGTATGTAAATGTAAAGATAAGTAAGCATGTATTTATACATCTGTGTATGTGTGTATGTACATGTAAATATATGCCCTACTCATTGGTTCATATTTGTTTATAAGAACAGATAAAAACCAAGAATGCTCCTAACATGGCATGCTACTAAAAGAGATTGGTCACATTATAGTTTCTATTGAATGACTAACCAGACCAGTACTTTTATATTATAAGAGAAAAATCATTCGGAAAATTATCTCAATCATCAGATTTAAATAAAACTATGGTGCCAGTATTTTTGGTTTATTTTGTAACCAAATATAAAAAAAAGATAAAATTCAAAAATGAAATATGTAGCAATTATTTCACCAGGAAAATTTGGTGATTATATCTAAATCCTCTACATTATGTTATAGTTTTCTATTTTTAGTTTTTCTGATGTAATTCTCAAGGTGTAAAAATCTTCAGCTAATTTGTGTCATAACTGGAATATGAAATATGTTGAGTGTATTTGCAGAAACCTAGTCAATTGTCAACTACAGAACAAATGCTTGAAATCGAACATAATTCATAAAGCAGAAAAATCTACAGTTGAAAATCCTAATTATTTTAGATATCATATTGAAATATCAAAAATAAATTTTCAATTGAGACTGGCAAACCATTTGCTATTATTCTCTCATGAAAAATATACGAATGATACATCTCTATGTAAATATTACTGGAGTCGTAGAGAAAAAAACAAAACACTTGTAATTAAATGGAATACATTGAAACAGACTAATTCATGTGGTAGTCCATACTCATCCTATTTTCTGTGTCTTGAGGATAAATTAAATATAATTAACTTTGGAGATTAACAAAATTTACTAAATAGAAAATCAAAAGCTGGAGTAAGATGTGGACATAAATCTTGGATTATTTCAAAATTTCTGAAAAGAAAACAATGTTTATTTTGAAATTACTCAAAAGTAATTGCAACAAATTTCTATATTATTTTTCATTTTTCTTTTTTCATAAAGAGTAAATCTTTGAATTAAAAAATGTCTCTTGAATATCAAAGGAGATAATCAAGGAATTCCTTTTTTTCTATAGTTTGGAATACATAAAAGTCGAGTTTATCTTTTTCTTAAATAGATGGAGTAATTTTTATTTGTTATGTATCCTCATAAATAGGTTCTGTACTTCTTTTTTTTTTTTTAATTTCTGAAGGTTCATATAATTTTAGTTGTCTATTTTTGTATATCATAGATGATTTAAAATACAATTGAATTGGTAAACAAAAATTAGATAAATAAACAAAAAACCTTCAAGGGGAAATGACTGTAATAATGAGTTGATTTCTATTTGTTCTTGGACTGGGGTTCATTTATTTGTTTGAGGAAAAGTTGAAATCAATACTCATTTGAATTATCTGTTATTAGTGAAACAATGTTAGCAATTAGTTATTGGTCAGTAATATTTTATATATGCATAGACACACACACACACACATATATATATGTATGTGTGAGTGTATGTGTGTGGGTGGTTGGGTGTATATGGTAAATAACTGGTATTCCCAACAAGAGAGATTCACACATAGTACTATAATATCTAATTCTGTGTGAAACATAAAAAACACAAAAAAAACTACATAAATTAGATTAGCAGATATATAATTGACAGATATGAGATAAACATATGGAAATTTTTTATATTTAATGGTTCAAAGCTGTAAAGCTTTCTAGACTGATACACATATATATATATATATATATATATATGTATAAATACCAAAATACAAAGTATGCGTGTGTTCCAAATTTTGCCAATAGTATATATATCATTAAATTGGACAATTTATGATAGAAATATATATATATATATATATATATATATATATATACATATATATATACACATTTTTCTCCAGACGGACAGGTAAATCAAGACTCCTGCTCACCAAAAAAGTTGTTAGCTCAGTTGGTAGAGCTGAGTCACGTTAAGACTACTTCCTGGTGAACACAGGTTCAAGTCCCACACAGCCCTCATTTTCTCAATTCATTTACATGGTCAACAGTTCAATTTGCTACTCAGTTAACTACAGTGCCAGGAGAAAAATGTCACTACAATCATCATCATATATATATATATATATGTATATATATATATACATATATATATATATATATATATATATATATATATATATATATATATATATTTATATAAGCTAAACTTAGACCCAATCTAGTGAGGAGAATTGAACTGGCTGGCTTTGATATGCAAAACTATCCTGCTCAAGATCGTTTTACAGCTGCTGCCTAATGCACATACACACATGCACCATCTCTCACACACACGAACAATGTTGTATTATAGCATATATTTCTATCTATGTGTGTACACACATATATTATATATATATATATATATATATATATATATATATATATATATATATATATATATATAGATAGATAGATAGATAGATAGAAAGGGTAATGATGGAGAAGGTATAATTTTTTTTTAATATAACAATGCTTGGAACTTGGACAATGGTTGGAGCCAGTATCTGGCATTTCAGAAAAGCATTAACAAGCCTGCATGCAGATACACTTCAGCAAATGCAATCACACACACACCCACATACATGCACACACACACACACACACACATGCAGAGAAAAACGTACATGCAAACATACAAACAGAAACACATTTATATATAGATAAACACACCCACACACAGCAGATGTATATCCAATAATGTTTTACTTATTGAAATATTTATGTTTTTTTTGTTTTTTTTCAAATAAAATCAGCACGGATACTGACAGAAAAAACATTTCTATAAAATTCTAGCAATGAGTAAAATTTAACCTGGAGATTAGTAAACATTATATAATGCTTAAATAAAGAATTCAGGAATAAGTCAAAAATGAAGAAATAAAAAATACCCAATTTGAATAATGAATTTTATAGATTATACAGGAAAACCTTTTCAAAGCAAAATATTCAAAATAATTTGCTTGATTTAAACTGATTTCTTGAAATTTGAATTAAGATGTTCCAAATGAATCAAAGAAAAGAACAGGTCTGGTTAGTCACTCAATAGAAACCATCATGTGACCAATGTATTTTGGCAGCATGCCGTGTTGTATGCGTACATAATAATCATTATTGAGGGTGATCAATTAATGAATAGGAAAAAGGAGTGCCGAATGATTATTTCTCTCAACTTTTGTTGGGCAGTGATCACTAAAAAGGCTGAATTGAAAAAAAACAAAAAAAACATGCATAATTGTTGCCAGGCACAAAGTAAAGGACCAGTTTAGCATAAAAGCCTAAAAAAACTGTCTGGGAGAGGAGAGATTTGGAAAGAAAAAAAGAAAGTTTTTTCTAAACATTATGAAGAGTATGTCAGCCTTCTAGCTCCATGGTGCAGCCTATACACATGATAGGTGCATACATAGCTAGCCAGACCAAATAAAAAACTGAAGAGACCTATGCTGACAGTTATGAAGACAGTTTTGAATGACCGTTTCTAATGTAACAAATTCATTTACAGGAATTTAAAAAAAAAATCCTATAAATAAGAATATCTGGAATTGCTAAAAACGATTACGTATTTACTGAAAGCTTAATTGAAAATTTGATTTGAATGGAGGTGAAAAAGAGAGCCAAGTTTGTTTAATTGAACTGAAAAATGCCATAATAAAATAGATAAGTGAGGTAATGAACTCGGGAATTTAAAATGGATTAAGATTTTAAAAGTTAATTAAGAGCCTAAAATGTGCATAAACGAGATTC
>OY735214.1:37413274-37418274 GCA_963457665.1 Thysanoteuthis rhombus | reverse complement strand
CAGACACTCTCCTGTGTGAGTTTGTATACTGTGAGACAGTCGTATTCACAATGACTGAGGGAGTTATTCTTCACACCTCAAGTAGAGTTTTTGGCCAAAATATCTCATCACCGAGGCATAGTTCCCTGTAAGCTGTGCACATTTTGCAACCAGCACACAAAAGAAACTAATGTGCACAGAAGAGGTTTCAAATTCAGTGGATAGCTTACTGAGTCTTTATTGAAGAAATATTGATTCACTATGTCAAATTCAAAGTGTGCACATACTTTTGCCACAGGAAAATAAATTGTACAATATAAGATGCCAATGCACACTGACTACAAAAAATTAGAGGGGAGATTGCAACTAAGTCTGTCAGCCCCCAGCAGTCTGGCAGCATTCCATGTTAAAAATTTTGGAAAGGGGTGATCAATGACTGAATTACTTCTCTTGTCTTTTGTGGGGTTGTGATCCCTAAAAAATTCCAAATTTTCCAAAAAGGAGCATGAACACTGCCAGACACAAAATGAAGGACCCATTTAGCATGAATTTACATAGTAAATTGAAATCCTTCCCCATACTCAAATACACTAAAAACCTATTGGGAGTGGGGGCATTTTTAAAAAATAGCCTTTAAGCATGATACATACATACATAGCCAGACAGAATGACTGACTTGAAAAATTTAAGAAATATAAGTAGACAGTTTTTGGTTGACAGTCTCTAATAACAACTGCCTGAATGATAACACATAATAATTCAAGAGCTTGTTTTGGAAGATTTAAATTAAAATTCTTCCAATATATATTTAGCTGGTAAAATCATTCTACTAATAGAATTAGCATTTCCCTCAACACAACCTGCACCAGAAGCTGCCTAATCAAAAGACACCTGACCAGATCTGATAAGATCCCTTTTAGCATAGTGGTCCATTGGGAACCTCCAATTATCTGTCAACTGTTTATCACAGAATATGGCTTGGGACATTATCTTACCTTCTGACAGCTTCTAAAACAATTTTTTTTAGACCTTGTGCTAATCTCAGGCCTATCCAGAAAGGATATCATCTTTTGCCCTTGGGAAAGGTGGTGGAAAGGGGAATTCTATCAATATCTGAAGATGCCAAATTGATCTGCGTTTTTTTAAGTCAGAGATTTTTTTCCCCGTGAGACAAATTAGGATCTAATTAGCACAGCATTATGCCTGAAATACTTCTCGCTCTTGTCTCACACACAGACGCGCACACCCGATTTTGTGTGTATATGTATATGTGTGTGTTTTTTTTGCTCTTCATCCATTGTGGCATATGAATAATAGGATCTTTTTCTCTCTCTTCATTTCATGTCAATCTCTCTCTCTCTCTCTCTCTGTCATTGTGTCTGTCCATTTGCTTACAAGCAATGCAACTCCCATATAATAAATTGAATTCATTTTTTAGATACCACATATAATTAATTCATTTTTTTAGGTATGGGTTATTCATCTTCCTCAGCCGATCAGATGCTAATTTTGAATGATAAGTCATAAACATGTAGGATTATCATCTTACTGGATAATCACATAAATGCTTTGTTCCAACTTAATCTCCACATAAAAAAGTACAAATGATCCAGTATAAACATAACTCTTGGAGATGCAGATGCATTGAATCTACTTGCATATCAATTTGCAACACAATCATCCAATGTCCAGGTAGTTTTCAATTTGCTCCAACTCTAGCAAAATTAGTTGTGAAGTAACAAAAAATGATGTTTCATACTGCTGGTGACAAGACATTTGATGTATGATTCTAAATCTCTTTTCCTATTAATCATGTTTTCATTGAACCTTGGAACATCCTATGATTTCCCTAATTTCCCTAAACTCTTAAGCCTTCCTTTGTCAACCATATTATCAAGATACACACATTTCCCTTCACAAGAAAACCTCATTTTCCACTTGTCAAAGAACCCCACTTATATCAAATCCATTCCCCAAATATACACCCCCACATTCCTACCTACACCAAACACAACATTTTCTTTACACCACTACCATTCAGGCATTTCTGTAGTTTTCACTATCTCTTCTCAAACAAATTTTCGCTCCTGAGCTCTGAGGAAGCCCTATATGAGTGAAATGTACATAAACAATTATATTTTGTTGAAATTTGAGATGTACTAATTCGTTTCAGTTTTTTTTCCTCTTCCAACTGTCTTCTTTTCGACAACATTCTGTCTTATCTACATCTATTCTCTTCATATATGTATATGTATACACACCACACATATGAGGTACTACCAAAAAGTTCTGGGGATTTGAACAGATTGATAAATCCATTCATCTATCATGTTATGAAGAGTTTTGCACGTCTTGCCAGACATTTCACACTTCTCTTGAAATCCTTCCACCAAGAAATAAGGAACCTCATTTTCTATCAATTTTTTCTTTCTTTGAGGAAGCTACCTGAAAATTTTATTTAGTACCTCATACGAGGGGCAAATGCAATATTGACCCTGACCCAACCCCATCCTGGATCAGGCTTTTTCACCTAGGGCAAGAGTGTTTGAAAGCTGGAACCTTATAGTCAATAAAAGATAATGGTGTAATACAATTGTTCTATGTAACACTAACTTAATGTACTCATAAAAAGATGGAATTATTATTCACACATGACAGGATTGCTGCTAAGATGTATTCCGAATGTATCATTTTGCCCCCTTCCCTGGAAATGTATCATTTTGCCTCATGGGTGTGTATGTGTGTAGCACTTCATCGGAAGGGTAATGATCACCAACCTGGTTTTGCAGATCATTACTACAACATAGTAAGTTCAATTCTCTCCAGATTCTTTGCTACTGTCTCTTTGTGCAAGACTAAGCTGCTAAGCTAAGCTTATCAAATGCTATTTGTAGATTTATGTGTATGTGTGTATGCCCATTTATCGATCTATATATTGTTTATTCCATTAACGTTATCTAAATTGAATGATATATTAACCACGTAACAATGGGAGGTCATTTCAAATAAGTTTCTATGTAATATAACAGATTTATAATTCATTCTGTTGGACCAAATATGTCCATTTCTTGAAAAGATATCTATCTAAGTATACCTGTGTATTTATCAATCTGACATGTTTTTCTAAGCATTATTTTTTCAACTTTTTTAACTTAAAAAAAGAATCATAGCCCTGCTGTTGATGAAAGGAGGTTGTGTGATTAAAATGTTTTTTCACTTCAATGCCCTGACCTTTCATGAGTTTTGGCGATTGTTGGTACAGTTATTCTCATGATCATCACAAAACTAATGTGACTTGTTGGAAATTCCATAAATTGTTCTGCTTGTAGCTTTTGAGCTTTTCAATTATTCATGTCTTACCCATATCTTGTGCTGATATGATTTTTTTAGATGATTTCAGATAAAAGATCTATCTTTTAGATGATTTTAGATAAAAGTTATATTTCTTAAATGATTTTAGATAATTTTTTAGATGTGTAGTTCTGGTACATGTGCAGGTTACAGTGATTCACTTCTGCAGGGTATGGATATCTCTTCATCAAGCAATCTATCTGTACTTATATCTCTCTATAACAGAAATTTGCCATAACAGAAATTTGCTTTTGATGTCAGTAATTGCATACTTATACTGGCCGCTGTCAAAGTTAACAATAGGTGTAATAACTTTTTATGGTTATCACTACCTGGGCAGTAGTAATGGGAGAATAGTTAGTGAACTCCCTTTTCCTACACCCATCATAGCATGCCAGAGACAAGGCTTTATTGTCAAAATAGCTGGTGTGAGGACAAAATTTGGTAATTCCAAAGGGTATTAATGCTACATAAATATAAGCAGCCTCAGCCAAGAATTCAAACTCACTTTGCTGATTCTGTTTTCCTTGCTAATAACTGTTACACTACATTACACCTCCACATACATACATTCACAAATCCATACACTTATCCAGATATCCACATATATATAAACACATACACACACATGCAACCCGAAACATATATATGCATGTATGTATGTAGATCTCTCTCCCTCTGTATCTATCTATATCTGAATGTAACTATATATGTATATATTCAATGTAGCATTGCTCTAAACATTGGGCTGAACAGTCAATCGTAATGCATAGGCCGAAATTCAGCGCAAAATTCTCATTTTGTTCATTCATGATCTATATCTGCCCTATTTGTTCCGTTACTACACAGTGGATGTATCCTTTGGCCTAGACTCGTCTCTTCATCTAACATTTTGCCGGCCTTGGTTGCATATGTGGTCTGGGGGGATCCACGTTGTGAGTTGTGATGTCCATCGATTGTCTGCCATTCTTGCAACATGGCCAGCCCAGGGCCATTTGAGATTTTTAATGGATTCTATGATGTCCCTAACTCTTGTCTTGTCTTGGATGTACTGTTCTGTCTTGTGGTCTCTCCATGTGAGGCCCAGCATTATTCTTTCATGTGCACGTTGCATAGTTCTCAATTTACGGGTCTGTCTCCTGGTTAAGTTCCATGTTTCAGCTCCATAAGTGACTATTGGGAGGATGCATTGGTTATACACCCTTCTCTTTAGGATTAATGGGATCTTATTATTTTTGAAGGTTGAGCTAGCTCTGCCAAAGGCTTGTCATCCTAGTGTGATTCTTCGTTTGATTTCTTCTTCTTTTGAGGGTCTCATGGAGATTCGTTGTCCTAGGTAGATGTAGAGGTCTACTTTCTCGAGTTCTGTGTCCTCGATTTTGATCTTAGTATTTTTATCTCCAATGTGGTTGTTGCACATGATTTTCGTCTTGCTGAACTTCATGTGTAGGCCGACTTTCTTGCTCTCTTCATTTATCTTACTCTCTCTCTAAATGTAGTTTGCAATGTGGCATAATGGTTACAAGCTCAGAAAATGAAATTTGGTGAACAGAGTTCACGTTCAGGTTTAGACTGCTCATATTACCATTGTATTCATGCTATGAGAGAGAGGAATGACTCAAAATCTCCATGGCTTGACTCTTGGCCAAACATGTTGACCAGGGTCTTAT
>OY735214.1:37400774-37410774 GCA_963457665.1 Thysanoteuthis rhombus | reverse complement strand
ATAATTGAATCAAAAAATTTAACTTCTCTACATTATTTATCAAAATTTCTTGTTAAAATGATTTTAAAGGAAGTAGTATCATTGATATATATATATATATATATATATATATATATATATATATATATATATATATATATATATATTGAGAGACTGAGAGAGAGGGATATATAGAGAGATATAGATCTACATATATATATGGAGGAAGAGAGTGAAGGGGTATATATGAGAGAGAGGGATATATACATTATATAGATAGATAGATAGATAGATAGATATAGAAAAAGAGGGATATATATATATATATATATATATATATATATATATATATATATATATATATATATATATATATATATAGATAGATAGATAGATAGATAGATAGGGAGATAGAGAGAGAGAGAATGAGAGATAGATAGATAGGTAAACCTCTTAAATTTTGTTTTCATTGGGAAATCAAGCATTTTCAAACATTTTGTTTTTCACCATTTAAGCAAATCAATGAATAGATATATATCTTCATGGTTATTTTTATACACACACACACACACACACATGTAGTCTATATTCAGATAGACAAACTTACAAAGACACATTTGTAGAAAGGTTGATACATGTGTATTATATATGTATGTTTTAATGCTTTTACTGTTGTATATCTTTGTGTGAGTGCACATTTTGTTGAGCTTTAATCCTTATGCAGTGAATTGCAAAATCAAATCACAGTTACTGTGTGTAATGCGAACACGCAGTCACAATTCTCCAAATAGATTGCTTTTATTTTCCAACTTCATTATTCAGATTCCTTCCATAAAACAAATCTATTTTTCACTCCATATACACAGATATGTTCTTTAGCAATTAGAATACTTTAAACTAAATGATAAAATTAACTTTGAAGGCAAGCCTAGCTGCAGCTTGGTCAAGCCCCACTCTTACTTTTACTCCAACTGAAAATGATTACTGCGACTTTAGTATTGTATGTGTCTTTTTATATATATATATATATAAATTTGGTTGTCTGTGGTAAAGAAGGGGTAAGAAAAATAGAAGAAGATCAGCAGCAGCCTGAAAAGGCACCATTAATACTGTGTAGAGAAACTTACTTTCTGTCAATCTATCGGCCAAAATCATTTTTCAAAAACTCAGAAATGTATCTAAACATTATTTAAGAATGAAAATATCCCCAAAATAATTTATTCCACATTAGTTATTTGTAAATGACTATAATAGTGTCATGCAAAACCCTCTTTCTCTGTGTTTGACTCAGGATCAACTTAAAACTGCCGGTCTCTTTTTAGATGAATGATAAAACAATTTTAATCCTGAAATTCGAAAGACTTCATTGAAATAAATAAAGATGATAACAAAGAAAGGGAAATAAAAGACATTAGATATTCATAATGCTTTTGAAGCATTCCTTTTAAACATTTTTTTTTAGTTTTTTTTCTATCATAATTTTAGTACTGATTTTTAAGAAGCCTTTTTACTCGGGAGATTGGTGTAATACAGTCTTCCTATCTCATCAGCAGTCAGGATGTTTATTCGTTTTTTTTTACTTAAAAAATTGGCAACACCCTCATACTGTAATTATTTAGTTCTCTCCATATCTATCTACCTATTCAGCTTTTAGAATATATTCATGCGTGTACATGTATGGAGAGAAAAAATAGAGAATAAAATGGCATGGAAATATTCATGTACAAACAGATACAGAAAATAATGTGCTCACGCATGCATGATGCTATATAAGTGTGTGTGTGTGGGAATACATATGTTTGTATAGCTTTAATATTTTCCCAGTGAATCGGAAAATCAAGTCTCCGTGATTTGACCAAGAAGCATTCAGTCATTCATCGTGCAAAAAAAAATATAAAAAAACAAGAAGGAAATGGAGTCAAAAAAACAAAAAATATACTGCATAATCCTCAACCACCCAAACCCCTCATCTCGTCTAATCTCATTTTTTTTTTCCTTTATGTATTTACTTTCTATTTTTCCTTCCGATCTTTGCTTTTTTTTTTTTAATTAGTTCTGATAAGTGTACCGTGATACAATAATCATAACAAATGGCTGGAAAAAAAAAGTGCTCGAACTAGGCAAACAAATATTCAATGCGTTTACACTTGTGTTCTTTCCCCTGATCGACAAATCATTTTTTGGAAACCGTCAACCAAAACTATAACAAAACCGTCAACATGATTTTTTTTTCAGTTTTTAAGCTAGTCTGGTTGACTATGAGGCTGCACCAATGGAGCTAGAGGGCTGAAAATTTCAACATTAATTTCCTATTATGAATAGAGAAATTAATTTTCTTTTGTTGTTTTGAATATTTCCGTCCTAAATAGGTTTTTAGTACAGGGTTCAATTTACAATGTATGTGTATGATAAATTGTTCCCTTAGCGTGTCTGGCAGCGTTCATGATTGTTTTTTGATAATTTTGAACCTATTCAGTGATCACAGCCCAACCAAAGACAAGAGATGTAACTTATTCATTGATTGCCCCCTTTTCCAATTTTTTAATTGTTCACCCCCAACAGGGTGTGCTGCCAAAAGATATTGGTCACATGGTTGTTTCTATTGAGTGACTGACCAGACCTGTTTCTTTTTACTTACATTTTCATTTTTTCTTTTCACTGTTTACCAAGTTTAAAAAAACTGCTTTGTGAGATTAAAAAATAATGAGAATAAAGATCTAAAAAAGTTAGTATTTTAATAATTGGACTTGACCATTTCTATTTACTTCCCTGCTGAAATCTGAAGATGAATGTAAATCTTTAGGGTGCACTTACAATTTGAGAATTCCTACCAGCATTTATCGTTTTTTTCCCCATTTCGAGATATTGAAAACAACAAATTTGGTCTATGAGTCCCAAGGCTTATTTTCTGGGGGATATGATTTGATTCTGTTGATATTTGCTTATTTTGTTGGCCAAGTTTTGAAATTCTACACAATACAAGAGATTATATTCTCCATCACCATCTTTGGTTTCCCACAATCAGGATTTGGCAATTTCTTTTTCTTTAAAAATAACAAATACTGTTTGCAGTTTTTTTGCTTTCTTTGGTTAATAAAATAATTTGGTTGATAATATTTAGAGGCCAAAACTGTAAGCTCCTAAAAATAACAGATTTGTACCAACTATAGACAATTTTTGACTGACCAAATCAAGTCAATTTAATTTTTTTGTATCAATAGATTCAAACAATGTTTATAAAGCTTTCAGGTGCCTATTATATAGATGATTATAATTTCAAGACTCTTCAAACTATTTTTTTTTATTGATCATTCCCTTTGTCCTTGTAAATCCAAGTTATTATGATAAATTTGTGAGATTCATCCAGGATGTTTCCAGGTATTTTGAATATTTCAAGAACTGATTGCATGGTCTCAATGAACTTGGCCTCCAATCTGAGGGACCTTACTGTGCTTGCATAAACATCTCCCATGGAGTTACTCAATTAGCGGTGAGACACAATCGAGTAAACTTATGTACTGTTTGACATTTGTTATGACTGAGTCTGCCCATTTTCCACATCTTGAGCAAGATTTTTTGGCAAAACATTGCATTACCCAGATCTGTCATCAATCCCCCCCCCCCATGCACACTGCAGTCTAGATTTGGTTCCTTTCAGGCTTCTCAACATTGTGAGATATTTTAGATTGTGGATGAAATTGAGAAGAATGTGACAAGGCAGTTGGTGGTGATCCTGAAAGAGAACTTTGCAGACTGTTTTGATAAGTGGGAAAGATGCAGAGATTAGTATTTGAGGTTCCAAGGGAAGTACTTAGAAGAGGACTAAGGCACCATTGTCCTGGGTGGGCAATTTTTTTGTTTATGATAAATAGCTGGTTACTTTTACAGACATACTTTAAACATAAGCAATTCCCTTTCAAATAATTGGTTTCAATCTTTTTTCTAAAAATCATCCACATTATTGAAAAGTTAAGAAATAGCACATCAGATTTGCCCCTCATAAAACTTGTTGGTCTTTGCTGACATTCCTCACTATTCCAAGATCTTTGAAGGTTTTCCAGTTGTGTATTATCTATGAGACTCTGATTAGCCACAAGACAAATAATTTTTTTCTTTTTTGTTCAATGTACTGTAGCCATTTGTATTAGCTATTCCTGAGAAATTCCAAAATTTGCTTATCAGTTAAATTGCTATCAAATCAAACCTCATATTCACGTTTATTCAATTTTTCAAATTAATTTCCATAAAAGAGGCAAAGCAATTTTCATTTGAATACATTAAAGAAAATCAAAGGCTTATTATTTGTTTTCAAGAGTTCACCATTAAAGGTAGATTTATTCTATAATAGCTCATCTTTTGTTGCTTTGTATTAATCTTAATTTAAAGTTAAATACAGACAATGAAGAATGGGTTGATTTATGGTCATTTTCCAATAAATAGTACGAGTTGATTTCTTTTTTCAATATCATCTTTAATTGTGAGTCACATTTATGAAGAAATATATAATATAGAGACTAAAACAAGTTTCTATTTTTCTTGTTCTTTTTTTCCAGGTTTAGATTTTAAAAAATAGTTAGGTGCAAGGACTATATTGTAATTGATTATTATTTCTGTTAGCTTTCTTTAGCTGGACTAAGATGATACTTTGTCTCCCTGTAAAATCTGAGGTTTTTTTGGAAGGATTTTTGTATGTTGTTATGAAGTCACCATTAATAAAATATTTTTCTGACAATATTTCTATCCATTTCCGTTAATCTTTCTATTCATTTTTCTTTTTTCTTTTTTTTTTTTTTGTCAAGCACATAAAAAACTTATCAAAACCTGCTCACAACCCCAGTAAATGCACATTTTTAATAACGGGACGAATCCATTGCTGTCAACTCCCCAATAAAAGTTCGGCTGACAGATCTTTAGGGGCAAAGATATTGATTTGGGACCTACCTTCACCAAAGTCACTATTTTATTGTCCTCTTTATGAAAAAATGCTATATTGAAAACTGAAAGCAACCCTTTGTCAACATTCCAATAACCAGGCTAGCCATTTCATTGACTCTTAATTCATTCTGAGGCTTGTTGGGAAAAACATATCACATACTGTGCCAGTTTTGAAGTTTAGTCATCAACCGAATCACTTTCTCTGGCTCTTTTTTTCCCCTGTTCCTTTTCTTGCAAAACAATATTGAAAACAGAACATAAGAAATACACTCAATGCAAAACCTTTAATAATCAGACTTGTTCACATCAGAGCCAGGTGGGGAAACAATGTATTTATTTGGATTGTTATTTTTCGGTTTTTTAATAATTATTTACAAAAAACATTAATTGTCAAAAATTGTGTTTTCCATTATGAGACAAGGGGGATACGAAATTGGTAAAAGATGCCAATGCTTGTTTACACTGCTTAAGTATCACTGATTTTACAAGTACATTATTTGAATTAGTGAGATGTACCACACCTTCAGTAGAGATACCAAGTCTAAGGCTTGAATATGTACAATCCAGTTGAAGAATCAATATAAGGCTGCTTCTTTCAGATGTTCATGGTTTCACTTTAGATTGAAGCTACATATAATAAAAATGTGCTTTTTTGAAACCCTTTTTACTACTGTGATAATGTGCAATACTAACATGACACTATGAATGCAAAGAGTGGTTTATGAGGTACCAGAAAGATGTCTAAAGTTCTTTGCTGTGACCACTAAGCAATTTAGGATGAAGTCTCCTTTGCATGAGTATCAGATTTTTTTATGTACTGAGAGAGAGAGAGAGAGAGAGAGAGAGAGAGAGATCTTATCTAGTCTAGTCTATTCCAGTCTCTCTTTGAATACATATATACTAACATAGAACCCATAAAAAAGACAGGTATCATTTTTGTTGTATTATGGAAACAAACCACAACCAACAAATTGACAGGATATGGATCTTTAGGTAAATTCTGACCAGAATTTACTCAGCAAAAACAGGAACCATATTAGGCATTGATCATGTGATAGTTTTCTATTGACCAGACCTGTTTTTGTTCACATATTTTTCATTAGGCCGTCTGTCTAATGAATTTCACTACTTTGGTATCTATTCCCTCCTACCCAATCTGACTGACTGAGTAATAATACTTCACGCTTGAAATCCAGATTTTTTTCTTTCTTGTAATGGTAACTCATGTGTATCTTATAATTCTGCTGAGACCAATGTAAAAGGACCAAATCGGTGGATCAAAATAGTGAATCTTATCTTCATATATTAATTTGGAATAACATGACAGATGAACACACATTTCTGCACCTAAAAAAGTGACAATGGTATTTATATACTTAGATGTATAATATATACTATATGCATAAATTAGTTAACAATGAGAAAATAAATAAAAAAAAAAAATATATATACATATATATATATATATATATATATATATATATATATATATATATATACACAGTAAATGTGGTATAAATCAGGCTAGCAGTATAACATAATATAATGATAAATCAATAATATAAAGCCACTTCTGAAATGTATTGGATTTATTTCATAGAATGCTCGATACATACAACATTTTACTCTTGAAGTTGAGTTGTTTTAGTGTAGAGCTGGAAATAGATAGTAGAATGTGGATTCGCTACACAAACTGGCTTGTGTTTTTGCCCTCTTTGGGCCTCATCAGGTGATGATGAGGCCCAAAGAGGGCAGAAACATGAGCTAGTTTGTGTAGCGAATCCACATTCTACTATATATATATATATATATATATATATACATATATATATATATATATATATATATATATATATATATATATATATATATATATATATATATATATATATATCTAGAACTCTAAATACATTTACAAAAACATTTTTTTACAAAATATTTTGGAGCACTACAGCCATTTATTTCCCAATATTTCTTTACGTAATTTATGAAATTTTCTTCAGTGTTTTTTTTCATGTTTTGCATATACTTTGATATCATGGTATTATATATAAATATTTTCTTGTTGGGATCATCAGTTGTTTACCATGTAACAGTTAAGAGGATTTAAAAACAAAATAGTTGTATCAACATGGCTCCCCAGCTATGACAGCCTCTCTTTCAGCTATGAATTTAATACATAGCTTATGTCATATTACATCATTTTGTATAGGGTACTATTATAATGTATAGTATATATATACGTATGGTTTTATGCATATCAAACCTGTGAACTTACAAAACTGATTGAAAACCAACTCAGAACCACACAAAGGGTAATGGAGAGAACGATGTTTGGATAGATTCTTTGCAATAGAAAAAGATGAACAAAGATCCGAAAGAGGACCATTGGTAAAGGATGTCGTACAAGGAATTAAGCAATGAAAATGGAGATGGGCAGAGCACATAGTGAAATAAAGAGACAACAGATAGAGCAAAAAGCTAACCAATTGGTGACCATTAGACAGTAAAAGCAGTAGGAAAAGACCAGATACAAGATGGAGAAATTAGATAGAAAAATTTGCTAGTAAGACATGGTAGAGGCTTGAACAATCACGCTTGTCATTGAAGGAGATTAGATAGGCCTTTGTCCAGAAGAGATGAATATTTCTTATATTTTGAGCAGATTAAGAGTCGCGAGAAGAAAATTTTACCTGATGATTATAGACCAATATTTTGGTTGCTAATGCATGAAACTTGAAGCCATGAAATAAATTAATGTTACCTATCCGACAGGAGTCAAAAATGGCGATGGGCTGGTCATGTTACAAGAATGGTAGACAACCGATGAACATCACTACATGAGAAACCAAGGCTGGCAGAATACACAATGGAGAAACGAACTAGACAAGTTTTAAAAATATTGGCTCCACGATGTCCATGATAGAGAGGTTTGATGAATCCTGGGAAGGTCGATGTTCAATGATGAATGATCAAAGACTAATGATGATACATATATATATAAATATATGTATACATATATATATATATATATATATATATATATATATCGATGCACACATACACACATGAATGTATATTGATAGATAGTGTGAGAGGGGGAGAAAGAGAGAGAGATAGCTAGAGCAAGAGCAAGAGAGTGTGGTTGGGTGAAAAATAATCTTTTTGCAGAGTAATATGTGATTGCATAAGTGGTAGATAAAAGCAAATGAAAAGATAAGCACTTAAGCATTGGTATTTATGATGAATGATGAAATGATTATTTATTCAAGCTATTCAATAACATTCATCTACAGCTCGGGTTTAGATTCAGCATTTTTGGTCAATCTTTCTATCACCTCATATTTTCTCTATTTGTTTGACATTCTTTTTGTTCATTGATATATATGTGCTCCTTTGCAAGATGGTTATCTGTCTATTTTTTTTATCTTATGATTCTGGTCTGTCCTTTTATCAAAGCATCTATTTGAGACTGTTACCAGATCTGTTGGCAATGGTTTCTCTATTTTTTGAGTGAATCAAGTTGGTTGGCTGGCTAAGTGTGAATCATGCTTACAGGCTCCATCAATGGAGCTAGGGGACTGAAAATTCAAAAATTTATTCAATGTCTAGATAGAACATTCTTTTTATCTGATAATAGGTTTTTAGTGGGGTGTGAATTTATAATCTAAGTTTATGCTAAAATGACACTCAAGTTCGTGTTCAGCAGCATTCATGCATGTTTTTCTAAAATTCAGACTTACTTCAGTGATCACTGCCTAAGAAAAGAAGGGAAGTAATTTATTCATTGATTACGCCTTTTTCCAATTTTTTAATTGATCATTCCCAGTGTGCTGCCAAAAGACATTGGTCACATGACAGTTTTCTATTGTATGACTAATCAGACCTATCTTTTAGAATATATGATAATTAAATACTTGATACGCACATCTCACAAGTCATTTGTATTGAATCTGATATGTAGTCTGAAACAAGACAATGTAAATACCTATCGATAAATGAATCCATCAAAGTATGTATGTACGTATGTATATATGTATGCAGCTTTCTCTCTACCCTATCTTTTCCTTTTTCTCTCTCTGATTCTCTGTCTCTCTCACTACGTTTACATATATACATTTATATTTATATATAGGGATTTAGATATAATTGTTATGTATAATTACTTTGTCTAAGCCAACAGACATATTCACTGTGTAATGATGGGATGTCAGTTCAATTACAGTTTCAAATAAAATGAATAACACATTTACAATTATTCAATTATATGATTGTCTTTATTGAAAAAAACAATAGAGCAGATATGGGCAGTGGATGAACAAGAAAAGATTTGGGTATGGAGCTGTTATTTGAAGCTCTGACTTACCAGCTGGCTGTTGAGCTCAGTGGTTAGATGTTAGACATAGGTTTGATTCTTGCATCAGTCCATTTCTTCAAGTATTTATTGTAATAACACTATCTAGGCCATTCAACAGGTTGTCAATTCAAATAGAGTTTCAAGTAATTAGAAAAAAATGGATTTATGATTATATATATATATATATATATATATATGTATATATATGTATGTGTGTGTATGTCCATGTATGTGTGTCGGTATCTTTCCCTCCTGATTTCTCTCTCTGTATACAGTACTACTTGAGTATTTGAAGGAACAGATATTTTGCTTATATGGTGCGGTTCTGAATGCTACCTTTATGGAAGATATCTTTAAATTGAATTGAATTTCTAAATGAATCAAACCAAGTATTTTTTTTTCTATCCTGTTGAAATCTTGCTCAGAATCGACCAAAGAGATTGAAAAGGCTAAATAACATTGCTATTTGGAAGAGTTGCCAAACTAATCACTTAAATAGCCTTAAACTAGACCAATACATGTTCGGAAAGAATACAATCATAAGCAAGAAACACAGTTTGTGCTTGTTCAAATACTCATGAACTATAGATTTTTCATATAAACAATGCTCTGTTTTTTTCTGAAATGTACTGCTTAAAAGTATATTTATGTAAGGCAAGTAACTATCTTGTATCAAAATAACACACACACATATATTCATATATGAAACAAATACCTATCTTATATCTA
>OY735214.1:37163274-37395774 GCA_963457665.1 Thysanoteuthis rhombus | reverse complement strand
AAACAATGGAAATAAATGATTAAATGCCAAAAGAGAAAAAAACACCGAGAATAAAAAGAGAGAAAAAAATTATGATCACATGAAATGATCAAAGCAAGATAAGTGGTCCCCCCCAATAAATGAAGATAATCAAATCATAATCAAGTCGAAAAAAAAACGAAATAGTAAATTCAATGAAAATCACTTGTCACTCGTTTGTAAAAAGATGTTTCCATAGCCTTTCTTTTTTCTTTCTTTTTGTTCTTTGAGCAAAACAAATCAAGACTTATTTGAAATGTGCCACACCACAATAAAATGTGCTACTTTCTTTCTGTTTTATTTTTTAATTCATAATTATCTCATGACAAATGGATATTACATTTGCTTTTTATCAAGAGACTTTATCATTTTAATATGAGCTTTTTGAATAAACAAATAGGTATGCATAAGTTTTGGGTAGGATGCAGCAACTGGTTATGGCCTGCCGTAGGTTGAATAGCTTTTATTTGACTGGTTGAAAAATGCAGTAAATCTTTGGCTGTGTAATAATGTCTCACAAAACCCGACTTTTTGATTATCAAGAAACTAGTTTACCCACGCCAATAAAAAATGATGGCATTATTCAAATAATTTGACAATTGCATTGTATACTTAAAAAAATAACTAAAACAGGTCTGGTTAGTCACTCAATAGAAACATGACCAACATCGTTTGGCAGCATGCAATTTAGGGGTGATCAATAAAAAAGATTGGGAAAAAGGGCTAACATTGAATGTTATTTCTTTTACTTTAAAAAGAAGCATGAAAGTTGTTGGATACAAACTTAGGGATTAATTTAGCGTAAACTCACATAGCAAATTGAATGCCCCACTAAAAACCTATTTAGGAGGGATTTTCAAAAAACAATAAAGCTGTTCCACCTAGACATCATGTGTAGTAAATGCTCAAGTTTTCAGCCCTCTCATTCCATTGATGTGGTCTGTATGTTTAATATATACGTACATAGCCAGCCAGACCCAGCTGAAAAACTGAGGAAACCTGTGTTGACAGCTTTGGTTAACGGTCTCTAACAATATGTCCCACTGCATTTTCTTGTTATGTTCAACCAAAATGAACATGGGCTTTTTACACATTGGTAAAAAATAATTAAATAAATAAGGGAGACTACCCTACAATTAGCATTTAATAGTTATTCCCTTCTGAACAAAATCCTGGTCCTCTAGGTTGGGGGTTATGTGTGATGACAGCCTCTGCAACCATTCATAAAAACCATCATATCTATAAAAACTTGTTCATATGAATAGGTGAAGTAAGTAAGTTATCTCCCTTGGCAAATGTCATGGATGAAAATGTAGACATGCACATGACATTATATAAGTTGATGAAGAAATATGGGTTTAATTCTCATCTCTTTCTCAGTCTCAATCTGTTCACATTTGTCTATCAATGTCAACATTAGGTAAGCTTATTGGGTTGGTGCAAAAATAATAATGTTTTTTTGCTATTTTAAAGTTTGATCCTTATTTTGAAATGAAATATTATTTGACGATGATCATGGAAAATGCCATTTTAAACTATGAATTTCACTCTATTTATTCAAACTGAATGTTTTCTTTTCTCTAATTATTCTGGTTTATTTGAGACTGACAAATCAAAGATGGAAAGAAAACAATCGTGTTGTATTAGTTCAAAATAAGTCATAAAACAGCAGAACCTGCTTGCAATATCAACCAAATGCTAGGCCAGAAGGCCATCAACGAATGTACAGCTTAACATTGGTTCTTAAAATTTTGACTCAGAGATGAGGGCTTTGAAGACGTGGATGTCCTTCTGTGGTTGACGATAGATGGCATTATTGAGGCCAGCATATAGAAAACATCTTGAGAGATTGCAGAGGAACTAAACGTTGACCATTCCACAGTTGTTAGGCATTTGTACCAAATTGGAAAAGAAAAAAAGCTTAACACACTGTATGAATGGCCCTGAATGAGAAGCCAAAAAGCTTTAGAATTTGTAGAAGATTTAAAGAATTTTTATGAGTGCAAATGGAAGAGAGAGTTATGTTTGACACCCTTGAACATTTTCTTTCACAAAATTATTACTGGAGGATTGAAAAGTTTATATTCATATTGAAATTTCTTTATGAATGATGAAAAAGGATTCATCGTACAACAGTTTGATGCTGAGAGAGAAAGTGGGGAAATGATTATCAACCTTCCTCTCTCTCTATCTCATTTTTCTGATCTATACATACAAAATACAATGTGTATTCATATATATATATGAGCCAAACTGTGAGTTACGATAGTTTTGCCACTCATTTGAATAAAAAATTCAGGCAAGATATTGCGTTCAGTTCAAACTATGAATGATTCCTCAAATAAATTAAAATAGTCTCCAAACTGCTTAGTGTACAAAAAGGGGCTGACTAGCCTCTGTCTCCTACATTTCTCCCAACACACACATTCTGTGTGACGCTTTTCAATGATCTTAACCAGGGGGGCTGGGACAAACACTTTGAACAAAACTGACAGAAAGCAGAAGTGCCAATCCATATATGAAGAATCCAATCATTTTTCATGTATACAATGCAAGTAGATATATGAGCTATCTTCATTTGTTCCCTCATTTACACAGACATACACACACACAAACAAAAACGCATGTATATATACTTTGTTGGACACCCAGTGTCAGATTTTGAATATTCAGTTCTTTTAGCTTTTTAGTCTTGTTTATAGACTTTCAGAGATTTATTTTGTTTCCCAAGGTTTAATCATAATTTTAACTAAATAATTTTTCTTATAATCAATATTTCTAATGATACATTTAAGAGAATGTGATTCACTCAGCATATAACCTGTTTATCTGTACATATTTTGATAAAAAATCCCATTCAAACGACCACTTTATATCATAATATTATTTAAAAGTTATCATTGTTCAAGTGCATCCATATTAAACACTGGTTGTTATTTGTTTTCCACTTTTTTCTATTTTGATAATGACCTCAAGTATGATCAAAATCGCTTGATCACAAACGTTTAGAAAATATTTACTCTAACTGGATCCAAATGTACATTCCCTTGTATGCAAACCAGAAAAGTTGACTAAAAATCAAAAAACAACATTCCTTGTCTATCATCATTAACCAAACCTGCTTCAATGAAAGATTTCTGCTTTATACATTATGTGCAAGGGTAGGTATTTATAGCAATGTATTGATGATGATTAGTAAAGTGCCATTTTTTTTCAAGATGATTATACATTTATATATATATATATATATATATATATATATATATATATATATATATATATTTATATATATATATATATATATATATATGTATATATGTATATGTACATGTATATATATATATGTATATATATGTATATATGTATATGTACATGTATATATATATATGTATATATATATGTATATATGTATATATATATGTATATACATATATGTATATATATATATATATATATATATATATATATATATATATATATATGTAGAGAGAGAGAGAGAGAGAGAGAGAGAGAGATGACAGTATAAATTGAAAATTGACAATAATCCTAAAATGATTTCTTTTTAATTTCAGATCACATAGTCAAATGAAGTGGATGTAACTGAGATTTTGCCTCTCCTGTAACACATGAGTAAGACATGCTGTTAAAAATATCGGTGATACTCTCTGTCTTGCACACCTGCCTCAGTGTTGACCTGACTTACTACGTGGAAGAAGGGAAGAGTCCTGGAACGTACCTGGGGGACATTGCTGCCGACACACACCTTCTGGATAGTGTCCACCGTGATGATCATAACCTCATCACCTTCAGTCAGCTGCAGCACGATGCAGGAAGCAATTCACATTTGTTTCGCGTGTCAAAGAAGACAGGAAAAATGTACACAGTACAGACACTTGATGCCGAGACACTTTGCACGTATAATACAGAATGTGTCAAGATGGTAGATGTGGCTGTCAAGAGAGCTGATTCCTTCATGAAGATTCTGGAAATCAAAATTGTCATAAAAGACGTCAATGACTATCAACCAGAATTCCCAGACAAACACGTAAACATATCATTCTCGGAGGGTGATGGAATTGGCATACGCAAGTCCATACCGAATGCCGTCGACAAAGATGTGAGTCTTGAGAACTCGCAGATTACCTACCAATTGAAAAAAAACGTTAATGACCCGTTCACCCTATCTGTTTCCAAGAGTGCTGATGGTACATCAAAACTTGGGATCAACCTGGAGGAGCGACTTGACAGGGAAGTTAAAGACTCGTACCTAATTCAAGTGATTGCTAAAGATGGAGGATCCCCACCCAAGCAAACTATCTTACATGTCCGAATCTTTGTCACGGACATCAATGATAACACGCCCATTTTTTCCCAAAAGGTCTACAATGTTTCCATCAAGAACGAGCCAAGTGAAATCTCTCCTGTTGCAGTTTTGTCTGTAAGGGATTTAGACTCTGGAGAAAACGGAAGATTCCTTTACCATTTTAGTTCCAAGACATCAGATATCGTCAAAACCCACTTTGAATTGAACAAGGAAACAGGGGAGATATTTTTGCATAAGCAGTTCTTGTTGGGACAAGATCTAACATACAAGTTGTATGTTGAAGCTACAGACAGGGGAAACCCTCCTCTGAGTTCCATAGCAAAAGTTTTTGTGAATGTGATAAACGAGCAAAACAATGCCCCAACAATTGATGTAAACTTTGTCTCCGCATCAACCGAAAACACTGCCACTATATCGGAGGACATTAAAATCAACAGTTTTATTGGCTATGTCAAGATTATTGATCATGATGCTGGACTCAATGGTGACGTTGTGTGTGACCTCCATCATGACAAATTTAAACTGCAAAGTCTCGGCAAGAAGAAATACAAGATAACTATCAAGACCCCCGTGGACCGAGAGACTGAAGACCACCATGATATCACTATTACTTGTCAGGACAAAGGGAGTCCGCCAAGGCATAGTGAAAGCAAGTTTTCTATTCAAGTTGTGGATGTTAATGATGTAAGGCCACAGTTTTCAAAAGAGACATTTAAGTTTTGGATTCATGAGAACCAAAAGTCAAAGATTCCAGTCGGTTACATCAATGCAACCGATCCAGACTTGGGGCCTGGGGGAATCCTTACGTATTCCTTGCTCACTAATAGCAAGCAGTTCCTTCCATTTCAGATCACTGACAATGGATTAATTTCAACAATCGTATCAATGGATCATGAATTCCAATCCAGTTACAAATTCCAGGTGTTTGTGAAAGACAACGGGATCCCCTCTCTCAACAACACGGTAAATGTTATCGTTGAGGTTAGAGATGAGAATGACAATGCTCCGTATTTCACCTTCCCCAGCGTCAACCCTTTCACAATGGACGTCATCTACTACCCACATCATACGAAGAACATCACCGTTCTTAAGGCATCGGACAGTGACAGTCGTGAAAACGCTTTCCTTAAATACGAAATAACTGCTGGTAATGACCGACAGTTGTTCACTGTTGACCATTACAGTGGTTTGTTGGCTTTCACCCGTGTCCTCAACCAACAAGATGCCGGTTCTTATGATTTAGAATTCGTTGTCAAAGATAGTGGTACTCCAGTTCGATCGGCAACAACTTCTGTCTTCTTAACGCTGACTGTCAGTAACAAGACCTCCGAGATGTTAAATGCTGTATATATCCAAACTGATGACAATATACACCTTAACTTGGCAATTATCATCGTCCTGGTGGCTGTAATGGTATCTGTCATTATTACAGCTTTTATGTCAATCTGTATACTCAGGTGCATCAATAAATCGAGCACAGCTCACAGGGACGAGACAAATCCTTCGAACAGGAGGATCAGTGAACAGAGACACTTAATGTGTCCCTCATATCTCGGAACTTCCTGGTCGGATGTCCCGGTCACTGTGACAACAGATCCGGACATCGCCCGGAAGTTGACCGGATCGAGGCGGGAGTCGAGTCCTGGGGACAAAATGGACATGAGACAGAAATGCTCGACTTCAAGTCTGAAGCCTCGGTCATCAACAGACCTATCGCATCAGGTAAGTGTAGGTATGTAAAGACTTTCTTTTTTTTTCCCATTTTGGTTGGTTGGAATGCTATATCTATGTGAATTCATCTCAGTCCCTTTTCCCAAGGTCATCTTTCTGCTATTTTGAGGATTGATCCCTTGTTTGCTCATGTATAGATACTGATTATATAGGATTTTAAGTGCAATCTGTTATTGTATGGCAACTATTAAGAATACTGAGACCTATCTGAACTCAATAAACGGTATCAAGTCATATTCTAATTGGCTTATGGGGATTGGTAGAGTTATTGACATTTAATGCATCACCTGACAATTTCTTTGAAAAGAAGTGATTGAAGGTTTGGTATCAAAAAGGGTCATAACTCCATCTAGCCTTTTTTTTTAGCTCTTCTAAGAATTTGGCTTTCATACAAGGAAGGATGCCCAATAGATGGATTTGGTTCTTGGTTCTGAAATGAAATCATATACTGTTCAGAATTAATCGATGAAAGTGACTCCAGAAAGTACAGTTGCTGTAAACCAATATTTGATTACCAAACAAGAAAGAGTTAACATTCAGAGGATAATTTCAAGTCTTCTTCAAAACAATACAAACTTATTTTCATTTTTTCATTTCTTATTCTTCTCTGTTGTCAATTTATACCCTATGAATTTTGTCTGGGTAAGAATTCAATAATGGCTGCCAAAAGGATCAGCAGCGTTTCTCTAAGTGAACTAGAAGTCTAAAGATGCCTTAAGGGATTTGTCAAATTCCAATCAGCCAATTTATATCTTCCCAACATCCATCATCTGCGATGGCCAGTGTTGTGGCAGATCCTAATCAGACCATTGGAGAATTAACAGAAAAACTGAATTCAATAAGGCTTACTGTACAAAAGCACCTCCAACAGCTCAACAGAGAAAAGATGTCATTCTGGAGCATGATGATATCAGACTGCATTCAGTAAGAAAGTTTATGCTGAAGATCAGAGATAATTTTACGATACCCACCAAACATTGCAGTATCAGACAACCATTTGTTCAGATATCTGGAACTCTTTTCTAAGAGGTAAAACTCTCTGAAAAATTGTTGAGGTCAAACATAGGCTCTTAGACTTCAGAGCATCAATACCAGCTTCCTTTTTACAAAGAGGGGACAGGAAATTGGACAACTGTGTTAAATAGTGATGAAGATCAAGTAATTGATTAGACCAGTCGTTCTCATCAGGGGTGATTATTATCTCCCGAAGGGGTAAAAGTTGAGCTGAGTGGGGTGATTGATTGTTATGTACAAATGAATCATTCTGAAGGATAAGTGATATTTCATTTTATGTTGAAGTCAAGAAATAAAGGGAAGCTACTCCCACTTGATGAATTCTGGAATATCTATATTTGATATATATATATATATATATATATACATATATATATATATGTATACATATATATATATATATATATATATATATATATATATTATTATACAACACAAATCAGGAATACGATATAACATAATATGATATCCGATTTGTGATGAGTTTATTCCTCAAAGTGGTCCGTACATTCAACATTAGGTTGATTTAGAGTAGATCTTAAAATATAATTAAGTAAGGATTAGCTACACAAACACGTTTATGCTTCTGCTCTGTTTGGGCTTTTTCAGGCCAGAAACATAAATGTGTTTGTTTAGTAAATCCCCACTTCATTACAAATATATATGTATGTACATATGTAGATGCAAAGAGACAGAAAACTAAGAATTACAAATATATTCCAAATACTAAGAATCTTGCAGCAAAACATCAAGCATGAGTTTCGTATTGAACAAATAATTCAAGTGAAAAGTTAGTTTAGCTTCGTTAAGAATTTGCTAGGGTGGCAATTACTTTAAAGAACAAACCATGCAGGGGTGATTAAGAAAAAAAAGTTTCAAAAACCCTGTATTAGATAATGGATGTTCTTTAATGAAAGTTCCTGAACTAAAACATTGCTTTCCAATACACATAATGTAAATATTTGTATCGGTGACTCTCTATTATATCTATTTATATATCTATCTATGCCTTTGTGTAACATTTATATTATAACAATAAAAACTGTTAATGTATATTCTTATAAAAATTCATGTATTACATGAATGCATACATCTATCTCAATATATGTCTACATTAGGTGGAACACCCCGTTAGAAAGTGGTTTTGTTCCAACCATGTACATAATAATACTTTATTTGATTATTGAAAGTGTTTTCAAAAAAACATTTGATGGAAACTTGATATTATATGAGATGGAAAAATTCACTTTAAGGTTAGTGAGAAATAATCATCAAATACTTCAGTTGAATATGTTGGTAGAGAATCGACTCAAAGAAGTTTTTTTCTGTGTAATTTGTATTCTTAAAGATGATATCATAAGTTGGTTCACAATGGATTTAATATTCATGTGGATGAACATCAATAGAAATTACATGAAGAGCGAGCCACGTCTGTTGTTATATTTACTGATCCCTCATCATTAAAAACATTTTTAGGGTAACCTATGTAAGTAAGCCTTGTTTCAAAAAATAAACTTGTAGTATAAAACAATATCAATATTCAATACATATAAAAGCTTATATAAAATGACAAAGTGCATGTATGGCAAAAACTACATGATAAAGAAAGGTGTTTGATCAACACTGCTGGGATGCCATGTTGATATAACTGTTTTATTTTTTAAAATACACAGAACGGTTATATAGTAAACAACTGATGATCCCAACAAGAGACAATTTATACATTGTACAATAATAAAATTTAGTAGTCCCACAAATTTCATGGAAGGCACTGACCCTTCGCAAGATTGATGCTCTGTGAATAACTTTTGACCATCCCTACATCTGCTCACACACTTTACTGTACTGTTATGAAACTTGCACACAATCAAAGACAGACAACTGACTAATCTAACTGTACAGCATGATGATCATTCAATCATTCATTTTGTGGACAGGGAAATTAGTTATTAGTAAAAAGAAAGACTGGCAAAAAGTATGAGATGAAACTTATCAATATACACCTTATAATGCCGGAGATATTTCAAAACGTAGATTACATGAATTTTGTAAATCCATTTTGTAGTCAATTACATATGATTTTCGAAGCAGGAAAATGCATTTCAAAGCCTGAATCAAAAGTGACGTATAGAATTTTCAAGTATGAAAGACTAAAACTAATGAAGGCTTATTGCTCAACAAGTTGAAATTATTCTTCAATTTTTGGCGACTGTAGTGTTTCTAATCATTGTATTTGGATCATGTGAATGGAATTGATTTTAATGCTTCAGTGTCTTTTTCAAGTACTGGAGTTTTCTGTTTTTCTTCCATGAATTCTCTTCATCAATAAAATTCATTTGTGAAAGTTTCATACCAGTGCATACCTGATATTAAAAATGATGCATAGATAAAAAGAAATAAGAGAATTCATGGAGGAAAAAATAGAACTCTTCAGCAAAATGTAGTGGGGAGTCAGAATCAGTTCCATTCAATTTTGACGTTTAGTTGACAGTCTTAGTTGACAGTTTCTAAAAGCATATTTATATTCTCCAAGCTGAAACAATTACTTAAATATCTATTCAAAATATAATTAACTGTTTCTAAAATAGTTATTTTGGCAAAATTCATTTGCCAGTGATACATTTTTTTTTTCAGTGACTTAAGCCAATCTTTAGCTATTTTCTTGCCATTTTGAATGAATCAAATCATTTTTAGCAATTCAAAACGGCCATAAAAAGGATTATAGTATTTTTATGCGGGTTTGGGTTTTTATGACATTTTTTTTATGTCGATTTCGTGAGAAAATTTTTTGGGTTGGCATCTTTGAGGGTGACACCCTGAGTTACTGCCCCGAATGACACCAACCCTAAAAACACCAGTGAAGTCTAGTTCTATGACTAAAATCTCAAACTCTTAATTTGATAAGTTCTGCTTGTTATAAATATTGCGACATGTTGTACAGCTATGCATTTTTGCTTTGGATGTATCCTTCTGGTTTCTACAAGACTGCACCAAAGGAGCTAGAGGGATCAAAATTTGAACATTTACTCCTTGTTTTTTTAAATATTTTCTCTTTCTCCAAATTCCATTCCTGAGTACATTTTTTCTGGGGGGTGTCAATTTCTAATATAAGTTTATGCTAAATTGATCCTGTAGTTTGAATCAAGTAACAATCATGCTTTTTTTTGAAAAATCAGTTTTTTTTAGTACCCTACGAAAGGCAAGAGAAATAGCTTATTCATTGACACCCCCTTTTTCCTGTTTTTTAAATTGATCACCCTCAACATGGCATGCTGCCAAGAAACCTTGGTCATGTAACAGTTTCTGTTTAGTGACTAACCAGACCTGTTTTCTTTGTTTATTCTGCAGCAGTTGTATTAGGAACATCGTACTGCAACATTCAGTCCTTCTTCATTGCAGTGATGGCCTTTACAAACTTTGTAGTTGTTGGATCCTACCTTTGTGTAGGTGTTCCTTTAAGCATCCATATTTTTTGTCTGTAATACTTTCCTGTGAGTGTACAGATACTACACTGTAATCCCAGGCAAGTGCCTGGGAGTATCATCTTGATCCTTAGCAGAGCTCACAGATATTATAAGTTAATTGTCAATCAATACGTAAATAATCCCTTGATATTTGACACTACTATGCTTGTATCATAATAATACAAGATGCTACCCAAAATTGATAGGGTGTTGCAGTAAAAATCTGTTCTACATTCAGTGTGTTTGCACTATTGAAATTCACCCTAAACTTTTGGTCACATCTCATATCAATTCTCAAATGAAGCCCTGATTCTATCAATATTTCAAGACAGAAAGTTAAAAATGGTTCATTGTATAAGTTCCCTAAGAATTGTAACTGCATTACTTGTGTTTCATCTACACTCGCTTAAAAGCCACTTTTATGTTGAGTCATTACCAATTTATGAATTTATATCATAATTATTTGGTTATGTCTTCTTATAGAGAATTGTAATTTTGTCATTATAAATTGATAATCCATGAGTAATCTCCTTTGGACGGACATAAATTCTCTGAAGAAAAAATCAAGCAAAGAATCACTCTGGGATGGCCAAACTTTTGATAGAGTGAGCTCAACCTTCGAAAACAAGAAAATCCCGTTAGTCCTAAAAAAGAAGGGTATACAACTGATACACCCTCTGATAGTCACTCATATTGCTTTAACATGGAACCTAACCACAAGATTGACCTGCAAACTGAGAACCATGCATGAAAGAATCATGCTCAGCATTACCTGGAGAGATCACAAGACAGCACAATATATGAGGGAAAAAACAGGAGAATCCATTTGAAAACTCAAATTGCAATGGGTTGGTCAGGTTGCAAGAATGGCAAACAACTGCTGGACATCACAGCTCACAATGTGGGTTCCCAGAGATTACATGCTAAACTGTAGCCGGCAGAACAAACTAGACAAGCTTAGAAAGTATTGGGTCTGCAGTACCAAAGATAGAGAAGTGTGGTGAATCTTGGGGAAGGTGTATATCCAACAATGGGCAATGAAATACATGATGATGATGATGATGATGATGATGATGATGATGATGATGATGATGATGATGATGATGATGATGATGACGACGACAACGACGACGACGACGACGACCACCACCACCACCACCACCACCACCACCATCATCATCATCATCATCATCTTTGATCGATTTGATCAAATATCTACCCTAACGGATGGTGTCAATTGCTGACAAAAAAAAGTTGATATTTTAGATAGATGGATGGAAATCCAAGGTGTTTACTGTTTGATTTAATTTGTTTTTACAAAAGTGATATTCATGACTTGTAGATTTTTTGCGATCTCAGAAAATTCAGGGGAAAAACAGAACATTGAAAATATATTGATGTGCCTCAAAAGGTAATTAAGACAACAGTGTTGGACCATAAAAAATAGTTCTATTTCAAGTTGAGGACCCATAAACCTGTACAAGCAAATATAAATATGTGTGTGTGTGTGCATGCGTATAGCTTCCAAAATGCAATAAAATAACATGTGAGTGCATGTGTGTGTGTTTGTGCTCAGCAGGCCAAAGCTGTGTATGTAAAAAGTCTTATTATCACAAAAAGACATTGCTTCTTTTTCTCTCAGTCCCTGCCCACTGCTAATGAGATATTTTTCTCTTACACCCAGTCTCTTTCTAACAACCATACCATCCTGACTCACTTAGAGAAAGCCAGCAGGTAGGCAACAGGTAGGCCAATTTAGCTAACAAGATGGTTCCGAGAAATGCATGAAATTTGCATTGAAAATCGAACATCTTCCAAAAAACATATTTTCATTTTTCGGAAATTCCCAATCCTGAGCAGGTGCCAAGTAGGGAGGGTTCAATCTACAATATCTGTTTGTGCCAAATTTGTCCCTAGTTTGCACCCCGCTGCATTCATAATTGTTTTGATTTTTAAAAATCCAAACAATTTAATGATCGAACAAAAGGCTAAAAATGTGAAATTCATTGATCACCACTTTTTCCAAATTTTTAATGATCACCCCTAACACAGTATGCTGCCAAAAGACATTGGTCATGTGATGGTTTCTATTGAGTGACTAACGATGACATGTTTGTGTCTTCTTCTATGAACAATTATCCTATATTTTCCAGGATATTATTACAGGCATATTTCATTTTTCTTTCCTTCAGGAAGCCACAAAAGCACATGTTGGTATCATGAATGAAAAGAGTAAAGAGATGGCACTAGACTATGACACCTGGAGATCAATAAATGATGGTGGTCATGGCTGGAGTGTTGGGGACCTTGTCCAGGCTGATGATATGTCAGGTATGTAATATTACATCTATGCTATCCTCTTGAAACTCAAACAATCCACTGCAGTACACAACAATTCATTTGTATAACAGTACAGAATGCTGCCATTTTTTCTGACATACAGTAATGCAGTTCAAGTGACTTATATAAAAAAAGTATCTTTTGAAAGATGTACAAAATTATACTTGATTTTGTGATACACATAGAGATTTTCGGGCGCACAATAAAGTGTCAAGACACAGAGTTTTTAAAGCTCAGCAGTAAGTATTGTGTAAATATGATTGTTTTGATGAGTGTTTCTATAAACAGTTTGTACACTTTTTTTTCTCTGTAAAATGAATGTTAAATGATATAATGTTCAGCAGATTTGGAACATTTTAAAAATAATTTGAAGAACGAAAATTAAGAATTGTTATACATCTAACTATTTATTCACACCGCTGAAACAATCAATAAATCAGTATTCAATATTTAATCTTTTTATATAAAAGACTTTCTCCTGTAAGTGTATGTATTTGTTAGATTCATTTTGGTTTTGTAACAAATCAAAATTTAATCAGATGAAGAAGCCAAATCGATAAGTTCATGATTACAAAAGCTTTGTGAAGTTTTCAAGTGCTAAAACAAATAAGAAAAGTTAAAACTATACAGAAACAGGCTTTGCTGATGGTTGTAATTTGATACTATAAATGTGACAGAAAGGGAAAAGAGAGAGGAGGAAAGAATGGTAGTTTGGTCAGAGGGTAGGGAAGAAGAGGGGAAAAAGAAAGTTGAGCATTTTAATAAGAAGGTAGCTAAAAGAGGGAAGAAAAAAAGGGAGAGGGACTGATGGCTACTAATGCATTGTGTGGCTGACAAAGCTCATGAAACCAGTTCAGTACCTAGTTACTTCCCTTAGAACTTGACACTCAGCTGTTGCTTGTGTGAACAGTATCAGAGTTACCAGAATTCGTCAGAAAGGGAGATGATCCAAGCTTTATCTCAGAGATAAACCTAAAACAGGCATTCAAATAGCGTCGAATTTCGGAAATGGAGCAAGTCTGGGGGCAGAAGTTCAAAACGAAGACACAACTCGAATGGCTGGTTTTGAACTTGAGCTTCCACACGTGCTCCATTACCAGATTCGACTCTATTCCAATGAGTGTTTTGGGAGAGTCTCTTAGATAAAAATTGAATTATCTCACTTTTTGGACAAATCTGGAAACAGTATCATATATATATATATATATATATATATATATATATATATATATATATATATATATATATTCAGACAGTCCATTCAATATTTTCATGCTTCAGACTTTCAAATCCTATGAATTAACAACCCTAATCCAATTTTTGTATCATAAATATTAGGACATTCTTTCATCTTACTGAACTGGACCAAGGAAATCTATGCTTTCATTTCTTGATTTCGCTCCTAATTTTAAGAGCATAATGTCATAAAACGCTTGAATAATGATAATATATCATATGCTAACAAGGCTTTTATGTTTTGTAAGATTACGTAAAATAGGCTAAAGAATCATTTATTTACATAGATTGATTGATGGAAAATCATCTACATTCACGGAATACAGTCGTTATATCAATCAAAATCCATGAACAAGTGCAATAATCCATGAGACCAATCTTATGAGAATTATCATATCACTTTTATCATTTAAAATCCATATTTAAAAAAATATTTTCTTAGTTTTTATGGATTTGTTTAAGGTGCCACTTTTATATCTTTATAGGACTTTTTCCCATTCATTTGTGTTTGTTAACAAACCAATGTCATGATAGTTATTTACTGCATGGGTTCACAGAGCTATTGTTAAAGATACGGCATACTACAGACTCTTTTATTTAGAGAAGAAGAGAATGCTGTGCAGCAAACCCTTGATAATCAAAAAAAAAATGATTCATAATCTATGTATGAGTATTTCAACAAATATGTTTATTAAATAGCCTGTAGAATATACCTGTAAAAAATGACAGGATTCATTATGTATGGATTGGCACTAAAGAGCCTGAAGCTATTTCATCAAGCAATCTATTTTTGATAATTCAAGAATCCTAATTTCAAGTTTTTTCAAGTTTCAACTTAAATCAAGCTGTTTTAAAAGGTAATCAAACATGGAGTCTTCAGAGTTTTTATGACGTAATCATCATTTCTATGTCCTAATAGGAAGGTTAACTAACCAATAAGGTCAATGTGCAAACAAACAAAGAACAAATTTGCCTATACGGCTTTTATATATTTAGATTAAGTTTTATTTTTTCTCTATTTTCCTCAATCATGGGCTAGGTGCACCTATGTATTTTATCATTGAAAATGGTTCTAATTATTCTGCCGGGGATATAAAGTTTGATACTAGCATATTTCTTATGTTTTGATTGTCACAATTCCCAAGAGAAATCCAGAAACTCACATGGGAACAGAACCTCTTATCAGGGCCAGCTTTAAACCAATTAGACCAATTGCTCACTATTGTACCCTGCTCTTAGGAATATTCTAGTCTTGTCAAATACACACAACAACACATTGCAGATTAACAAGATGATTTACAGAGAACAGCACCAATATAAACTTTCTTCTGAATCCTTAAAGATTCAGTCGTGTTTGTTTTCACTATCTATATCTTGATTTTTTTTTGTACTTTGATTAAATAATGTTAAACAATTATAGATTTTGATTGCTTTCCATGTACCATAGCGATATTAAGTTTATTCATATTTCTAAGATTCTACTGACCTTAACTGTCAACCACAGGCCCAACAAAAATTATTTCCAATTGGGCCCCACAGCTCCAAATGCCAGCCCTCATCCTAATTATTATGTAATTCAATGCCTCAAAATTTAGTCATTCATACATTTTTAGCTCCCAGGGGACAAAACTTCCTGATTAATAATTAATTAAATGCCTCAAAATTCAGACATACGTACATTTTAGCTCTCAGTGAAAAGAATCCCCTAATTAAAACGTGATTCGAGGATTCAAGATTCATAGATTCAACTTTCATACAGTTTTTCAGGAAGTTACAGATTCTTAATTAGATGACTGTCTGCATATACATGTGTGTGTCTGGGTGTAATTTTTTTTTATTTAGGATGTTTTTTGCCGAAATAATCTTGGGCAAAAGTTCTTTTTTTTTTTTAAATCTACATTATAATTATAATTGTGATGATCGGTAATAATAGATTAGATGTATGACGACATATCACCGAGCGAAAATCATGATAAAAAATAAATAAAAGGCTGTTCGAAGTTGATTTTAACTCTCGTCTGCTAGTGCAAGGGAGATAACCTAGCACTGTCAATTGTTGAAGTCTGTCTCGTAAATGGCGTACAGTTTTAGTAAAGGAAGGTTACCTAAAATCTTTGATTGAGCTTATTTTGATTATTATGACAATTGTGTCACATACATGAATCTTAAAAATCATATCAGTCCCAAAAGCAATTGCTGTCTGAGTTAATAACTGCTCAACTAAATTAATTGCTGGTAAATTGATTCCAGAATACGAAGTGATGCCCCAGTTGACTATTTAGAAAATAAGAATATCTATCCCTAACTTTATGTAAAAATATTTTTTTTAAAATAACTAAAAAAGAAAAGCAAGATTATTGGTGCAATCAATTAAATGCAAAGCCCTTATTAGTCAACAGATTGAAGTTTTGTTGTATTTGTTTTCAGATCTTCATTCTTCTGGACACTGTATTTCTCGTTCTCTTCGGAGTGACCAGCTTCAAAACACAGACAGCAAACTGCTACAAGAGACTTTTGGCTACTCCAGTGATATGTCCCTTCCTGCCAGATGCTTTTATAAGCCAGTTGATGCCCAAAGTGCAGACTGGACAGAACATAAACCCTCAATACGAGACAGTCCCCGGCCACTACCACCCGTTCCACAGATACTTTATTAAAAAAAAATAAATAAATAAACAAAAAATTCTACAGGTGCCTCTCTCTTATTACCAAAAAAAGAAAAACGAAAAAATTTTACACAAAAATAAGATATATTAAGTTAATTTTATTTATCTGGACTCATATGGAGAATGTCATATTAAAAACTTTCAACTGCTATGATAGTCTTTGCAAAGATGCAGAAAACTTATGCTAAATCTTGAGAAAGAAATTATTGGTGAATCTCAATATGAAGACAAAAAGAACAAGTTTGATGAATTGGATACAGTTTTTACACTATTCAAGAAGAAAAGGCAAGGAATAACTGTTGTTGGAAATTAAAAATTTAAAAAAAGCTTGTTTCACCATTTATTGTAGATATTCATATACATTTTTTCTACAGCCTTGGAAAGACAATCAATAGAATCAAAAATATTTTGATGGGAATATTCAAAGTATGGAATAAGTACAAAAAAGAAATAACCCTAAAAAGTTCCAAACAGAATATTTATACCATATCTTGATTTAGTATCATCTACAGAATGAGAAAAAAACTGGATGATTTGAAAAGAAAAAAAAGAAAGAAAGAAAAATCTAATTGACAGTAATATGGCTTCAAAAAATTGAAAGGGAGAAAAGTGAAATAAAATTTACAGGGTCAAAAATATCATTTCATTTTTCCCTAAACTTTTTTATACATTTTTTCTTGAAAAAAAACCCCCCAAAACAAAACAAGAAAAGAGAAGAAATTAAAATTGTATTGTGATTGTTTTCTGTGACTGATTATACAGAAGAAGAAAAAACGCTATCTCTTTTAATTCTTATTTCATTATTTAGTGAAGTTTTCAATTATATGCGGTGTATGTATGTGTATGTGCATCAGTGTGTGTGTGGGCGTGTAATGTGTATCTGTGCATATCTATATATATATATGGAAGCTGTCCGAAAAGAACCAAACTTCTAAAACAGTACACAAATGACAAATTTAAAGCAACCAACACTTTCTGTTTCGAAATTAAAGGACGTCAATCACATTCAGATAAGGGTTATCGATCAAGCTGCATTCTGTGATCTTGAGAAATTATTACCAGACTGTCTGTGGAGTTTCCATCTCTTTGAAAACTCCATCCGGTGATGATTTCCATGGATCACAAAATTCAGCTTCCCAATGTAATCGATGTCCATTTACTAGGAAACAAATAAAAGCTAGTAAGAAAACATGACATTCATTCTTGCACATGTAGCTCAAGTACTAACCAATGTGGCAAGATACATATTTTTCCTCCAAGGAAGGTCAAAGTCACTGCTACACATCATAACAGCTGTGAGACTGCTCAGACATCTCATTTGTGCTATGTTTCACATGGTCGTTTTTCTTGGACAGCCCTAGCATGTATATGGACATATATGTGTATATGTTCATATTTGCACACATCCATCTGTTTATACATATAACTATTTATATGATATGATATATATTCATATATATATATATATATATATATATATATATATATATATATATATATATATATATATATATGCGTTGAATACCTTAATATAGATATACATGAGTATATTTATATCACCATATACATATATATATATAGATATGCATTTAACTGTATATAGTGTACATGTACTTTTTTATATACATTCACAAATATATTTATATTAATATGCTTATACATACAAATGCATAAACATATATTCCTGTTTGTATATATGTATAAACATACACATACATAAAAATAATATGTAAAAGCATCTCTGAATTAGTACATTACCTACACACACACACACACACACACACACACACACACACACACATATATATACATATATATATATATATATATATATATATATATATATATATATATATATATATATATATATATATGTATATGTATATATGTATATATGCATGCTTTTTTGCATTCACATATATAAATGTATATATATGTATGCAAATTAAGATTTATATATACACAAATACTCACATTGGATTCTGGTTTATAGGACCAAGGACTTGGGACTCAAGAACTATCTGGTCCGATTAACGGACCAACTTAATTTATTTATACACAAAAAAAAGGTTTTTGAATTCTAAGGGAACAATTTTCTAGAAATAACCCTCAACAAGTCCCTTTTGTTTCCTACTTTTCTTTTCTTGTGAGTCACAAGCTGAGAATTTTTGAAAGATAGTTGTTTTGAAAACTACAAAATATATTTTTAGTAATTCTATCAGATTTTATTTGAAAAAATGTTAATTCATTGGTACTGCTGCTTGGTCCAAATAATTGTTCATAATAATTGAAGCAAATTAGCATTGATCGCATATGTTCGTATCGGTTCTTACGTGATTGGTCCTATTGTACGGTTGGTCCTAAAAATACGTTGATCCTATCAAGCAGAATCCGTTGTATATGTATTTATACACATTTGCACGTATTGGGATAAATATCCACTGAAACTCAACAAAAAAATATTTCACAAACTTTCAATTCTAAAGATTAACATGTGTCCCTACTGGAATAAAAGATAATTTCTTGATAAAACTCATTTGCCTCATGTCTTAATGTTTCTTACAGCTTTATTCCACATTTACATTTTCTTTTTTTTTTTGTTTTTCATGCTAATTATGTGTATTATCATTCTCTATTTGATTTTGGATGCATGGTGAGAATAAGATGTAAATATATTTGAATATAAGTTGACCCTGAGTATAAGATAAATTCAGAATTGAGTGTAAAATATAAGAAAATCAACTGACTCAAACATAAACTGAGAGAGTTATTTTGCCATAAAATCATCATAGGAGATATCTGTTTTTTAATGGATTCACCATTTGTAGCGCTTGATCAGTCATCACCGAAACTAAAATTTCTCTCATCTTTATAAAGATATTGATAGTAGTTCATAAGTGGTAAAGTGAAATTTCTTATTAGTGAAGACAAATTTGTTTGAAAAAATGATTTTAAAAGAATATCAAACAATATGCTCAGTATATTACCTGGAGAGAATTCCATGCAAAACAATGGGCATTATAGTTGTCTGATATGTATTGTGTTAATCAATACTGTACTCATATAGGCAAATGTATTGGCTATTTTTGACTGACCTGAGGATAAGTTGAACCATAAATTTTGAGCCATTTTTTGTCAAACAATCTCATTTCGTATTCAAGATTATGTGGTAAATTAAAATGAAATATTGTGTCACTGTAAAATAACTAGAAAAAGGTAGGAAGCTTTGAAAAAGCAAAACAGTACTTGGAGGCTGCATAGGTCAAGGGTTGGTTGATTTTTAACCAGGATTTTCATCATTAAAAGATCAATGTTTGCTAATAGATAATCTTCAGTAATAGATTTGATCAGAATTTGAACCAAGCTCAAATCAAAGATCTACTGTATTAGGAAAGATGGTTGGATATTTATAAAAGTCATCATTAATTCAAAGCAACCATGAAGAATTGAAAAGGAATAAAGAGTTACAAAAATTATTCAAGGAAGTTCCTAAACCAATGTATTCATTTCTGTGCGATGCAATCACTTGGTATAATATGGTACCTATTGTTATATGAATATATTTTATTTCCATGTATTATGTGATCTCTAGCATGCATGAAAGGAGTGATATGATCAGTTTTCATCAAGTAATTTCAAAAAACAATGTAAACCCTGGACTTGGATATATCTAGCTTCTTAGATTTGGTTAAAGATAAAGCTTTCTACCAACATGTATCTGCTGTCAGTATATGTAGGATTGTGGTTATTCAGTTGATACAAAGAAACAAAATTGCCAGAGTATTACACTCAAGCATCATGAAAATCCTCATTTTGACTTTCTGATGCAGTATTTTTCACACTCTACACAATATTTAAGAATAGCAAATGTTGGAAAATTATTTAGAAAATGATATTGAACCATGTTCCAATAAAAAATAATAGTAATAGAATTTAAATGGGCTCAACTTTTTATATCAGCCATACCTGACAATCAAGCCACATCTGCCAGATATTCAAGCAAGGTAACTCCATTATTTAACTTGCTCAGGATTATGAGCTATCTCCCTTTCGACAAAAAAGCAATACAAGACGAGAAGAAAATTTCAAAACTCATATAGGAATTACGTTTATAGTAGTCATTCAAATTTTGCGGGGAGTTGGGCAGAAACCCCTTGTAAAATTTGTTATGCAGTCAAATTTTCATTGACTAAATTGGACAAAAAATCAGCCAGATCTAGTCGAGAAATGGTTGATTTGGCAACCCTGCTCCCAACCCTCTCGGAGCTTCTGAAAAAGGATACTTGATTTTCAATTTTAATCAAAATGAATTAATTAATCCATTGATAATCCATGAATAAGAAAATAATCTGTGAAGAAGTATGATAGATTAATAAGAGCTAGATACAGACTTGGGGCCACTTGGTATTCAATTTTTGTTACTTTTCGCTATTGTTCTAGTTAATTGTCGGATCCTTTTTTGGAAGATGATCTAGATCTTTTGGAGTTAGATACAGCTATATTTGTGAATTTAACCCTTAAGCTCTAAGTTCCTTTTCAATTTACCAAAACGCTTTCTTCTTATTTACAGGGTGAAATAATATCGCTCAAGTAAATCTAATTTATTTCAAGTTCAATGAATAATTTTTTGTGCGTGTGATTTGCAAATATATTTTGCCTATGTCATCAAACTTTATTGCAATTTTCATTTTACTGTATGAGACATCATCAAAAAATGCCAATTTCTATTAAAACATGTTGCACTTTTCTCAGAAGTCTGTGAGAGTAGCTTTATTTTTTGATGAAAAAAAATCTGCATGATCAAATACGCGAATTTGAATACAAAATCGACGGCACTGATGTATTGTGAAAAGTATTTATCCCATTTTTGATTTAAAGATGAATAATAAAGATAGATATTTCTGGGAAAGCAATATGTGATGAAAAAAATAATGTAGATATCTTCTATGAAGTTTAAATTTTACATTAAATACAGTAACCTGAAGTCAGTAGTTAGAGAAAAAAGAAAAATTTCTTTTGTGCGATTAAAACATATTTTTTAGATGAACAAACTTTTTCATAGAAAGAATAAGAAGTATCTTATTTTCATAGACAAAAGCCTCCAATTCTAAACAGGGAAAACGAATGATTATTGAATTAAAAAAAAAAACTCCATTCATTCTTCTGGTGAAAGGAATGAAAAATTTTCACTAAAAATGTAACTCTAATTCAAATTTTGAATGTTTTTTTCTCGTCATGTATCTCTTTTTCGTTAGACAGTAGTTAGTTTACAACCATAAGCAAATCAAATAAGGGAGTTAACTCGCTTGAATATCTGGTAGATATGCCTTGATTGTCAGGTATGGTTGATGTAAAAAGTAGTGGCGAAATTGAATTATTCTTCACAGAATACTGGGGAAATATTTTGTTTTTCAACATTCCTTTTACTATCAAGTTAATTCTTCCCATCTTCAATCCCTATTGTTGGTATGATATTACCTGTCTGTTCATATCAGTATCACCATTAACAAGATCTTAGTGAATTTTCTTGTAAACACTACTTTTTAGTTTATTAGAAACCATCATCCAAAACTGTCAACATAGGTTTTTCCAGTTTCTGTCTGACTGGCTATGTATTTATTACACGTGTAGGCTGCACCATTGGAGCTAGAGGGCTAAAAATTTGAATATTTACTCTTTTATATATCTAGAAAAAACGTTTTTTTGGCTTTTGAAATTTATACAGGGGGGGGGGGTTAAGTCCATGCTAAATTGATCCTTTGGTTTGTGTCTGGCAGCATCCATGTTTTTTGAAAATTCAGACTTTTCTGGCGATCACTGCCCAATCAAAGGTGGTAGATGTAACTTATTCATTGTGTATTGCTCACCCCTTTTCCCTAATTTTCTAATGATAACTCCGTTGATCACGTGATGATTTCTATTGAGTGACTAATCAAACCTGTTTCTTAATCCATCATTGTAATCAATGATTTTCTCCCTTTCTCAATCCTAAAAATCAAGTTCATTTGTTGCAGTGATGACAATGTGCATAATTATTGAACTACTGATTTCTGTTAGGCAGATTATTAGAGAATAGCGTAGCTGGAGATTCAGAAGCCTGGGAGAGACTTGTGATCTTGAGTCCCCCCTACTCTCCAACATTTAGTGTGATGGTTTGCAACCTGGGCCGAATGGACCCATGAGGGTCAACGAAAGTATTACTGGGGTTCAGTGAGCAGACCTTTCAAAAAGCTGGCGTCAAAGCTTGTCAAGTAGAGAGACCTTTCAAAAGCCTGGTGTCTATATGAAAAATTCATTTGAATGAATACGGTCCTTGGTAATGAAAAGATCGGTAACCACTGATTTGATGAAACCTGTCACACCTATGAGATTAGTAGCAAACATATGACAGTAACATAGCAAGAGATTTCATGGTTTGGAGGGTCAGCTTGGCTTTTTGAAGGACCCCTCCAACATTTAGAGAAATGTGTTATTAGTAGAAATGTAGTGGGTGAACTATTATCCATGAAGCTTATGAGATCCATTGGGGGCATGTGGGGTGATTTTAAATCATCCCCTCTCCCGTCCATGCCTTGGCTACATCCCTGAATAGCATGTGATATATTCTAATTGCATTTTATTTCTATTATTATTCAGACTATCCTCATCTTGGTTGTTTTTCATGAAAAACAACCAAGATGAGGATAGTACGAATAATAATAGAAATAATAATGATACCTCATCTCAAAAATTCAGAGATATACATTCTAATTGCAAGTATACAATTTTTTTATACTAGACTCTTGGAACCAGACACTTGTTGGAATTCAGAAATTTTCAGATTTTAGAATCATAGTATAGGTACTATATTGATGAAATATCTGTGAGCAGCGGAGGCACATCTGACTAGTAGGAGCAGTGAGATACAACTGTGTGGCATGGATTAGGTCAAAACAATCTCAAAATAATAACTTCCCTAGTGCTTCACAATGCCTTGTTGAGCACAGTGGAAGTAAATAAGACAATAATGGCTGAGCATGGGTTGTATCAGGTTATATATGGTGACAAACTCAAGCTTTGTATGCAGATAACATCCATGGAGTTTGGCTTTAAGAGCAGATCAGTTTTCTGAATTTCAGAATCCAACCTTGAGTTGGAAAATGTCGGTCTGCATTATTCAACCAAATTTTGGTGTAGTGCCCGAGCTGTTCTGGTATCCTAATCCGGCTCAGCATTTGAGTCATATTTTTACCTTTCTTAAAATAAAAAAGTATGATACACTGAAAATGTTGTTTATTTTCTTCCCTCTTCAATATTAGAATCAATCAATCAAAATACACCAATTTCATCAGGATTCTTTTTAAATGTACTCTGATATGACAGCTGTCACAATACAACCAAAAGCGATGTTTTTGAATAAATTCAATTAAAATCAAATCTCCAAATATCATCTAACAACTAAAAGTAGAACAAACTTTTAGGACACCCAATAGATATGTTTACACATGTTTACATTCATATTCATGTATGAGTGTTGCTTGACTATGTGTGTTGCTTGACTATATGTGTCAGGAAGTGTTTGTGTGTGTATGTAGGTATCTATGTACTTATATATGCTTATGTATGTATATGTACATCTGATTATAGATTGTATTATATTATATAGGAACTCTTATTTGAAATGATCTATCAGTTGCAGGTTTGAACCATATTTTCTTTAATTGTTTATTCTATTTACCTTGTCTAGGCTTAGTGATACATCTAATGACTGGAGATCATTTCAAATAAGAGTTTTTATATAATATAACACAATTTAGAATCATTCTATCAGATCATATATATCTATTTCTTGATCCATATGTATATATGCATGTATGAGCATCTAAGTGCATTTAGGCATGTTACTAGCATATGTGTGTTTTTGAATGAACACGCATATGTGTGTAGAAACGATTACATAGTGTATGTGCGTCTGTATGTATATGTCTCTGTATGTATGTTTGAGGTGAGTTTGGAAATGACTTATGAAAGGATTACAATTATTCACTCACTTTTGACTTACACCCATCTGAACATATGATATTTAGCAATGTGCAAATGTGTTCTGTCATGCTAAGGAGCACAACTGACATAGTGAAATATAATTTCATTCATGTTCTTGTCATGACATAATTAAAATGAATATGAAATATTGTGCTTGAGACGTTGTACTCTATGGTTTTTCACTTTTCTCTTTCTTTTCCACTCTTCTTTACTAGATGGCACATGTTGTATGCCCAGCAAAGGAACGCTGCCCACAGTCACAGCAAACCATCCCTTCTGTTGAGAGATGACTTTTGATAACATATAATAAACACCAAGAATTTGTCTTCTCTCTGGAACTTTTTTTTTCTTTCTTTCTCTCTCCAACAGTCTGCTCCTAAGTCAAGTTTAATTCTGTTTTAATGAACTCCATCGGAATGGCATGAGATTTACCAAATAACAACTCAATCAGACAATACTGCTTCCACTGAGTAACCTGAAAAGTCACCCTGCATCGTACTTATTAAAAGGTATTATGTTATCACTTGAATAAGTTGGTCCGATAACAAAATAGGTTGCATAAATTGGTTGATGGATGGTTTTAAGTAGTTTTTTTTATCAGCTCTTGACTATTGGATTATGTATCTCACCAGAAATCTTCAAGAAAAAACTCAATGTATACCTAATTCAAATATGTCTCACATGCAAATACCAAATTTCAAGGGAGTGAGTATTTATCTTTTCATTTACATCTATATACATTTAATGCACACACACACACACACACACACACACGCACACACACATACACACACACACACACATATATATATGTATATATATATATATATATATATATATATATATATATGAATGTGTATGTATATATGTACACACAAAATAGCATACTTGTATATTTACATATGGATCCATCTCCAAAATACACATATGCATTAAACCATTGATAGATATATGCATACCCATGCACTAACACATAGTCATACACAAACATCCATGAATATCTATATTACAGTGAGATTGAAAAATCAGTGATTTCATGAAATCTCTAGGGATTTTATGAAATTCCTGATAATCTCAGTAATTCCATAAAATCTCTAATTCCACAAACAGTTATGCTGACTATTACTTCTGTAATGAGTTTAATCTGGTACGGCTGCTCCATTGCAGTGTTTTTGTGTCAAACTAAGCTAGACTTCCTGAGGCAGAGCATACTTGATATGTACTATGTTTGACACAAGGCTATAATAACGGGGCACCCAGTGACGATTGAACTCATTACAGTAGTAATTGTATTGTAACATATATGCAAACAAAAGAAAATTCAGTTGTGAAGCAAGTACAATCATAGATTTCCATTACAAAGTACAGTCATGGACTTCTATTACAAAGTACAGTCATGAACTTCCATTACAAAGTAAAGTCATGGACTTCCATTACAAAGTACAGTCATGGACTTCTATTACAAAGTACAGTCATGGACTTTAGCATTAATGTTGCCATACAGAATTGGATTACATCGGCTTTAATGGTGATGAAATGCAATCCAGGGGAGGAAGATTCAACAAAATTGCCATAGATATAAAACTGAATACCCCTGATGCTTGTAGGAGGGGAAACGACCTTGGATAAGGCATGATCTCCAAAATTCAACTGGACCCAGTCTATTCTCATTCTTATTACTGCATATTTTTCTTCTTATGACATAATTTTGGTTATTGTATATTCTGAATTTTTTAGTTGATACAATATATCTTCAACTTATCAGTTCATGTTTGGACTGGTAGTTGAGCTCCAGAATGAAAAAAAAAAACAAACTCCAATCCATTAAAACTGAGTCTGCTGTATAACAGTATTGTTTTCGAGGAAGATGTGGAAATGTATGTAAATAAAAAATAATCAAATTAGATAATGTAATGTTTCAAGATGTAGGTTTGTGTTCTTGTTGAGGAGCTAACAATCTAATTTTTCCAAAAAAGTATCAATGGAAATAATTGATATTACAGTAAGAAAACAAAACAAAAATCAAAAGAGAATTATCTACAATGACACATTTGCATATTCATCCATTCTTGTTAATATAAAGACAAATGGCTATTCTATGAGAAGGGAAAATTAGGTATTTTTCGATGAAGTCAAAGACAAAGATGAGAGAAAAATAAAGAAACTACATTTCTGTTGTACATATTTTCACTTGGAATGTACAATCAACAAACCAGAGAGAAGGAAAGAGAGAGAAAACAGAAAGAGAAGAACGTGCTTTTAGTGAGAAGAGTTTAGTCAACATGGTTCTTTATATTTATGGCCGTTGGGAAGCTTCAACAAAGATTTGAGATTTTTTTGTCCCTGCCGCCTTCCTGCAAAACAACGTGTTCTTTACAACTTTGCATATAAGCTACAATTCAACACCTGGATTCTTTTGCAAAGGTGAGTTTATCTTCTTTATTTTTAGTACACTATACAGACAGTCCCTAGCTTACATAAGTAATTTGATAGTAATTATTAATAAGAAGCCAAAAAAAGCATTGAAAGAGTTGTATAGAAAAAGCACATAAATGTTGGTCAAAGTGTATTAAAACCTAATTATGCTAATTACCAATTTGTTCATCTAATAATTTCAAGCGACCACAACATTCAATTTGTTGTTGCTTATGGCTATGAAAAAAAACATTTGCAGTTTGAGAATCAAAGAAAAACAGACCTCTTTTTTGAATCTCTATGAAAACTTCTTTTTTTTTTCTGACGGACGTTAGCAAAATATGACCATTCATTTATTTATTATTTATTGGACAGTTGCTGCAACCAGTTACCGATCCTAGCCAGTGGCTGCGCCAATGACCATCTGCTGCATGTACCTGCAGTCACCGGTACATGGGAACAGAGTGGAGTATCAGTTCTGCACAAACCAGTTACCCTATTTTTGACTACAGGTCTTTTTTTTTTCTCTCTCTGCATTATCGTCTATAATTGGATTTGAAGTGCAGAGAGTGAGAGTGCGAAAGAGAGAGAGAGAGAGAGTGAGAGAGAGAGAGAAGAGATATGTACGATCTGATGGCCAAGTCTATAATCAATTTGACAATAAAAATAGAATTGACCAAAAATAAGTTATTCTGTAATCTTTAAAATTCTCTTTTTATGTTTTTATAATACCCATATATATATATATATATATATATATATATATATATATATATATATATATATATATATATATATAACCTTATCCGTGCGTCATGTGAAGTAAAGAATGCCAAAAAAATCAATATAGACCATCATGTAAAAGCCAAATTATATAAAGCCTTTCAGCATATAAATCCTTCTAAATTCACTCATTCATTCAGAAAAAGATGCTCTGTAAAATTAACAAACATCTTTTTTGTTTCCACAAAACCATTGAACTGCAACTCTGGTTTATTTCATTTTATGGTATAACTTTTATACAAAAAATAGCAACTTTTCATAATTTGTCTCAGGTAAGTTTTAAATGAATTAAGTTAGTGATTCCAAATGTGGGTACTGGCGTCTCCTTGGAGTCATAGGAAGACCTGAGGATGGGGTTGGGGTGTTGAAAGATCAAGTAAATAGTATCATCATATCGGGGCCATCCTTCACATTAATTGTACGATTATTTTTTTGGTTATAGAAAAAACAATACTTGAAGTTTTTAAATAATTACATTTATTTTTCAATGAATCATTTTCAACTGACTTTAATGTGATGGAGGCATTGTTATAATATATACTCTAAAATGGGGCAGAAGTCCAAAAAAGTTTGGAAGACACTGAGGCAAATCCCAGAATATCTTAATTTTGTGTGAGAGCATCTCATAACTGGCAGGTATTTTTATCTATCGATCTATATATCTATCTATCTATCTATCAATCTATACATATATATATATATGTATATATATATATATATGTATATATATATATATATATATATATATATATATATATATATATATATATATATATGCGTGTGTATATGTAGATATATATACTTATATTTATGAATGCGTTATATTATTTGAAACTATTTGGAATGATTTTCTTTTGTTATACAAGGAATGAGGCACTTGGACTAGAGAGTAAAAAGAATAAACAATTAAAAAAATGGGGCTGCTGCTGGAGTCAAACCTGCAACTGATAATATAGCAACTTCAACCTAGAATCAGTCTTAACCAATGAGCTAAACAACGTGACACTATGTTGGGGCAGCCACTTTATTAGTCACAGGTTTGATTTCTGTTTCTATGATATGGCATTATCTGGGATATGAATGAATAATTGAATATATATATGCTCTATGCTTGTAATTCTTGTAATTTTGATCATTCTAAGAATAAAGCGATAAAAAATAGTAATATATAATACGTGTGCATGTGTGTGAACATGTTTGCAGTTTTATATACAAGTACCTCACTGATTTTCTGTAAATCGTTAGACTTGGCTCTCTTTTAATCATGATGAATTACAGGTGAATACTTGATTTTCAAGTGGCTCTCATGAAATTCAAAGCTTATGACACAACTTTGTCACCAGACTTTTCTGAGTAACTGTATCATCATCATCATCATCAGTCTCTTAGCGTCCGTCGTTGGACATAGACCTTCCCCAGGATTTGCCACATTTCTCTATCATGGGCGTCACAGAGCCAGTACTTCCTGAACTTGTCTAGCTCGTCTCTCCATCTAACATTTTGCCGGCCTCGGTTGCGCATGTGGTCTCAGGGAATCCATGTTGTGAGTCGTGATGTCCATCGATTGTCAGCCATTCTTGCAACATGGCCAGCCCACCGCCATTTGAGATTTTTTATGGATTCTATGATGTCTCTAACTCTTGTCTTTTCCCGGATGTGCTGTGCTGTTTTGTGGTCTCTCCATGTGAGGCCCAGCATTATTCTTTCATGTGCACGTTGCATAGTTCTCAGCTTACGGGTCTGTCTCTTGGTTAAGTTCCATATTTCAGCTCCATAAGTGACTATTGGGAGGATGCATTGGTTGTAAGAAAATTCATACATTTTGTCACATTGGAAGTGATAATACTTCAAATTCTTATTGTATCTGTCCCACTTTTAATTAGCATTAAATATTTGTTTAACACAAGTTACTAACAGACAGAGGGCTTTAAATACATGAGATATGCAAAATCAGTGGGTTGGGGGGAGAATTTTGAATTATTATTACGTGACCTCTGATGGTCAAGTAAAATTGACAATGTGGCACGCTTCTGTTACCAAGGGTGCCGGAAAAAAAAAAATATATAAATATATATATATATAAATATATATATATATATATATATATATATATATATATATATAGATAAGTATATACACAAAAAAATATATATATATATATATATATATATATATATATATATATATATATATATATATTGTGGAATCATCCATAGTTCCAGGGAAGTAACTCTAAATCAAGTTGTTGCTGTTACCTCCCTTGGAAATAGCGGGGAACTATTCATTTTCAGTAAAAATATTTTCAGGATGATGAGAACAAATACATATGAATTTCACCTGACGAATGCAGACCACTTTCAGCTGTTCGCAAGGAATCAATTGTCTTGAAATAGATCTAATGTAACCTATGATTTTGTATTATTATCATAATAGATATATATGTACATATATAAATGTATGTATTAAAAATGGATATATATTATCCAGTAGAATGATTATAAATTGCATTATATCAAATGGAAACTCTAATCCGAAATGATCTCCTATCATTGCATGGCTAATGTATCACTTGGCCCAAACAATGTGAATAGATAAACAATCGAAGAAAATTGGGCTGCTGCAGGAATCAAACTTGTGACCGGAAGAATAGTCACTTCAACGCACTGTTGCTCTCACCATTTAGTCAAACAGTCGGCAGTAATGCAAAGGCCCAAATTACTGCTTGAACTCCAAATTTCCATTTTGTTTTTCCAAGGTCGCTATCTGCTATATTTGTTTTTTTCAACTTGGATGATAGATATATTAAGAAATAATACACGATATATATATATGTAAAAATAAATATGTATATATACATATATATATATATATATATATCCTGATCAGCAGATAAAAAATAATGTATGAAAATGGCGTATATATGAGATTTTGTATTGTTTTTTCCATTAAGACTCAATAATCAAAGAGAAGCGTGAAATAAATTTGTTTTGAGGATTCCGTAATTTCTTTTTTTTTTTTTTAAATATTGAGCTCTTTGATTATAAATACAACTTCATATCATTATTATATATACATGTAATGGTTGTTATGTAGATGTGAAGTGATCTGACTGAATGAAAGTGACAGCAGGAAGGTGAAGAGAAAAATATGGTCAACCATTGATACACACTCAACCACAATTTAGACTTTAAAAACCCATCTCATCAGAAATATTCATGACTCCTTGATAAGTAGATGTATCGAAGCTGCTCTTATATCCCAATGTGATTCAATGATACAAAGGTATGGACATTTCCACATTAAAATCCCCCCAAATGTATTGATTTTGAAACAGAATCACAAAAAATCAACACATTTTAACATCACTAATAAAGGAATTGGCTAACATCTAGCAGTCCATTCAAGAAATAGTGTAAGCACATGCATAACATCCTTTTAAGAAAGAAAAAAGAAGTTAACCAAAAAAATGAAAAACAATGCACCCTACATCCACCCAGCTCAACATATGTCAACATTATCCATTAAACACTAGACACCACCTCTCTATTCTGAAAACAAAAAAACAACACTGCCAAATGAACTTTTCCTGAGAACTGATTATTTCCATCCTGACCTCTACTTTCACTGCCTCTTCTTAGACAAACCTAATACTTCACAAACTCAGATACAAACACCCTCTGACCCTTCCTCTCTCAAACCTTTCTTATTTCAGACCAAACTTGACGCTCACCAACACAGATAGAAACACCTCCCTTCCCAAATTTACTAAACAACCAACAACACAGAAAAATCCCCATTTCTTTCCTCAATCTCAAACATGTAAAAAGTAAAGAATTTTCTCTGCACCACTGAAAGTTTTTTTGGAAAAAGATGGCTGGCAACCATCAAAATGCATCATAACATGTCCATGTGATAATAAAAAAATTCAAGATGTAACACCTGCTTTTGTCTTAATTTTTTCTCTTCACATTCTAATTGTTACATTACAGGCACAAGTGAAAATTCTCATTGAAATATTATAAAAGCTTTAATTTTATGACTAAAAAAATAATTACAAAGTATAAATGTGTGTCAAAATGGATCAGGAATATCAATAACTTCTTTTGAATTGTGCTGATTAATAGTGTTAAAAGTGGTTCTTGGAATACAAAATTACATCATAGCAGTTTAGTTGACTGATGGTAAAGTATTTTGACTAAATTTATCTTGATTTGACAAAAATATTTTTTGGTAGATCTCTAATGACTAAATTTGAAATTCAAAAAAAAAATTGTTACTGTCATAGATAATAACATGATTATTGATTTTTTTGGTCTAATTCACATTTAGAAGAAAAAAAACATTTGAAGAATCGTGAATCAGATTTTTCAAATTTTCCATCTCATTTCAAAAATCAGTTATCAACTTCATGTCAAAAATTTTTGTTCAAAATTATTCATGCTAACTTCACATTGAAAATTTTTGTTCAGAATTGTTCATGCCTAGTATATAATGTCTGATATATATTTTGAATTCTAAATCTTATTGTACTTAGAACATATAATTTGAATTTTTCCATAGATGTTTCTTTTTTTTCAAAAATTGTGAAAAATAAGGTTCTGTAAAAATTTCCCCATCACACTAATTATAGAATAAAAAAAAGTTAACCAGTGTTTGGGGTATTTGCCAGATGGTAATGTGATGAATAAGCGAAATGGTGAGGCAGCCAATGGAATTGTGGCAAATTCATTATCAGTCAAAACAGATTTGGGAAAATGAATGACATTGGTTATGATATGCATATATGTATACTGTTGTGCATGAATGCTTTAAAAGGATGTGTTCATTGAACCAGCTCTAATTTTTGATGAATGGTAAACTGTGCAGGAACTTGATGTATGGAAATAAACAGAGTCCAGAATTCCTTCAAAACAATTGTACCTCTTATGGGATCAAATACTTCAGACAATGGAAAAACAGATTTGTACAAGACCTGTCAAAACCCATTCATAAATCAAACGTGCGGACATACAAGTAGACAAATTGACCAATAAGAGCACCAGTTCTCAGGAACCATTTCACTATCAAATAGTCAATGCTAAATCTGATTCAACTGACGAGCCAAAAAACTTTCCAATGTGTTATAACCATGGTGGTGCTTGACTAAACACGCACATTCCCCTAGTTGCACACAAGCAATACTTACACTTTGAATCAGTAAGTCCAGTGCATTTACATCTCGGTCAACAGACCATTAATACATTCATAAACCATTACAACTCCAATCAAAAGACTTTCATGCCTTCTGGATACACAACTTATTATACAGACTCATTTCTCTAGCAGTCGACAATATTCAACTTATTCTTCTTATGAACACTCACCCATTTACTGTATACACAAAGTAGGGATATTTAGAACAAATTTATTGAATAATAATAATAATTATATATATGTATATATATATATATGCATGTATGTGTAAATATATATACGTATATATATACATTACTTTGTGTTCTTTGCCTGAATAGATGAGCTATGTCTTCCTTGAAAAAATAAATAGTTATTCTAATTTATGATTCAAATATATATATTTCCTCTACTTTCATGGCTGAGATAAAAAAAATTTCTCCATTTCAATGTTGACTAGTTCCAAGCTAAATAGTATGAATGAAGAATTTTTCATTTTCACTGTTTATATAAAAGACTGGAAAAGTCTTCTTTTCTATATATGTATATTTACATACACACACACACACACACACACACACATATATATATATATATATATATATATATATATATATTTATGTGTGTGTGTGTGTGTGTGTGTGCGTTTGAAAAATTGATATAAAAAGAAAGACTTGAGACTGATTAGCCCCAACTTTTTCATAAACTACCCCCCTCATTACAACTTTGCTTTGATTGATGTAGACATCGTTTTTCATGACATTTTTTGCCCTAAGCTCTGAAAAAGTCCGAATTTCGCCTGAAATGTTCGCTAGCAACGAAGAATTTGAAAAGTACTAATCAGCCTCAAGTCTTTTTTTTTCCTAATTGTCAACTTTTGGGACATCGCGAGCGCGCGCGTGTGTGTATGTGCTCGAAATACAACGGCCAGTTTATGCAGGAAAATACAAGGGAGAAAACTAGTGTTTATTAGACCAGCACAATTCAAGGGGAGACAACGTGGGTTAGAAATGGCATTACTCAACGGGTATACAATACATGACAACCCCCCCCCCCAAAAAAAAAACGTCATTGAATAATTCATAAATATTCGGAAAATACTTCCAGGATTCAAGAAAAAAGATTAAAACCTTCAAGATTATTTCTCTTACTTTTTTTTATTTGTAAATAAGTCAGTAGTGAAAATAATCGTAAATAATTGTGTCTTATACTCATATACTATTTTCATTGTAACCGTAGTATAGAAATCATGGTGTGAAATATGATACCAAAACCTCACCCTACAACTTCTAAAATTGACTATGATCCCAAAACTAGCTTTTCTATTGCTCCCAGAATTGGTTTGTCTGCTAGGTTTTAGATTTTGAGAATGGAATCCCTCTAAAGAACGTGGATCAATGTAACTATCCCCAACCCCTTTAGAGTCGTTATTTGTATTTTATGTTCTCAAAGTTTTGGTAATTAAACATTCTCCCTACTAAAGCTGTCCAAGGTAAAGAAATGCATTATTTCACTGACAAAGTTAAAGAAGATATTTTCCATTCATATGAATACATAAATCTATAAAATTCAAAACACTAGGAAACAAATGATAGTAGGATAACATTCTCAAAGAGAAATGCTGAAGTCGTTTTATAAATCGTAAAATTCAACGAAGTAGAATTTCCCAGTTCATCCGAAATTAAAGACTGACTTGCTACATGCAAATGATAAAGAAATTGCAATTCATAAAAAATCAAAGGAGACACAACTTTGTATATTGAATAAAATTTCTTTCTTGAAGCTATTAATTTTAGAAAAATGATGAGAATTAGCTCAGAAAGTCAGTTTGTTTTGCAATCTTTCTTTTTATGTCAGATTGCTTGCAATATTGGTGGGTTGGGTGTTCAAAAAATAACTTGCTAAAAACCCTCCCCAAGGTCTATTGAGTATTCAATCCAAATTTTGTTGGGCTGTACCTATGTTTAAACGATTTATTCAGCGTGACAGGCAAGCACAGTTACACCTCTGACTTTTATAAACAGATTTCCTAATCATCGTAAAATTTCTTTCCAAAATCTTTGGTTTGAAACTGGTCAAGTGCAAGGGAGACAACTCGTGCTTATCTATAAATGAAAATTTTTCTCTTATTTATTCGCCATTAAGGAAAAAAAAAGAAGTTTTTTCTCCGAGCCTACCGTTAACTTATGTGTTAGAATTTATGAAACAAGATATTGCTGTTAGTCATTGAATTTTTTTTTATATATTGATAATATCTTCATATTTGTAATTTGGTTTTGATCATAGTTTTGTCAAGCGGATAAAAGACCAAGTCTTTATTTTATCAAACTGGAAATGAAGAAAAATAACAAGTTGATTTTACTTTTGTTTTGCTGGAATTCACTATTTGTTCACTGGGTAACTGGGTTGTGTGTATAACTATTTTTGTTTACAAAACTATCATTTGTGGGTTATAAAATTGGTTTTAAAGAGAGAGAAAATTAGAAATATGACATCTCTGGGGAAATTTCTGTCAAGTGCTTAATACAAATGAATCCAAACTAGTTCTGCTGTTCGAACAAACAAACAAACATTCATATTTTCATACACATATACGTTCATATTAATGGGTAAAAAAACAAAATAATCTTACTTGCTTAGGGAGAAAAGTAGGGGGAGGACTTTTTTTCATTTTACGGTTCAAAATTGAGGGAGAACTTTTCCTTCACTTTTAGAAGTCAACATTGAGGGGGGACTTTTTTTCGCTTTTTGAGCTCCAAAATTGAGGGGTAACTTTTTTTCACTTTAAGGGGTTAGAATTGAGGGGGGATCTTTTTTTCACTTTTAGAAGTCATATTTTTCACTTTTATGTGTCAAAATTGAGCCCCTCAAGGGCTTTCAAAGTGAGGGAGAAATTTTCATTGAGTTTTAAGGTATGTTTTAAGCAAGTCAGTTCCTGAAAATTCTAAAAGTTTCAAAGTTTTCAGTCAAAGTTTTGATTCACAATGTAAGTATAATACTAAACTTGGCCCTTTATGTCTGTCAGTGATTCTTCATAATGGAATCTGCATTTGTTCTCAAATTGATAACAACAATCTGATTTCTATCTATCTATTCAATTTTGACATTTTATGTAGATGGGTGTTTCAATTAGTGAAACTAATTCATGCTTGAATATCGTGATATAATCATTGATCAGCAATGTAGACTAGAAAAGATAAAGGAGAGAATGAGAAGAAACAGTCATAGGGTGAAAGAAAAGCAGAGGCACCAGATATTGGATAACCCTAGTTATCAATGCCATTTGAATTTCCCGAGGCCCAGCTTGTTTATAGCAACTAAAATTCATTGAAGGAAATGGGGGAAATAAGTTCAGCTTTTTAAAAATTTGTACGAGATAACAGTATGGATATATTGCATTGTATATACATTTTTATCTTATAGTATTAGTACAGAAAACAAAAGTGAAATGTCATCGGCACTTTTGATTACTACCACTGTTGTGAGTGAAGTTAATTCCCATAAATACAGACATTTAACAGTAAGTTAAAACTTGACTCTCATGGTATCATTTTTTTTAAGTACTTTCATTTTCATAACTGGTACATTTCCAAAGTCCAAAGTGTCTGATATACCATAAAAAAACTGATTTTAAACATATTACACAACCTTTATACTTTATGGAGGTTTACTGGCATCTTTTGAAATATCAAAACAATCCTATTTTGGAACGCACTCAAAGAATTGAACAATGCCTCCATGAAAAAACCCTTTAAACTCTATTTTCCACTTTAAAATAGATTTGTACATCCAGTTCATTCTTTCTCTATGCACATTTGTATATGCTAAGAACTTGTAAATAGAAAGTGCCACTTAACTGCCAGTAATAGAATTTGAACCCCTTAGCAAGAAGATCTAATCAGCTCATCCTAATCCAGTAGTCAAACTGATAGAAAGAGAAAATATTCAATTCACTCACAGCTGGCATTTTCTATAAAGCGTTGTTGTTACTTCAGCTTTTGTATGTTCTGTGTTTATTATGATACGTTGAATTATTTGGACTGCATTAAATATTACATCTTGTCTATTATTGTTTTTTTTTAATAATGATAAATACTCATCATCACAGATTCTATTTGCAATGAAGATTTATATCAAATTGGTTTCTAGTTTGTGCCCGGCTGTATTTATGCTTGTTTTTTGAAAATTCAGACTTTTGAGTGATCCAACAAAAGGTGAACTAAGTAACTTATACATCAAACAGCCCTTTACGCCATGATCCCCATTTGAACAACTGTTGCGTCAAAATTTGATGTAACGTAAAAAAAATTCTGTTGAAGAATAGATATGTTCAGAATAAATTTTACTTATGACATCATTTGTGTTTACCACTGTAAAACATTTATGTAGAATGAAAAACATCAAATAGATATGGTCAGAATAAATTCTATTTATGACATCACTGGCACTCTCCACAGGTAAACATCCAAAATAGAGTAAAAAAACATCAAGAAACATCTTGGTTCTCCAGAATCTAGTTGCTTCTTGATGTTTGCTGAAGAATCTGGATGTTTTTTCCCCTGGGAGCAAAAATTTCTTGCTAAATAAAAAAAATAGCCTCTAGCTGCTTAAATCTGCCCCTGGGCACTATCTTATTTTATATTTATTATGTAACTACTGACTTTCATATTGCATTTATTTTCAAAGTCTGCGTATATACAGAGAAATGCATTGTTAAAAATGATTAAAGTGTTTAAGCAAGGGATTGACTTGAAAAAAGTATTCTGGTTCACAAAATCAAACATTTCAAGTCTATCTTAGGGTTCATATACATTTCTTCTGTCATAATCAGTTGCCAACTGATATTCTAACTTTCAACTTTGTGTAATAACACGCATAGTTCTGAGGAAATTCAATATAAAGGAAGAAATCAAGAAATAATGGTATTCAAAATTTGATCAATTTCTATCAAATATAAGTTTCATAAATTTTTGAATAACTTACTATTTTTGTCTTATTCTTCATAATCCCTCTGTGACTGGTGTAAATGTATTTTTTCCAGAAAGTTACCTCATTTGACAGTATATAAGAACTCGTCCCCTCCCCTCTCAGATAGATTCAAATAGTAAACATAACTTTTGTTGTCCAGTTGGACATTGGTCAGAACTGGAGGAAAGATCAAAATACTTGGTGATAATTTGGAGGAATTCAGGAAAATGTTTTTTCCTCTGAAATAACAGGTCTTATATATCACGTAACATGATAATTCAGGACTTTAAAGAGAGCCAATAAATTTGTGATGGTTCTATGATTATTTATAATCTGAAATGTTCAGCATTCAAAAAGCAAATGAATAAACTGTACAGGTTCAAAATCATTTGGATGTACAATGTTAGCAAACAAGTTTTGGTGACTGTCACTACAGTGGTTGAGTTTGATCCTTGGTCAGATTGAGCCCAGGTGAGATTGAGCCAAGGATTTTGATTGTCCTTTTTTTATGCAGTCCTTAGCAATTCAGGAAAATGGTATGATTTGAATATAATGAACCATGATTTCTTGCTCAGTTTTCTAACCCTTTCTGCCAGCTAAGCAAAACTTAATCAGGGATTTATCTTAATTTTTGTGGCAAAATTTTTCATAGCAGTTATAAAATTGGACGCAAACTATACATTTTTGACTGCTTTATTTGAAATTGTCAACATAGATTTCTTCCGTTTTTAGGTTGGTCTGGCTGGCTGGCTGGCTGGACACACCAAGGGAGCTAGAGGGTCTGAAAATTCAAACATTTATTCCTTATCATATCTACAAAGATCGTTTTGTTTTTTTTAAATTTTTTGAAAATTTTCCCTCTAAATATGTTTATAGTGGAGGGTTTGATTTGTAATGTAAATTCATGTTAAATTGGTTCCAATTTTGTGGCGTACATGCTTGTTTTGTTTTTTTGAAAATTCAGACTTATTAGTGATCCAACAAAAAGTGAACCAAATAACTTATCCATTGAGCAGCCTTTTTTCAATTTTTTTAATTGATCACCTCCAACACAGCATGCTGCCAAATAGATATTGGTCACGTGACGGTGTCTATCGAATACCTCACTATTCTTATCACTCGACCGTCTGATTGATCTTCGTAAAGTATTTACGTAAAAGCCTCTTTTTGGATTAGGTTCACATAAGCGACAAAGTTTTTCCTGTCGAAGTATTTAAATAAAATAAGGGCAGTAACTCATGTTTTCTTTCCTTTTCCCAGAGTCGTCTTGGGTTGTCACAGAAGTGCACACACCCTTTTTGTATGTTAGTGAGTGTTTTTGAACCAACGCAGATATGTATGTGTTTCTGTGTGCACTTGTGTGCGAGATGAATAGTATGTGCATTTGTGTGAAACTATTGTGTGAACCATGACACACACTCGTAGATCCTTATATACACACACACACTCACGCGCGCACGCTCTTTTAGATACATACTCTCTTACACATACAAATAAGGACGAATAAAAATATATTCTGTTGACGCACAACCAAACAGTTACGTATCCAAGCGCGAAGTGACAATTTTTTTTCTTCTTTTTCAAAAGACAGGGCCCCGGGGTGATAAATAAATAAGTTTCTTCTCCTGCCATTTGTTTAGCGGTGATCACAAAATAAAGAAGCCAATTTTTTGAAAAAACAAAACAAAAAGAAACAAAAAAAAATACGAGTGTGAACACTGTTGGATAAAAACTAAAGGACAAATTTAACATAAACTTACATGATAAATCGAACTCCCTCCCCCAATGCCTTTTTATTGTATAGGGGTAAAGAAGTACTTTAAGATGTATAAAAAATATGTTCCATGTTTGAAAACTTGGTGATGATTGGTCAATAATTATGCCCTGGGGTCCTGCAAACACACATACACACACACACATACACGCACGCGCACACACGCACACACACACACACACACCACACTTTGAGCCTACACGAACACAGAAAATTTACCCTTTGCTAAAATGAGAAGGAAAAATTGATTGAACAGAAAAGAATTCCAACTTGAGTTTTGTCACCACCTGCTTCGGACTTATTCATTTTTTAGAAAAGGAAATATTTGTTAACAATACATAAACATTATATGATCAAAATATTTGCATCAAATTCGTGTTGTTGTGAAAACAATCGTAAATCTTCATTTTTGTTGTAAAAGATTATTTCTTTTATCCCCTTTTATTTCTCTCATTCGTTTTATTAATATCACTTTTCGAATTCTATTTATCAACGTCTAACATTTATTTGAGTGTGAAAAAATATTTGAATTATATGTATAAGCACACACAATAACAATCATATCTAAACAATATTTAGGGCCTTGGTGGTGTTATGAACAATATGATTCATTTTATGACCATTTATATTTGTTGATAGAACTACATATTCTGGTAATCTATTCCATAATGATTTTCTTGTGCTTCAGAACGGAAAATGTTTCAATAACGGTAAAATGAAATTTAATTTAAATATGATTCAAACAACCCACCCGCAAATTTTACATTACACAATTGAAAAAGAATTAAAAATGAACCCTAAAAAAGATTTGTCACAGGATCTATTCGGTTTGAATTACAGTGATGTTATTTTGAAACTATGGCAGAAACTAGGGCCAAGTTTTACATTATAGTTGCATACTAAATGGAACACATGAAAAAGCTTTTTTGTAAAATAAAGATATATCAAAATTACGTATCCTGTCTTAATTTGGTGAGACTTGGTCATGAATTACATCCAGGAGCGTGAGTACACAGAGCCTTTAGCTTCACTGGTGGAAAAAAAAACAAGTGGCATTACTTGAGAATTTTTATAATGTGTTTCGCATGCGATTATTATATGCATATAAACACATATAAATATGAAATATGTACATTCACATGTATATATAGATAAAATGTTATTTACTTAGCTTGGCTCAGTTTAGCACAAGGCCACAAGTATGAGATACCTGATGAGGATCAAGATCACTGCTCAGCTGCAGTGATCTGTGGGATAGCTTGCTGACCATAACCCAATGTTGAGAGGCTCAGTTTTATTGTTCATGTATTGGATATTTCTGCTCATTTTCTTGACTGTCTATAGATATTCCTACCGAAAATGCTGGCATATGTCAACTATTTAAGCATAAAGAATTTGTCCTAATGGATCGCATTAATTTGTTTAGACCCCATGACATAATGTTGGATAGTCAACTGATCTGGTGATTGTAGGACTAAACAAGAATTGAACCTTAGTTCTTGGATCAGCTCATATGGTAGGCTCCCTTGGTGTTACATGCTAGAAAAAAATATCAAACTTTCAGGGTTGGTGCTTAAAGTGATTATTTTAAATATTTTCAATGGATCCAACCAAAATTAATGACATTGTTGTAGTGGCGGCCATTTTCCAAGATGGTCACCACAAAAATCTAACAATACATGGAAATGGGGAATAATTACTGATTTTGACATCTTCCCCTATTCATTACTGAGAATTTCAAGATTGATCTTATTCATAATATGACATGGATAACATGAATTCCAAAGGTCATTTTGATGTCATGACCCTTTCACTACTGACTTCCATAAGTCGCGACAGTCACTCATCTCCCTTCAATTGACCGTAACTTTTTTTCTTTATTGAAATAATACAAAAATTTATTTTGATTACGTAGATGAAGAATTGAGCTACTCAATATGCAAAAATGATTGTTCTATGTTGATTCGATGAAAATTTTACAGGCAATTGAAATTTAATAAAATATCTTACCAACTGTTTTGTATGGCTTACTCTGGCTATGAAACTGTTAATGTCATGATCATTCCAGATACAATGAAAGCTTCTTGAAAACAAGATCAAAACTTTGATACACCTACCAAAATAATGCAAATATATGTTTAAGTCAACCTCTTTGGCTTAAAAATGACATATTGCATCTAAGTTACAAGTTTTCATTTCCCAAAGTCACTGTAAGGTCATACTACAAATGGATATTGAGAGCACCTTAGACATTACATGTTTTACAACATCAAAAAAATAAAGTTCCAGTCCAATAAAGTTACTGTTCACATTTGCAAGTGCATAATTCTGTGGATTGAAGTTCGGTTTTAAAGCAGGAGCTGCGAGTTCGAACCCTGTCACGAGAACACTCGGTAAGAATGGAAGTTACTCCAGCCCTACTTGATAATATCAATACAGGCACCTTGTCTTCTTTGTCATTCCTCCAGCCTCAGTCACTAGGAGATGGAATGGTCAATTGTGGGTGTGTTCATGATATCTATATGCTCTTCACATTCTTACCAGAAAAATTACACATCTTGCCTTTAATGAGGTCAGTGAACAGTAATGATATATTTATAACAATGTTATATTACATCAAGTAACATGTGCGGTAGTTGTGTTGTGAAAATGAAGTGTAAGAAATTCTTCCTTGTTCTGAGAATTTATATCAAAATCTTTGAAATGGGCTTTCCTTGGGATTTTCGTAGATCTTAACTCTATGATTCTACATTGTACTCCTTTGTTTATACAAGTTCCACTAGTGATGCTGGACTCAAAGTTGCAATCTCGGATAATACCTACCTTTTTTACAGTCTTCATCAGGTGTTAGATGTATTGCACTAACTCATTTGCGTATTCTTGGAAGGTGTTTTCTGTTGGGGTAAATTGGGTGGAGTAGTAATTCACCATCTTTAATTGAGCAATCAAATATTTTGTCAATTTAACTGATTTGCTCAAAAAGTTTTGCTCATACTGATTACGTTCCTGTGTAAAGTTGTCAAAATCAGATATCAATGGCGGGTGTGGTTGATTTTCATGACTGAAAAGTTCTGCCTAGTCTCCTTGTCTCAGCTGGTTTACAATAAACATCCTTGAGCCCAATGCTACATTAGAATTCAGTGATGCAATTTGTTACTCAGTGATGTCTTTCTTTGGCTTTGGTGTTTTGAACAATGGCTGAGAATTTTCTCCAATTGTTACTTGTACTGTTCTTTCTCATTTGACAAGAACTTCTTGTTTGAAAGGCTTATATTGATTCTGTCCAATATTTACATTCTGGATAATGGTGATGACAGACTTATCAGTGCAAGTGTATTGAGTGGTAGTAATTCTGAACATTTGTTTTCTAATGGGTAGCTTGTAATTTTGAGAGAACATCTGCGTTAGCTTTATATACTGTGTAAATTTTGTAAAAAAATTGTCATATAAAATTCATATAATCTTATTTTTAGTCGGCACCAAGTAATAAAATGTGTTATCAGTGACCACTGAAGGTCACATAAATCATAGTTGGGTTGAATATGAGGTCATTTTTTTAACCTTCAGGGGTGGATTAGTTGGTAGATAAATTTATTTTAGTATTAAGTTTGAATTAGTAATTTTTTTTCTGTTTCCACAAATACAAAATTCTAATGATGGCCATCTTGGGAAAAAATGGCCACTGAGGCCATAGAATAATTAATTTTAGTTGGATCTATCGGAAAAATTATTTTTAAATACCTTGGCTATTATCTTTGAAGGTAATTTTGTCCAGTGTGTGACACTTCATTCCATTGTTTGCTCTAAGAGAGCATACTAATAAGTCAAGATATACAGTAAATACTCAGGTTGTAAATAATCTACCTTGAAATTATGAAGAAATCTATGTTTAATTGAATTTCTAAAAGTTCATTCAACCAGTGAATATTTTCAGAGTCTGCAAACAATCATAAAAATTTTATTCCAATATTGCAATAAACTTTTCACTGTGCATAAAATCTCAATCTAAAGTAAGTAAACAGTTGGGTCACCTGGCGTAGCCATGGGGGTGGGGGAACTTAAAATATAACAAAATAGAGAAGGGAAGGATATTTTGTAGGGATTTCATAAAAATAAATGAGAGGTCAGAACCATGCTGGCCTGGGAGCACCCTTGGACAGGCCTTGCATAGTCCCCTCTAAAACATAAGAGAAATTAATTTCTCTTAAAACTGAGAATTCATGTGCTCACTTTTCAAGTTACACATCAAATATAGTTTACACATCAAAGCGGGCCACCTGATTTAAATAGTGACCGTGTTATTGTCTTGCTTGGATTTAGGTGAGGGTTATGATTTTAGGTCACAGAAAAAGACGTTTTTTTTTCGAGTTTGGGTCAGATCCCTTGGAAAAATACTGCCAAACTTTCATAAGCACTGAAAGAGAAATAAAGATCGGCAGTTTCCAACAACAAATTGAAATTAAGGGCTCAGTCTATCATTCTAGTTATATTGTGAGCAGATCTCCCTCCAAAACCTTAAATTTTTTCTTTCACGAAACTGAAAAATTTCCAGAGGGTTTGAAGCTTTATAATTACATCGTAAACATTCTAAAATCTTGTAGAAATTTTTTCTGAAAACCGTCAAATTTCACGAAGGTTTGAAGGCACATAGATTGTGAATAGACCCCTCAAGCTCTAAAAGCTTGGAAACATTTTTCTCTCAAAACTGACGATTTGGCACAATAGTTACATTGTAAATAGAACAGCCCTCTTCAAAAATCTTCAAAATCTTTTTTCTCAAAACTGGACAAATTAGCATTATAGTTACATCTTGATAGAACCTCTTCACTAAAACTAAAATAAGTAATTAGCAGGTTTGAGGGTCTGATAAAACAAAAGCATATAAAATTGAAAAAAAACAGTTTTTTTATTTTCTCTTTCTGAGTTTGAACTTAGTCCATTGAATTTGTTTTCCACGACTCAGGACTATCATAACTACCAATTTTTTTTTAGAAATAAACTGAAGAAATTAGTTTTGACCTTAAATTGACCAGCAGGAACCATGGAGGTCAGCACCACCTATCCTTTGTTATTCTTAGGGTCAACTTACCCATATGGACAAAGCTCTCAAGATGCAAGTGCTTAGGAGTCTGTGTCTCTGTCTGTCTGTCTGTCTGTCTGTCTGTCTGTCTGTCTCTCTTTCTCTCTCTCAATATATGCATATATATATATATATATATATATATATATATATATATATATATATATATATATATATATATATATCATGGCCGATCCTGATTATGTTAATGCTCCTGAGATTGTTATAAATCAGCTTCACCCTGAAGTCCATCCCATAATCTGATATCTTGACAGGTCCACACCCAAATCCATGTTGATATTTTTTTTTTTTATTGCTGAGAGTTATTTCCATTGTTGCTCTTTCCATTGCCCTCTGTGCTATTCTGAGTTTGTTTTTGTGTGGTTTTGCAGGGTTCCAGATTTTGAACCCGTTTGTCATAGCTGGTATCATGCGTTGATTTTAAGCATACAGGCAATTAGCTTTTCAGTACGGCAATTACCATTCTATTACTCTACAATTTAACTTCAACAAACTATTTTTGAAAAAAATACTTACCAACAGACTAGCAAAGACTTTAGATCGATCAATTTTAATGGGGGAGAATATCACCCCTGAAGAAGCATGAGTTGAGCCAGGGGTGTGGGTGATAGATTGTCACATAAAAATTCTCTTTGAAAAAAAGGCAATATTTTATTTTATGTCGGTAAAGTCAGGAAATTAGGGGAAGCTACTCTCACCAGGTGATTCACAAAATATGTATCAGAAAAAAATGTTTTACCTATTAATTTTCATTTCCATTATTGTTTTAATTCATAATACAAACATGCATAGGTCATGATGGAGCTCCAAATATCCGCTGTAAATTATATGAAATTTACTTAGCTGAAGCTAAATAAGACAATAACATAATAGAAAGCAATATGTTTTCTGGAAGATGTACAATGGAACCTAATCAAGGATTGATCCTCAAACAGAGAACCATGCAACCTGCACAAGAGAGAATCATGCTCAACCTCACATGGAGTGATCATGAGACAGCATAGTATACCAGAGAAAAGACAGGAGTCTGAGACATCATAGAAACTGTTAAAAAACTCAAATGGCAATGGGCTGGACATGTTGCAAGAATGGCAGACAGCCTATGGACATCCCCAGAGATGATATGCAAAACTGTGACTGACAGAAAGTAAGATGGCATGATGAGCTAGATAAATTCAGAAATTACTGGCTCTGCAATGCCCATGATAGAAAGGTTTGGCAAATCTTGGAGAAGGTCTATGTACAATGACGGATGCTAGCAGGCTGCTGCTGCTGCTGATAGTCAAACTACTTGATGTGAGTGTATTTTTGGCTAAAGGCATGAGAAGCAGTCATTCTCAACATGGAGGGTGGAGGCAACATTTTGCTGAAAAGGGGTAAAAAGTTGAACTGGAAGGGATGGTAGAATTAAAAAATTGACCAAAATTAAGCAATAGGGGAAAAAAATTGAGAAACTATGCTTTAGTTGAAAATCAACCATACAAGCAGGCAGACTCCAGGTGTGGTAAATCAGCAATATATATATCCATATATATCTATATATATCTATATATATATATATATATATATATATATATATATATTAGATCAGCTGATTGACTTTATTAAGCTCTTGCTGATTAGGGGAAAGCATTTGACACAATAGAATTTGAAAGAGGTTGAGCAATAAATTTAGGTTATATAATTAGCATGAAGTTATAGAAAGACCATGAAAGTGAAAGTGAAAGTGAAATAAAACAATGCATGGTTGGTTGGAAAGCAATTTTAAAATCAAAATATTGAAAAGCACTTTGCCAATATGCTTAAATCTTAAACTGTACCCTGAATGCATAATACTAGATATTTTGTATAGTTGTGAAAAATCACTTGAAGAAAACTCGGTATCACACAGAGAACAATGGAAAAGGCCAAGCTAGGAATAACTCCAAGAGATAGAAAAAGATCAACATTGAATTAAAGAGCGAACCAAAGTAAAAGATATAAAAGTAATTGAGCAACGAAAATGGAGATGGGTTAGACACTTAGTAAGAAGGAGGGACATCAGACAGAGCAGAAGGTTAACCAATTGGTGCCCAAGGGATGGCAGAAACACTTGGAAAAGACCAGACATGATTGAGAGCAGAGATAGAAAGGTACCCAAGTGAGACATGGCACTAGTAAGTGCAATCACAGTTTTTATGGAAGGAGGTGGGAAAGGCCTTTGTCCAGCAATGGACATCATAGCTGGCTGATGATGATGATGATATATATCAGTTATAGAATAAAATGAGTAATCTAAAAATATACAAAAACCTAATAAGTTTATCAATTTTTTTTCCCATCCTATCAAAAAAGAGAAACGGTTTAAGGGTTTAATTGCTTAATTTATAACCAAGTTAATATCAAATTTAAACTTTATGTTTGCTCTCATCTTGAAATTTCAGATCCTACTGCATCCCAATTCGGAATATTTGCCAAGACAGCGGTACCATAATTAATTAACTGCAAATAACTGCAATAAAATCAAATTAAGCTAGTGTGTGTTTGTTTGCGTGTGTTTGAGCATGTGTGTTTGTATACGTTTGCGTGTGCATGTGTACGTGTATGGGGGAGCAGGGTCAGCATGCGCGAGTATTTTGAATATGTTTGCTTAAATCTGTGTCTGTAGACGTTTTCTTTCCTATTTTTGCAGGGGTAGCAGTTCTCTGTCAGGGACAGATTAGCAAATATTAATATTCTGGCCAAATAAAAGTTAGGAGGAAATAGAAGAGTCGAAACATTTGAAAAAGAAAAATTATAGCATAAAAAAAAGACAGTGTTTTTCAAAATAAAAAGAAATGGTTCTGTTTTCTAAGTGAATTATGAGTTCAATTAAATTGTCTTGGACGGCCATGTTTCAAAAATGGCCCTCACTCAAAACCAAAAGGGATTTCACTTGTGTTCATTTGTGCCACAAAGTATTCTGAGAGTTGTGACACTTTAATTAAATTTCCCCTTTCAGCTTCTTATTTTCAGGAATTGTTTCATTTTATTTTATTTTTTTTCCATGTATGAGGTCTGTTCAGAAAAATGAAGAGACCATTTCGAATATCTCGGGGAACTGATTTCAAGGCCTTGATGTCCCTGGGCAAAGAATCAGATGGTCATTAATACTCACACCATTGAGTGAGCTTGTGTACTCTGTGACCATCACATTCACAATGCCCATTCTGCACGTCTGGATGTTTTTGCAAAAACACAACATCACCAAAATCTGTCAGCCAATGCCCCCCCAGTCCAAATTTGCAAATTTGGCTCTCAGATTTAGAATTATTGTTGTGAGAAAGATCACAGATTGTGAACAAGATTAGGGAGAATTTGATGAAGCAGTTGATGGTGATCTTGAAAGAAGACTTTTCAGACTGTTTTGAAAAGTGGAAGGGATGTTGGAGAAGTGTGTGAAGCCATGCTGTGATAAAAAAAAAAACTGGAAGGATAAAGGTAAAAAACTAGTCAAAATTGATAATAATGTCCCAAGGGATATTCTTTCAATTGGACTGGTGCCATTACTCTAGCTAAACTATATTTTTTTGTTGATATTAAATGGATGGATACTTTCCAGACAAACCTCATATGTTAGTTTCTTTTTTTCTTTCTGAATAAATCACTCATGTTGAATATTCCCATTATCATTACTCTTGTTGAATCTTATTGTTATTGCTCATGTTGAGTCTTCTCATTGTTATTACTCATGTTTAATCTTCCCATTATTATTACTCATATTGAGTCTTCTCATTGTTATTACTCATGTTAAGTCTTCTCATTGTTATTACTCATGTTTAATCTTCCCATTATTATTACTCATGTTAAGTCTTCTCATTGTTATTACTCATGTTTAATCTTCCCATTATTATTACTCATGTTGAGTCTTCTCATTTTTATTACTCATGTTGAATCTTCTCATTGTTATTACTCATATTTGATTTTCCCATTATTACTCATATTGAAATGATGTTGATGGGGTGCTTTATGTTTTTTTTTCTTAAATATATTTTGATAGTTATCTCTTTTATTCTATAGTCAAATAAAATTTTCATTTGTAATATCATTATTTTTACTACTAAGTGATTATAATAATGAAATATTTTTTTATAATCAATAGAATTAAAGGAATGATGAGTAAGTTGGTGCATATTGTACTATCTGCAGATCCACAAAAATACCTCAGCATTTGAGGAATATCATGGTAAAAGACAGTAATTGTATAATGCAGTACATCTTGTTTTCACCATTTCAAACCTTTCTCAAGTAGCATATACTGCACATGATAGTTTTTACAAAGAGCTATCTTTGTTAGTGTATTAAATAAATACTGAGTCAGAAAGTTATATCACTAGAATTTCTTTTTTCTTATTTTTGCTTTCAACCACAAAATTTGATGTTACATTCAATGAATAGTTTTTCTATTTTCATTTTTTACTAAAATGAAAATAAAAACAGAAGGAATTTAAAATAAAGAAGTTGCCTTTTGATGAGTTTTCAGTGAATTTTCTTTGCAATCAAATAGTAAAAAACAGAACCATTCTGACACAATAGATAACCATAAAAATAGATCTGATATAAGACTGTGAATAAATAAGATTAAGTTTTTGCCTAATAACCTGTTTGACAGAAGAGGGGGAAGGGGGCTATTTGGAAAGACACTTGGCCCCAAATGGAGGTAGGGACTCCAAAAGCTTTATAGATTGTAGTTTACCTGCTACATTTCAACCCACAAATCTCACTAGATTGTGGGGGGGGGGATTTAAAAAGCTGAGCCTCCCCTGGCCTCCCAGATTTCAAGCAATGTCTCTTCTGTCTGAAATGGTGATGGTAAATAATATCAGAAAGAGAATGACACCTTTCATTTCACCAAACACAACTACCGTTCGATAGATCCAGTGCCATATATTGATTTCTCCGTGTAAATAAAAACGAGAATTCATTGCAAGGATTATGGTGGGTTTACCAAAATATTTTTCTACCGTAAAAAGCAAAGATTTGATTTCTAAAAGAATGATCATTATTGACAAGCAGTTCTCTCCTCTGGGCACCATTGCTGAAAATGTAATTTTCTATGCAAATGGTATTTGCAGGAATACAAGCGTAGATCTTTAAAGAAATGCACAGGCTCATCTCAACCAGGCTTTGAGTATTGGTTATGTGTTAAAGTCAATCAATTTTGAAGGGATTAAATCATTTTTAGAAATAGCAATCCATCCAAAAAACATGTGCCCACTACAGAAACAAAATGACTACATTTGAAAGACGTCAAGATGCAATGAATAATCAAACATGAATTACACCATGTGTGAGCTCTTGCTATACTATATAGAAATATGATATAACTTAGATATGAATCATAAGCCCATGAAACTCATAAACTAGAGCAAAAACTCTGTTGATAATGTTACTGTTAACAAAATGAATTGTTCCTCTCAATAATCAAAATTTTTCTTTGATATTTTTTGGGGGGATTGGGGGGGTTGAGGGTGAGCAATGAGTTGTTTAAATCAATGGTTTGTCTGAAATCAGTTGATATGAATTTTACTGAAGAGATTTTTTTATAGAATGGGATTTTTGATAAAAAATGTAAAAAGCTCAGGAACAGAATTTCACTTGAAATATCATTGAGCTTTAGATGTTTCTATATCTCTATCTATACTTACTAGCTCAAGAGTACATAAACACACACACACGCATACACACACATGAACATATGCCTACATAGATGTGCATGAACACCAATCTAAGCTTAGTCTGAAAAAAGTATTTGCAGCATCTTTGATCAAAAAATCTTGTTCATCAGATAATTTCCTAGGATGAAGGTAAATAAAGAAAAAAAATTGTCTTCAGTGATGAACATTAGATCGATAAACCATAAAAAATTGGGAAAAATCTAATTTTTAGAGATTATATTCAAAATATTAACCTTGATTCTCAAGACAAATCTTTGCATGTTTTATAATTGGCCAGAGTTTTTTTAATACTTCCAGAGCAGTTTTTAGTTTATGCACTGGAAATACAGCTCACCAAAGCCAGTAAGACAGATCTGGACTACTTCATCATGGTACCTAACAAGCTGACAGAAAATGAATTTCAGGTAGTTTACATAAGGGTTTTTTTTTTTGTTTTTTTTTCATTTTAGATAACAAAAGTTTTATTGAGACCTTCATTTTGATTAGTTTTAACAACCAATTATTGAACACCGTATATATGCGTGTATATGCATATATATATATGTGAGTATGTGCATGTGTGTGTCTAAGCGCATACATAAAAATATCATTATAATAACAATGTGAGTAAATACTGAAATAATCAAAAAAGCAACCAAAGTTTTGTGTTTGCTAAGCAAATATTGATCACTTATAGATATATATTCTTGAGTTACCTGAATCTTTTATTCATATTGATTTACCTTGATTTCTACTAAAGCCAAACAATGAACATAACACCATTTAGGAACTTAAATCAACAGCTGGAAACAACTAATCTGACTCAGATCACCTCCAATTCGGAAAGTGTTTTTGACACCTCTGCCATACTCAGATAAACTCTCGGCTAAATAAGTTCAATTCTGGTAGGTGTAGCAGGAGGAAAAGTCCTACCCCCTTCCTAACCTTTTTGTCTTCTCTCTCCGAGATGAGTTTGCTGTGTAAGAGTCTCCACTCTGTTTAGGATGAAGGAGATATATATTCACACAGTAAACTCATCTTATATTAGACTATGTAACATTGCATAACAAGTTGTTTAACACAGAGTCGCTGTTAGAGACCGTTGACTGTCAACCAAAAATTTAATTCCTTTAATTTTTACAACATTTATTTTGGCAAATATGGAGAACCTTCTCAATTCATGATTGATATCTCTTATACCAATAAGCAGGGCCTCTAATATCAATTTCATAATGAGGTACAAAAGTTTTTTTTCTCTATGATCATTAATTATTTCACTTCTCCAATAATCATCTTGTTTTTATGCCATTAGCTCCTGGGTCCCCTTCAGAACCCTACAATGGACTCCTTGCATCCATCTCCGATAGGTCTTGCCTAGGCTATAACAGAACTAAAACTATGAGGAATATAAATTTCACAATTGTGGACAATGCTATTTGTGAACTAAACAGTGGGATTTTGGTTTCAGAATTTTGAAAGTGGAGATTTTGATTTAGAAAACCAAGAGGGAGGTCAAACAAAGATCAAAATGATGAAGATTAGAAGGTTGTGGTGAAAAATGATCCAAAAATCTTTAACAGAAAACCTGCAGTAAACTTCTGTGTATCAACTGGAACCATTTCAAGTCATTTGAACAATTGGCAAGAAAAGGAAGCTTGATAAATTGGTCCAATTTGAATTGCATGAGGAATAAAAAATCAGATAAATGAATGTCGGCATTAATCATATTCAATAGTACGTAATTATTTTTGTCTGAATTTCTGAGATGAGGAATTATCATTATCATATGCTGATTTTCTCAGGCAGCAGAATGAGAATGATCTTCCCCGTAATTTGAATGAAGGGTCCAGTTTTAAATTCCCAGAAGTTTACTGACAATGGCAGACACCTGAAGGAGGACAAAGGCGAAAACGGACAAAATGTTTTCATTATAACAACCAAGAGGAGAACATTAGTCTAGATAAATCAGTATGAAATAATAATTCCTCATCTCGGAAATTCAGAACAAAATTGTCAGCCCTTACATTGCAAATCAGTTGAAGTTTGGGGATTTGTAGCAAGAACTTCTTCATCATCATCATCATCATCATCATCAGCCTTTTACTGTCCATCATTGAGTATAGATTTCCCCCAGGATTTTCCAGACCTCTCTATCATGGGCCACACTGAGCCAATATTTTTTTAACTTGTCCAGTTTGTCACTCCACTTTATGTTTCGCCAGCCACAGTTTTATATATGATTACTGGGGACTTTCCACCTTTATTGGAAGTCATGATGGTTTTCAGCAAATAGGAAGCTGTCAGGTTACCAAGAAATTTGCTTTATCCCTTTATAGACTGGGTGTGAGAAATTTGGGTAAGCTTGTATCACCTTAGCTTACTACATATTTGAGCTGAAAGGGCTGAGTCTTCATGTAGCCTGAGAGAGAAGCTGCTGTATCAGTAAATATGTTGCAAGACTGGTATATATAGCATCGATGACCTTGGGAATTCTACGGAGTCAAAAGCTTTTTTGAAATCAGCTAATGCTACAGCGAGTAGCACTTTATATTCTGCTGCTTTCTCTTTCAGTTGAATGTACATAGTTAATAGTTGAGTAGCTTTTTCTGGAGTCAACCTGTTCCTGTGGTTGGTTTTCATCTAGCATTTTTGGAGATCAGTTTGGCAAAGAGTTTGTAGATGTACTTGAGTCGGGTGGTCTATAGTTGTTTAGATCTTTCAGGTTCCCTTTTTTTAAGTCATAGCATTATGATTGCAGTGTTCCAATTTTCTGGGATTTTATTCTGGCATAATTTGATTTGTTGGGATAGTTTCCTAGTGATTACTTTACCAGCTTTTTTGAGTAGGTTGATGGTGATGTTATTTAATCTAGGTACGTTTCTTTTTTTTGTTCACTTGATGGCTTGCTCCACCTCTCACGGAGTTACTTTTGGGAATCTTACAAATTGGTTACTTGTGACTAGTATATCTTGTTCATTGTTCTGTGTCCCTTGTTTGGAAGAATAGAGGTTCTTGCGGGATTCTGAGGTGCATTTGACAATTTGGTTCCTATCTGTTGTTAGATCACCATTTTCTTTGAGGGCACAAGTTATTTGCATTCTTCCTGAAATGAGAGTTTATAAATAGTTTTGAAACCACTGTGATGCATGAGAATTCTTTCGATGATTGCTGTTGTGTATTTTCTTTTATCTTTTTCTTCTTTATCAGCTATCTGTCTACACAGGTGTTTCATTTTTTAAACAAGGGTTTATGACATTTGATTGTTAATAGTTCAAAATGACTTACTCTCAGGTATATGATTCTTTTGTAAATTTCACTCAGCATAAGATTTCCTTTCCAAGGATATACAATATACCCATATTTGATGGAACTTTTTTTTCTGATATGAGACACCATAGTGAAAATCCACTATTATGAAAAATATCCATAAAATTTTTTTTGCCACTCATCCAGAATGTCTTCCCAAGTCATTTTGACTTGCTGAAAATTCTCCCAGCATGTCCAATAGGTTTCATAAGCCAACTTAAAAATTCCTTTGGAACCCTATTAGAGTGCAAAGACTGAAATGTGTGTTGGCACAAATAGACTTGTTTGTACATTATTATATGAAGGATGCACGTGTGCTGATCTATGTGTGAGTGCATGACTACATCTACAAAGACGTTTTTCCGCATATGTGTTAATCTTATGAATGCAATTATATTAACATATTAACTTGTGTATATACTTATATATGAACACATGTAAAGGGATATATGTATTAGGGTATGTATTAGAGCATATTTAGGTTATCTCTTTTGGATGCGTGTATATAAATGTACATGCTAGTGTGTGTATGTGCGTGTATATAGTCATATCATCTTAGAAAAGAGTGTGCATAGATGATCCTTGTATGTGTATGTGTATCTGTTTACATATGTTTATTCTATATACATATATATATACATATATATATATGCTTACAGAGAGAGAGATCATCCAATAAATGTGAATAAAATGAATATGGTGCATATATATATATATATATATATATATATATATAGCTATGTGTGGATATTTATCTATATATGTAAGTATTTACACATATATATGTATATATGTATGTATATATGTATATATATATATATATATATATATAGTTATGCGTGGGCTTTATGTATATATATGTACATGCATTTATATCTATCTATCTATCTATCTATATCCATATATATATATGTGCATTTGTATGTATATATATATTTATATATACATGTATATATGTATATTAATGTATATATTCTTAGACGAACATATATATGTTTATATGCATGTATATATATATATATATATATTATATACATATATATACATATATATATATATATATATATATATATATATATAGATAGATATATATATATAGATAGATATATATATATATATGTATGTATGTATATATATTCATATATATATGTATATATATATATACGTATGTATCTAGATCAACCTATGAATGACTATACATAAATGAATGTGGTATATATATTTGTGGAGATTTCTATACAAATTATATATGAGTATTCATCATGTATTTTCATGTGTGTATATTTATGCGTATGTGCAAGTATATATGTAAAATTTATGCATGCATTTAGATCATTTTACAAATCTATGTATGTAAATGTATTTGCTGATGTGTGTATTTTATATTTGCTTGTAGTTTTGTCAGTATACGGATGAAATCTGTATTTGTCACTCTCTCTTTCTATATGTGTGTACATACGTATGTTCGCAGATCCCTGTACTTTCGTGTATCTGTTCATGAGTACGTCTTTGGGGGTGTCTTTGTGTGTTCTGTTTGTTTGTACATTTGATTCTTGTCTCTCCGATTAGAACTCCATTTATGCATATAAGCTCCACTTATCTCTTAATCGGAGAAAGAGTTTTCATTTTGGGGAAGAAAAAAAATTCTTTGTTAGTGAATCTTTTTAAATATGATTTTTCTTACGTAAACATAATCTGTCCTTCTTAAAAAAAACACACACACAAAAAAAACAAAAAAAAATTCTTTTTTTTTTTTTAAATGGTAAATGCTTAGGATCCCCCCCTTACTACAGCCCCCTGTAATGGAAATAAGAATTAATGCCCCTCCCCTGAAAAAAACAAAATAACAAAAAAAAAACTGATGCCAAATTCATAGATTGTATTGAGAAGCAATTTTTTTCTCTTCTAACCTTTCTGAGAATGTGGGTGGCACTGCTCTCATGGTGGGCTGCATTTTGGTTTCTCTACTCTCAGTCAGTGTTGTTTACTGTCTGTGCTTGTATATAAGACGGACATTCAATTTTTAAAGAAACTATGTAGATATTATTCTGCTGCCAATGCACTGGTATTATGACTAGGAACCTACTACCAAAACTCAATATGGACAGGTTTGAGGCTTGGATGAATTGCAATGGGTGGTCATCCTCCAAATATCCTTGTAGACCATCTGTCTTATAGTTTGGTTTATACAGTACATAAATTAAAAATCCAAGCTTCTTTTTCTTAGTTCTAGCACTTGTAAAATTTGAATGAATATTATCAAAACTCCAAACAAAATACCAGGGAAAAGGGAAAATAACCTATAGGCTAATGCCCCAAGATCATCAAAAAAAAGTGCCACTAGTATTCAGTGAATTATGCAGATTAGTATTATCTTTGTTACAATGATCACATTTTGACCAGTGCACATTTTCAGGTGTATTTTACATTCAGTAATCAAGAAGCCTTGAACTGAGTCCCTCATCTCATCACAATTTTTTTCTCTGTTGAATTATGACGATATTTCATTACAGAATTTTTACCAACAAAAGCAGAATATACCAGCTTTTGTTCAGACAATTTTTGCTGTTGACACACCTTTTGTCCAATACATTCTATTCAGGGTGTAAAATGCAATATCCGTAAATTGGGAAGAAGAGATTAGATTGTCTGCACAAAAAGTTGATATGTTAGATTCTCTTTATAGACAATACAAAAGCAGAATAGTCCATATTTATATTAATAAAAGCCACAATACATAAAAAGAATAGAATCTGGTCTGGATAGTCATTCGAAATGGCTAACATCTTTTGGCAGCAAGCTGTGCTGTGGCAAAAAATTAAAACATTGGAAAAAAGGGTGATCAATGAATGTGTTGATTCTCTCTCATTCTGTTGAGCAATGATCACTGAAAAGTCTGCATTTTCAAAAAACAAGCCGACACAAACTAAGGGATCAATTTAGCATAAATTTGTATTGCAAATTGAACTCTGCACTCCCTAGAAGGATACTTAGGAGAGGGGTTTTAGATGGAAGAAACCTATGTTGACAGATTTTGGTTGACGGTTTCCGATGAATGCAGTCAGTGATGGAAAGGAGTTTTGGGAACAAGGTATACAATGAGGCAGGGTTTTGGGAACAAGGTATACGGTAAAGCAGGGTTTTGGGAACTAGGTATACAGTAAGGCTGGGCTTTAGGAACTAGGTATGTGGTGAGCCTGGGCTTTGGGAGCAAGGTATACGGTAAGGCTGTGTTTTGGGAACTAGGTATACGGTAAGGCTGTGTTTTGGGAACTAGGTATACTAATCTCCATCAGCAGTGATTGGATGTACAAAAAAACCAGGAAGCCGAGAAGTTGGTATATGCCACACCCCTGTCGATACACTGATTTCCATTCCTGGATGCAGCCAGTAAAAATAGCTGACCATTCTTTTGTTACAATGCAGCCTTTTATTAACGTTATCGGGATTGATATACAATATTCTTCTTGTTCATGTTAGGGGATTACCTATTTTTATATCTATCTGATGATTTTTCATTTCAGGGAGGCATAATTCTCTCATGCCCTTCAATCACAGTATATCCAATATACTTATGGGAGTAAAATATCCGTGCAGTGAACATTGGTCCGAACAACACTTTATGATTGGTCATGAAGGCAAATTTTTAACTGCCTTTCATCATCATCATCATCATCAGCAGCAGCAGCAGCATCAGCATCAGCATCAGCATCATTTTAGCATCCGTTGTTAGATAAGGACCTTCCCCAAGATTTGCCACACCTCTCTATCATGGGCATTGCTGAGCCAATACCTTCTGAATTAGTCTAGCTCGTCATGCCGTTGTACTTTCTGTTGGCCACAATTTTGCATGTGATCTCTGGGGATCTACCTGGGCGTGATGTCTAGCGGTTGTCTGACATTTTTGCAACATATCTAGCCCATTTCCATTTGAGTTTTCAAATGGTTTCTATGATATCTCTGACTCCTGTCTTTTCTCTTATGTACAGTGTTGTCTTATTATCTCTCCATGCGAGGTTGAGCATGATTCTTTCATGTGCACCTTGCATGGTTCTAAGTTTGAGGGTCAGTCTTTTGGTTAGGCTCCATGTTTCGGCTCCAAAGGTGACGATCGGGAGGATTCATTGGTTGTATACCCTCTTTTTTTTGGATAAGTAGGTTTTCATGTTCTTGAAAGTCGAGCTTGCTCTACCAAAAGCTTGCCAACCTTTAGCAAAAGGTGGAGAGGGACGTTTGTTACGACATCTGTATGCTGTTTTAGCTACTTGCTGATCTATTTCAAAATTTAACCCTGAATTATCTGACATGAAAATCGTTTTTTTTCTTCTTTTTATTGAAACAAAGTTATTTGTTTTTGATATTCAATTTCAACATTTGTAAAAATTAGTAAAAAAAATAAAACGAACAAAATGAAAAACTTGTCGAAAATCAATCGGAAAATTTTCAGTGCCACATGTAGGCTCACGTCTTATCAAAAAATCTGCTAAAATTCAAATAATTAATTAAACTTAATAAAACTTTCGGTATTTATTAATTGATTACTGGAGCTGAAAAGGTTACTCTGTGAAAAAATTAGTGAAAATATATTTTTTTTACATAACACCCCAACCCCCAATTTAATTTCATGACTTCTCAATAAATATCGTACAGAACCAAAAGGTGTTTGCATTGTTAAAAAATAAGTCCCTGAAGAATTCTAATCAATTTAGTTCTTTTTTCTAAAATTAATCTAATGAGGGTTGATTAATGCCCTGACTCCAGAACATTTAGATTTGCAATATAAACTAAAGTAATGCTTTGTTTAGCAACTTTTCAGAGTTTTTTGTTGAAATATATTAGAGATTTATGATATGTAAAGCCTTTTGTCAACAATTCATTCAATAAAAGTCGACCGACTGCCTAACCAGAGTTGTTACTTGCAACATGTGCCTGGTGATCCTTGCATACAGGCAACTTAGGTCATCTGCGAGTTGTCAGTACTCACCAGTTGAAACCCATATAGCATTTTGGGGGACTTATCCAGACTGACTCTGTAGTATCGGCAATCTCGGCAGAGCCAAATAGCTCCACTCAGAGAACAAGTTGCACAACAGAGTTAAAATTAGAAAAGGACCAGAGATGTCTTAAGCAGAGAGAAATTACTGGTAGTAGAAAATGGAAAGTTTCAAGTTAAAAGAGAAAAAGGAAAACACACACACCCACACACATGTATATATATATATATATATATATATATATATATATATATATATATATATTAACTTGAAAATTACATAATGTATAAAACAGACTTTTGTGAAAAGTAAAAATCATTGACTTATAAAAATTGACCATATATATGGATCCATTTATCAACATACGCATGTATAAGTACACACACTGATACACACACACACACACACATATTTATACGTGTATATATATATACATATATATATATATATATATATATATATATATTTGTGTATATTCATTTGAAAATTGCCTAATGTATAATACAGACTATTCAGAAAAGTAAAAATCCATAATACATAAAAATTGACTAAGTATATATATATACATTTGTATTATGAAATGGACATATTTGGTCTAACAAAATGAATCATTAATTGTGTTATTATACATCAAAATTTATTTGAGATGATCTCCAATTGACAGGTTCAATTCCTGCAGCAGCTCCATTTTCTTTAATTGATAATTCTATTCATGTTGTCTAGAGCATGTAATATATTAACTGTGTAACAACGGGAGGTTATCTCAAATAAGTTTTCATATGATAACGCAACTTGTAATTCATATATAAGCACACACACACACACACACACACATATATATATATATATATATATATATATATGTTTATACACATACACACACAAACATTGGGATTAAATTTGTAGATTGTATTAAAAGCAATTTCTTCTCTCAAAGCTTTCGGAAATTATGGCTCACATTGTGAATATCTTGGTTTTTCTGCAAATAGTACTGTTAACCTAGAATTTGGGCAATATGAATCCAAGTATCTTTTTCCAAATACTTGTATACAAATTCTGTATGAATTAAAGAAAAAAATATATCTATATCTTTACATATACACTACACTCCTTGCAGAAAAGTTGTGGTTAGCAAAGCTTTATTAATAACTGTGTGAGAAACTATGATTTTTCATAGTTTTCAAGTTGGCTTCTTAGTTTATGTTCTGCAGCATTCACACTTGTTTTCTTAAAAAATTCTGATTTCAAGAGGGATCACTGCCCAACAAAAGGTGAGAGTAACTCTTTCATTGATTATCCCTTTTTCGAATTTATCGATTCTCCTGACACAGCATGCTGCCAAAAGACATTGGTCATATGATGGTTTCTACTCAATGACTAATCAGACCGGTCAATATAAGCATGAAACTTCATTTATATATGCATCAAACTTTTTTTTTTACCATCTGACCAACCCTGCTTGACAATTAAATAGATATCAGAACCCTAACAGCTGGCATCGAGCCATTGACTGCTGGCCCACCGTCCAGGCCTCTAGTTCTTAGACGTATACGAGGCAACTGATATGGTATTAGCGTGTTTATTAATATTCCTTTATATCCAGTCAATCTATCATTGCAATCTTTCATCGCCTTTTCAATTAGATCTGCTTCTTAGCTGCATTTGGCCCCAAGATTTCTGATTAGTATTGACATTAGTAAAATGAAATTTGGACATTAAGCGGATAAGTGGAATTAGTAAGTGTCTTTGGCTCATCGTCTGTTGCATCTCATTAGTTCAGTCAGTGATTCTGCAGACAATGTCACTAAATGGAATTTGGCTAAATAATATCAGTCACATGCAGAAATACATATGTGTATGTTGCAATAAATGTACATATGTGAAATCTTTCATATATATATATGTATATATATATATATATATATATACATGAATATATTGCTATCAATATAAATATTCATGTACGAGTGTGTTTGTGTGTATGCCCAAATATGAGCTGATCTATCTAGCTATCTATCTATGGGTAAAATAGCTGGGTGAACTTGGCTCTCTAGCCTTGAGAGGCAACCACTCCAAGAGATGGGCAACCCTAAATTCAAAACCAGCTGAGATCAATTGTTCCTACCTCTAAAAATATACACCTATGAGTATGTGGATGCACCCAGATATGTTTGTAAAACATGCATATTCATGAAGAGTGGAAAGTTAATGTAGAACATATTTGGGCAGATATTCTTACTTGTACTTAGATTGGTTAAATTTTCTACAAAGATTGCATATATTCACAAATGATGTATAAGAATATTGATTGGCAAATGGCTTTTTGTGTGTGTGTGTGTGTGTGCGTGCATGTGTGTGCATGTGAGTGTGTGCGTGTGTCTACAAGTGTTAACCCAGAAAGAAAATACAAAGACGCATAGGTAGAAAGATGGGTGGAGAAATATGAAGAGGTCTTCAAAGAAATGGCAATGGCCAACAGAAATAAATAAATTGTAAGTTTACATAGATACATTTTATAATGATGTATCTGCATGAATACAAAGATACAGTAAGAATACATGTACGTAAAAAAATAAAAATATACAAAAATACATATGTGCATGTATATAGAGGAAAATACATACAGTACCTGTTGCATATATATGCTTCTATGCTTCTGTTTTCATATATATATATATATATATATATATATATATATATATATATATATATATATGTGTGTGTGTGTGTGTGTGTGTGTGTGCATTAAACATAGACACATACACACACACAGGGACATACACACACAAGTTGATCCCAAAGTTTCCATCTTTTTTTGACAAAATCTTTTATTCCTATAAATTCAAAGTGTCAGTTTTCAATCATCGGAGTATTTTCCTTGGTTTTCTATGAATTACCATGTTTTAGGTAAATTTTTGTGTTAAGATATATAAACACAGTAAAAAAGAAAAAAAAAAATATATATATATATATATATATATATATATATTTAAAACAAAACACATATGTATGTACACCAGAAGTCCATACTCTAACAACGAGAAGAAAGCATTTAATCTACTCAACGAATATTCATTTTTCTACCTAACCTTTCCCCTTGTCATAGCACTTAATTCAGTAGATAATATTAATCTCATAGGTTAAGCATTATACAGTGAAAACTTAAGATCAAAATTTAGCTATTAACCATGCGTCAGGCTGCAGAGTTATTGATGAACCCTTGTGGAATCAGCCAATTAATTTATACAGATCTTAAAAGCTTCTTTCAATCAGCATGAATCACAGTAACCAGAGGCATAGCAAGAGATTTGGGGGATTAGGTCGCCTCGTTGGGGCCCTCTCCAACATTCAGTGATATTTGTCAGTAGAAATGCAGTGGGTCAACCACTATTTATAAAGCTTTTGACCCTCTCTTATTATGGACCCGAGTGGGGTTTGGGCGTTTTCAAATAGCTCCCTCTACCCCACTGTGGCTAGGCCCCTTCCAATGACCTTGTAAGTAAATAAATGGAGATGTACTGAACAGAGGCAATAATTGATTTAATTATTAAAAGGATTTATTGAATAACAGAAAGCAGATACAGACAAACAGAAAAAATCAAGATGAAATGGAAGGAGAAATATTGATTGAGTGAGACAAATTTTGCTGAGTCATTAAGAAAGGTGAGGTGAATTTGTCTTAAAGGTTCAGAAGCATTATCAGATGAAAACATGAAATCTTCAACATTGACTGACAGTATCACAACAGTGAGCTTTTGAATTCTTTCTTTCCATCTTTCTTTCTTTCCATCTTTCTTTCTTTCTTTCTTTCTTCATAGTTTTCTCTCTCCCTCTAATCACCCCAACCTAGTCACTCTTTCCTACTTTCCTTCCGTCTTTCTTTTGTTTTATCAAAGGCATCAAGTAAGAGTTTAGATTCATCATTTTGGAAATCAATTATATATATATATATATATATATATATATATATATATATATCAGCTACAATCATTATGTATCTTGATATAATTCATCAAAAGTATGTTTGTCCGTCCGTCTGTATATAAATCATTTACATATATCAGTTATATTCCTTTCAGCTACAATCATTATGTATCTTAATATAATTCATCAAAAGTATGTTTGTCCATCCGTCTGTGCCTATAGCCAAAACCGCTCAACATAACACCATGAAATTTTTTGTGGGTACTATTGGGACTCTGGAGTAGGTTTTTAGCAAATTGGTTTTTGAAAATCGTCCCCCGAAAGATATTTTTAGAGGGATGCTTGACTCACCATAAAAATTTATCCTGGAATGAATACATTTTTTGTATCCATGTTGCTAAGCAGTATTATGTTGCAGCCTGTGTTAGTAAGGGTGGTTGATATAAAAGTTTGAATGAATGAGAAAGAGAAACAAAAAAAAAAGAAATGACTGAGAGAAAGAGATAAATAGTTATACACTTGGATACATGTAACCAAAAGTTTATCTGCTTGTATAACAAGTGAGTGTGCAGAGTCAGAGGGTTTGTTTCTCTTTGAAATCTTTTAACAGCATTAATTAAGAAAAAATCAATACCCATATGTATTTTTTATGATAATGAATTTTTTTACATTACATGGCTTTGGTACACTATACATATATATATATATATATATATATATATATATATATATATATATAAGCCTTACCACTTAAACATAAAAGTTTATGTCAATTCAGTCAATTGTTTCCAAACATTTTTTTAGTAATTTATGTAAGCTTTCCAATGGGATCATGTATAAATGAAGTTTTACACAAAATTAGATGTTATGGTACTATGTATGAATCTTTTTTGTTGGAATCATTAGTTGTTTCTCATATAACCGTTTCGGGGATGTAAAAACAAAACAGTTATAGTAACATGTTTATCAAACACCACCTGCCCTTGAGCTACGATTTTAAGATTTAGCTTTATTTTATCATTTTTAGGGCCATGTCATGATGCATGTAGTTTATCATTTTACAATTGTTATTACCATAATGTATTGTATCACTAGGTTATCTTATATTACACATCATTTAATTTTTTGAAGCAAAAATATGAAGTTTACCAAAGACATATCTAATGATGAGGAATCAGTAAATATAACAGCATTGTGTCCATGTCTCTTCTGTTGTGTGTTTACCCATGTGGATATTAAATCTATTTAGTCAGATTAAATCTTAGACTGCATGCAAACCAACATATCATATCATCTTTAAGAATACTAGTTAGTCAGAAAATATTGTTTTAGTTGATTTTCTACCAAAATATCCAAAGAATTCGACAAAATATTTCAAGATCACTGAACTTAGACAGAATTATCCACGTCTCACACCATCTCACTTCCTTTGATATCCAAAATTTCTTTTAAGTAAATTAACTTACAGGATGGGAACAAATAGCTACTATACTCAAGGAAAATGTAGACCTAACAATGAACAAGGACCAGATTGTCAAACATGCCCAAGAATTTTACCAAAAGCTCTACTCCTTCAAACAAGGAAAACAAAACAATAAACAGGATGCGTAAGAAATGAGCAATCTGTTTGAGGATTTCCCATGGGAGGTGAAACAAGCCATCAAGCAAACAAACAAAGGGAAGGCCCCTGGACTAGATAAGATCACTATCAATCTACTCAAAAGAGCTGGTAAGATGATCACATGGAAAGTAGCCATTTTATCAAACTTATGCCTAAAACAAAGTAAAGTCATAGAAGATTGGAACACAGCAATCATAATGCTGTTGTATGAAAAAGGAAACCCACTAGATCTTAATAACTATAGCCCAATAAGTCTACTAAACTGCATCTACAAACTTGTCACCTGAGTTATTACTAACCAAATCACCAAAATGCTAGATGAAAGCCAACCACAGGAGCAAGCTGGCTTTAGAAGAAGCTACTCAACCATTGACCATCTCTAAAGCAGCAGAATACAAAATACCAGTCTTTGTAGCTAAGAATTTTTTTTTGTCATGACTACGCACCTGCTCATTCTTCGAGGGTAGTAACGATTGTCCTATGAGAATTTCCTGGGCCATTAAGTCAAGGAAGAATATTTTGAAATTTTTGTTGGGGATCCAGGAATTCTTTTTTCAATTACTATTGAATACAAACTAAAAGTGGTAAACTTTTCCGCTCTAATTGCATGCTGTGTCTAATTTTTCCCCTGCTACACTATAGCTACATATTTCAATAACACGAAATCCTCACCTATAAAAGAATAAAAAAGTTTTTTCTTTGTATTCACTACAGTAAAGGGAGGGGTTTCATTTACCTGAGGGTTTAAGATGCCATCAAATACAATAAAACATTCTTGAGATCAACAGATTTTATCTGATGTATTATACTCACCCACGTACTCAATATGTTTGGAGATTATCACAAAGAAATTCACAAGTACTGTCGGAATTATCATTATAGTTATCTATTTTATATTTGGTTACCAGCACAAAAATGGGTTCAAATTCTGGCAAGGGTTGTATATATTCTCTTCACGCTAATGCCTTTGGGAAAAGCATGAATTCACCTTTTTTTCCCTCTGCTTTGTGTAAAGTAGCAGGGCAGCTTGGGCTCTCTTGCTTCATGGGGAAAGGTTACTCAGTATTTAGAACCAGGATAGAATCCGTTCCTCCCTCACCTATGGGTTAAAATAGCAAAAAAAAGGGGTGGGGATTGCAATATAATAGTTACAGATGATTGATATATAAATTGAAGGACCAATCAGATCCAGGATCCAGGATGTTACTCTCAAAAGCAATTCTTAATCATTATTATCTGAAAGAGTTTACAAATAGCCATTTTTATCAGATCATTAATTTGAACCATCAGAATCATAGAATGTTTCACATTCATGAATATTCTGATGGTTCTTTCTTTGGGCAATTTTTTACAATAGGGTAATTGGCTAATTAGCGTGATTAATTGGCTCTGAATGAATAATGTTCTAATTAATAGCAGTCTTGTGAGACTTGCATGCGGTAAGATTTTAATTTTACAAAATAATCATTATTTTCTGGCCAACAATATTTCATCAGCTCTTCACCTTTTGTTGATACCTAAAGTTCTAAATTTCAAAGCCTATTCATCAAGAAATTCTGTTATTTGAACACGGTGTAAGATTAATTGTTTCATAATCAAAAATGTTCTGTTTTTGAAGGATAACCCAGTTGTTTTTTCGCATTTTGAAAGCAACAAAACTTCAGCAGCAATTTGAATAACTTTGTAGTGACATTCAAATTATTCAAAGTGACCATAACGGTTAGTATGTATAGAAAAATTCAAACTTAACAATTAAAAAGTAGTTCTTTTTTTCTTTGTTATCTGTGGCAGTCAAAATCGATTTTTCATTGTGTCCAGATTGAATAGGAGTAGGATTTTATTTGATTTTCAATCAGCATAGAATTATGAAATTTACTCTCAATTCAATGTAAAAGTAGACTCCTTTTCCCAATCTTAGAACAATAAAGCTCTTGAAATAAGCTCACACGAAAAGATCTAAGATCTAAAATCTAAAACCAACTCTGATTCTGAGATGAGTAAGCAATTTTAGCCCTGAGCCTTTTCACTGCCAATAATGCTTGCAACTACATCCATGTGTTTACTATATAAAGAAATGTAAGAGACACAATAGCTCTCTATTTTGAATCGTATCACATGGAGGTGAGGTCCGTCTATTTTCACAGATGGAAAATAGGTTTTAAAATGATTTTGTCACTTTCTCTCTAAACAAGCTTCATCTTCAAAATTGTGTGTACAATCAATTGTTTGTTTTATTGATATTATGTTGTGTGGATGTTTCTTTATTTGCTAAATCACATTCTTTTGTTAATTATTAAATGGTTATACCTTTAAAGAAAATACATTTCTTGCTTGTATTTTCCTTTGCAGGTATTCTATTGGTATATTTGATTAAAGAAAGAAATTCTTACACTTCATTCCAGTAATGACCCTACAACTGATATTCAATGAAGAAATATTCATCAGAGAATTCATCTTCCATGGCGAAACCAAACCATTAAAAACAATACTCATTCATAACAAATTCAACAGTGGTGATCATTATATTACCATAAATTTGTAAATGAATGATCAACCTTATGATTTTTGGAGAGAAAATTATAAATATTACTTGACGGAATTAATATTTCTATCCTAAGATTCCTTAGCTGCCAGGTCATTACCCTTTTGTCTCTCATGATGTCAGTGATGACAATGTCAGTTGTAATGACTATGCTCTTCAATACACATTAATCTATTAGGACCCAGGCCTCATCTTGGTCGATATTGTCACAACTTATTAACCTTTTTACTTCCCAACATTCTTCGGACATCTGTGGTATTCAATAACTGCTGTGTATGTATTCCAATTTTTAGCTATGAATTATCTCCCCTGCAAAGGAGAGTTTGTTTTATTTATGGATCATTCAAGTATTATGATGAATTTTTCAAAACCTGCAATATCTGATGATTCTAAATGTCACCATTATTGATATGTTGACAGATTATATGATCTATGAGAGCAAAAATTGGGAAGTTAGAACCCCTCAAAATTAATAGGCAAGCAAACCATTCAAGTTACTGTCACAAACACCACCATGTTGGCTGTTGGGATACTCTGGACAGGGTTACTGCCACAGGTACAAAAAGGTTGGCTACATGGCTTTTTTCTGTTCGAATGTGATGAAATGCTGCTATATATGCATGTTTAAACACTAAATATATAAAAAAACATTTTTTTCAAAATTAATATTGTTGTAGTGAATTATTTCTAAATATCTGTTAATGCTATTTATATGAACATCTCAATGGGCTTTATGGATTTTTATTATGTGGTCCTGATTGTAAGTTGTAATGGAAAAAAAAACAAAATTTGGACATTATTATTTACTGAAAATGGGGTCTAATCCAAATTTTGCTTGCATAAATTCTCTACTTTCTCCAATCGGGCCACCTACCCTACATTTTGCCAAAAAGTCTTCAGTTGTCCATGGCTTTTTTCAGACATTCAAATATTTTCAGACTTTTGTGCATCCATAGCTCCCAGCACACTCAAAATACAGAGTAACATATACTGCTGGTATGTGTATATATATATATATTATTGTGTCATCCACAGACTGCTGTTTCGTTGTATTACAACTCTTCAGTGTGGCTATAGATTATTTGTTATCCTATCCAGTACTACAAGGCCGGATTGAAACCTTCGCTTCAGATGTGGAGACCGATATCCTACCACTGTGCTAGGGTACTGGACGAAAGTAAGGCTGACTTTAAGTGATATATATATTTAGCTTAAAATCCCCATCCACTAGAGTGCTCTATTCCTATGGAAGAGCATTGCATAAGCTTACAATGAATGAGTTACCTCACTTAAAGATTGCTCAACGCTGAACAGAGGTGCGTTAATTATTGTGTTATCCACAGACAGCTGTTTAATTGTATTACAACTCTTCAGATATGTATACATATATATATATATATATATATCACTTACCCACAATGCATAGCCCCTGGCAGTGGACTCTGGTTCCACATGGTACATTTTAATTCACACTCACACAATGCACACCACTGATGATGGGAGAAATCCCGAAACATGTATGGACTATTGACATATAAGGATTAATAAACCTTACCACCAAAAACTTCACTCCCGAGTCTGTCTCACTCTCTAAAGTACACATTATATATATATATATATATATATATACATATATATATATATATATATAGTGATAGATCCAGGATTTTGAACAGTTGGTGGGGGTCAAAAATTTTCTTCACTCCATCTATTGATTTAGACGATGAATATAATTTTTTTTTTGTTATTTTTAAGCCAATTTATGATTATTTGGGATAGATAATTTTTTTCATTTATAAAATTTCTTTTTGTAGACATTTAAAAAAATTCTCAATTGTTCTTTGCCTTAGCTCTGATATCTGTGCACAATATATACACACATGCACACAGATATATATATATATATATATATATATATATATATATATATATATATATATATATATATATACACCATATTTCCTGGCTGTTAAGACACTACAACTGGTTAGACAAATCCTATATTTTGCTAAAATCTTTTGGAAAATATTTGAAGCTTAAATAATATACCATACTAGCAATTCCAAACCACTGACTCCACAGTTTAATTTTTCTTTCTGACACAACTAATTAACCCATTTTAGACTTATTATCGAATATCTTTCAGAAGAAGAAGGGCTTTATATTAGCCAGGAAATATAATATGCATAAAATTCCATAACTTGGGAAGAGATATTCACCCCAAAGATACTTTGAAAATTAGCCACAATCCCCTATCCCAAACTGTACGACATCATAGGAACCAAAATTATCATTTTGAAAGAGAAAATCACTTTGAATGCACAAAATTATAAGAGAGGTACATGTATGACAACATAATATTCAGATTGCAATAAAGTCTTGAGCAAGACTTGTTAATACCATTTGCCTTTCTGTTAGAGATGTTATCATCATCATCATCAACAACAGCCTTTTTATATCTGTCTTGGGGCATAGACCTTCCCAAAGATTTGCCAGACCTCTCTAGCACAGGCATATATCATATTAATATTTCTTGCACCTGTCTAATGGTGGCCATAACCATTGCATATGATCTTTGTGGATCCACTTTGTGAGTTGTTATGTCCCATAGTTGTCTGACATTCTTGCAACATTGTCTGTCCAATGCTATTTGAGTTTTCTGATAGATTGTATGACACTTATTTTTTCCTCTAATATAATGTGATGTTTAGCATGATCCTCTTTTGTGTGCGTTGCATGATTCTTAGTTTGAGGGCCAAGTCTTTGGTTTGGTTTGATTACATAATTATCAGGAAGTTTTAACCACACCCTTTTTCAAAACTAATAGGATTGTTTTATTCTGGACTGTTGAGCTGGCTATGCCAAAAGCTTGCCAACCTAGGGTAATTACTCATTTGAGTTTTTTGTTTTAGATGATGATGATGATAATGATGATGATGAGTCTTTTAGCATCCATCACTGGACATAGACCTTCCACAAGATTCACAAAACCTCCAGATTGTCATCTTATTTTTTGCTGGACACAGTTTCATTAATGATCCCTAGGGATCCATGTTGTGAGACATGATGTCCAGCAGTTGCCTGACATTCTTGCAGCATGTCCAGTCCATTACCATTTAAGTTTTTTATGGTATCTCGGACTATTGTTTTTTCTCTGCTTTACTGTGCTGTCTCCATGTTAAATTGAGCATGATTCTTTCCTGTGTACATTGTATGGTTCTTAGTTCATCTAGCATTATCTAGAGATCATGAAGATTCTCAGCAAAAAGAATAATATGGTCAGTTATTTGCCCTCTATCCTAATTGCTTCATCTTCTAACTCTAGGTTTCTGAAGATCATTTTGAGGCAGGCTGGGCTGAGTTTTGGTGAGCTGGTCTTGCCTAGTCTTATCCCTTTTTTGAGTCAAAAGGGTTCAGAGTCTTTATGTAATCTGATAAAGGAACTGCTGTGTCATTACCAAATGGCAATGATCAATAATCGAGTAGCTTCTTCTGAAGCCAGTCTGACTGTATCCTCTTACATAATCAAAGTTAACATTGATTAAAAACGCTCCTAACCACACACATGCCTTCCCTAATCCTTCACTGCTTTTAAAATTATGTACTGTATTCTTATGAGTTTTGAATGTAAATGAAGTAGATCTCTACATCTACCTGGGACAACGAATCTCCATGAGACCATCAGAAGAAGAAGAGATCAAGCGGAGAATCACACTAGGATGGCAAGCCTTTGGCAGAGCAAGCTCAACCGTCAAAAATAAGAAGATTCCATTAGTCCTAAAAAGAAAGGTGTATAACCAATGCATCCTCCCAATAGTCACTTATGGAGCTGAAACATGGAACCTAATCAAGAGAAAGTAATTGAGAACCATGCAATGTGCACATGAATGAATTATGCTGGGCCTCACATGGAGAGACCACATGACAGCACAGTGCATCCAGAAGAAGGCAGGAGTCAGGGATATCATAGAATCCATTAAAAATCTCAAATAGCGGTGGGCTGGCCATGTTGCAAGAATGGTGGACAACTGACGGACAATGTGACTCATGACATGGATCCCAAGAGATCACATGCACAACCAAGGCCAGCAGAGTATTGGATAGAGAGACAAGCCAGACAAATTCAGAAAGTACTGGCTCTGTGACGCCCATAATAGAGAAATGTGATGAATCCCTGGAGAAGGTCTATGTCCAATAACGGACATTGAAAGACTGATGATGATGAATCATTCATCGACACTGGAAACATAATATCATAAGGCATGACTTCTTTTTACCCAGATGTTAGCTATGTTTCCTAATACTGCCTGTTTCAAAAAAACACAAAGAATTATACAGTGTGACTTTCTTGTCTTTGTTAGTCTACTTCTTTATGCAGAGTGGGCTGATTTTTCTGTTTGCCTCTCAATCATCAATTCTAATAATACAATGAATGCAATGACTTTTTCTTTCAAAATTGGAAATAGATTAAGAGATGAGGGTTTTCTTTACAACCTTGATCTTTGATCTAGAGAAGAATAAAAACAGCACAAGGAACATTAGTCTGGTTCCATAGTTAAAACTCAGATCATTCACTTTCCATGCAGTGAGGAGCCTGCTAGCCAGATTAGCTGTTGATATCAAATTTGATCCTCATTAAATGTTCCATAAATATAACCTTTTCTGTACACATTGATAAAAACATTGAATGGTCATTTCGTTATGTGCTCCTTCTTCATGAATAAAAAGTATTTCTCTTTGATATTGCGCATAATGATCACAAATCATCCCAGACATCATTTCTTATTTTCTTCAAAAAATCTATATGTTTACTTACATTTTTATTTTTTGTGATAGAAATTTTAGTGACATTAGAGGAAAAAATTATAAATTTGGCAACCATCAAATTTTTTTTACATTACTGAAAATTTTATATATTTGGTGATCATCAAGTTTATTGGCATTATAAAAAATATCATCTATCTAATGACAACCAACTTTATAAATCAGGTGACTATCAAGTTTGGTTACATTACGAGAATGAATTATATCTCCACTCATGGTATAAATGAAAATAACATTTATTTCCAGACAATTTGAGTATTTCAAAGGATATACATGTAGACTTAAACCAGATTTGTGAAGAAAACAAGTCTGGTTAGTCAATGAATAGAGATCATCAACATCTTTTGGTAGCATGCCGGGTTGGGGTGATCAATTAAAAAATTGGAAAAAAGGTGATCAATGAACGAGTTGCTTCTTACACCTTTTTTTGACAGTGATCACTAAAATAGTTGCGATATTCAGAAAACAAGCGTGAATGCTGCCAGACACAAACTAAGGGATCAATTTAGCATAAACTTACATTGTACCCAGACCGTACGCTAAAAAACATTGAGATGAATACTTAAGAAGGGAAAAAAAAAGAAGATTTTTCAATACATAATTGAATTTTTACTAATTGCTTAAATTTCCAATCTTCTAGCTCCATTGGCGTGGTCTCTATGCTTGATACGTACATAGCCGGCCAGAGCCACTTAGAAACTGAAGAGACTATCCAGAATTTTGGTGACAGTTTGGATTGACAGTTTCTAAAATTTGCCACATTAAAATTTTAAAATAAGCAAGCACAGTTCGGCTTATCCTTTATCCTTATTCTACTTTAATCTACTTTTCATAATGCCTGCATCTTTAAACCTCTGAATTTTAAATTATTCATTGTATACCTGACATCTTGGAAACTTCTGATGTTGAATGAATAATGTGTTAACTTGATAGTGTAATCATTCATTTGTGCAATTGCATTACAAGTTTCTCTTCTAACCAAGAGTACAATATTCCTATATTCCTATAAAAACCTTTCATAAGCTGAAATACCATAAAGCAAATAAGCAATTACCATTCACATGGGAAAATGTTTCAAGCATTCACAGACCCCAAAATGACAATGATAGTATGTTAGGCTGTTATGCATGTTATGTGTGTCAGAGGTTGGGATGATGGCAGTTGTGACAGGCTGGGGTTTATAAGAGAGAAGGAAGAAGATGTGTGCTGCATCTATAACAGCTAGCTGCAAATAAACGCTCTTTTGGCTTTTTGCTTCTCTTTGTGAAAGTGATATAAAGTACACTTTCAAAAAGAGAGGGATACCTGTAATGTGTAAATTCAGTGAATATATAACAAAAGTGAATAATTTCAGAAACTGTCAACCAAAACTGTGAACATAGGCTTCTCCAGTTCACAAGGAGGTCTGGATGGCTATGTATATATCATGCATACCGGTTGCACCGACGGGGCTATAGGACTGAAAATTTGAACACTTATTATGTCTGGTAAAAACGTTTATTTTTTTTGTTTATTTTCTTTAAGCTTCCCCATAAATAGGTTTTTAGGGGGAAGGACAATTTACAATGTAGATTTTTGCTAAATTGGTCTTTTAGTATATAACTTCAATGATCAAGCTTGTTTTTTTGAAAACGGCCCAACATCATCATCATCATCATCATCATCATCATCATCATCATCATCATCATCATCATCATCATCGCCTTTTAGTAATTTGAAATGCTTTCATTGTGCTTCAAACACTCAGGCCATTAATTGATCACAATAAGCATGATTTCCATCAGAAAATGGATGGCAGCTTTCACTAGAAAACGTTCGAAACATTCCTATTTGGGGTTTCTTTTGCTACGAACAATTCTTTCCAGCTCTGACCACAATTTATTACCGGTAATCCAGAGAGTTGAGAGCCAGACTTCCAGAGAGCAAATCTTGGAACATCGTTGCCGTGAGCCAGAGCAGAGTCCTGTTTGAATGACCAATTCTCTTCATGGAATATGGCCTCATTGAGATGTTTAACTGAGACCTTTGCTAAGATTGTTGACATATACATGGACAGTTATTTGAACTCTTTTTTTACGAAAATGAAGCCGAGTAACACCCTTATATCTTACTCCCTACCACACCATGAGTGAAGAGAGATGATGGCCTTGCTTAACTTGACCTCAAAAGTTTCCTGGAAACTATGGGTATAGACTGTATCATTTCGGAAATCGAAACACTTCACCTTTGAAAATCTTCTCAACAGTGGAAAAGATTCCTCTGTGATCATTGTTTGCATCCTGCTGAGACAACAATTTTGATCTCAGCTCACTGATTTTCATCAGAGCCGGAGTTAACACACATCCAGTTCTGTGATGATAGACATGCAGTTCGAGATCAATGTTGATCAGCCTGGTTATTAATCTGGATGAAATTATCATCTCTCTAGCTAGGATTTTCTGTTTTCTCAAAGGATTTCTCTGGATTCTGTTTGCCACGGCTTTGATGGCATTGCAGGTCCTTATGCTACAAAGAGGGCCCAGTCATTGTATATCTTTGGTAATCTGATGTCCAGTGAATCTCTTTATGGTACAATATAAAAACATTCAACAGATCCCAAATGATTTGAACCGTTTGAAAATAGAAGAAGGTTCATGACTAATCTTATGGAGGCTGATCATTGTGGTTCTGTTTTCTTTTTCATCAAATTTCACTATATTTATCAAATCACATGCCTGATAATGAGAAGAAAGAGCAAATTTTCTATTGAAAACAAAAATCAATTATATCAAAAGTGTTGAAAAATATACAAAAAAATTTGTTACAGTATTTAGGGCAGTACTGAATATATATATTCATATATATATATATATATATATATATATATATAGAGAGAGAGAGAGAGAGAGAGAGAGAAAGATAGTGAGAGAGACATATATATATATATATATATTTATATATATATATATCCGCTGCATATTTGGGCTGTGGAAAGGTTGACAATATGGTAAAAAGAAAAAGAAACTATTTAGTGTATCACAAATTTTTATCAGGGAGCTTACTTATTTATGTATATTTCACTCATGGACCCAGGGTTTTGTCAGAGCTTTGTGAGCAAAATTTGTTTTGAGGGAAATGGTGAGAATTATAGAAATACCCAGATGGTAGTTGGGAGTAGAGAAATAGTTGGGTATGGATGGAGAAAAAGTGGTTTTAGTGTATTAGAGGGGAACAGTTTTTCCTGATACATGTAAATTGGGTCTCAAGACAAATGGATGTCTGTTTTATTAGAAAAATTAGTTTTGGTGAGGGAAATGGGGGTCCTGGTGATATGGTAGATATGGAAAAAAGGGTTAGGGTTATTTAGGGGGCATTATTTGTTGAAGGGTTTATGTAAAAATGAGTGTATAAGAGGATTTAGGAAAAAATCATACCTTTAGCCAGCATCAAATTTGTTGTTGCTTCTTGAATGAGGTGTTATTTTATGCTGTTTTACAATTAAGTTTGCTAGTGGTTGGGCTTGTTGGAAATAACCTGGGCATTGGATATTTCTATCACTGACCAAGATGAGAGCAGATTCAATGCTCTTGCTTTTGGATTGATTATTTGTCCTTTTTAGGTTGAGATTGTGCTGTAAGTGAGTTTGATGTTGAACCAAAGTGTTTAATTGATTATCCAATATAATGTTGCTGTGGTGTTTGTAAATTTACTTTTTGAGACACCTGGCTGTCTCTCCTATGTAGTATAAGTTGTGGTTAGAGTGAATATTTTTGATAGTGGTTGATGTTTTTGATATGATGTGTATACCTAGTTCTTTCAGTTTTTTGTAAAGCTGTGTCGTAATTGAGCTGGTGTGTAACATGATATGTTTTTCTGTGTTCTCGTTCTTTTGGCTTTCTTTTTGATACTTGTCCTCTGCATCAAATGCACTTTTTGTTGTTCCTTTTGCATGAAAAAGTAGGGGAAGTTGAAAGATCTGAAAGATTTCTCAATGTATTTCTCTTCATTTTCCAAGTGTTGGGGGGGGGGCTGCAGATTCTGAGGGTCCTTTGATAAAAACCTTTAACTATGATAGATTTGATTTTTGTAGTGTGACGTGAGTAAAAGTTAACATGGTTGTTTTTGTCAGTGACCTTGCGGAAGACACAGCTATTGGCTCTGTGCAGCAGTATATTGAAAAAAGGTGAGGTGACATAGGATTCACATTCATATGTGAAATTTATAGATAGTTCTCACGAGGATCCATTTGTCAGCCGTAGAATGTGCTAACAGAACCTGGACAGAATCTTCATTTTTTTCAAAAGATCAGGTGTCACAACAAAGTTATTAAAAATAGCATTGTATAATGTAATATGGTTAAGTAGACTGCCAAGATATAAATATAGATCCGCTTTAAATTGGGCGTAACTTTTGAGACACCTTGAATAACCTTTCCAGTCGACCGTTAAGAAACATTAAGAAAGAACATTTAATGGTCATTTTATGTTCATTCTTCACGAATAATAAGTATTTCTTGCTAAGTCTATATTGTACATAATGATTGCAAGTTATCCAATACAAATTATATTCTATTTTCTAAAGAGAAAAATTGTACTTTTATAATCATTTTTTGTGATAAAAAAAAACACATGCTTTGTACAGTCAGCAAGAGGAGGGAGATGAAGAAGATGAATTGTTGAAAGAAGTTCAACTATAATCAATACCCAAGTTGTGCTTCTCTTGGTTATTTCTTTCTTCTTTTTAGACAAAAAAAAGCACTCCACTTTCACCAAGATCTACATTAAGTAAAAAGTCCTGATGAAAATTTGCAGAAAGCAAAATTCCTGGCAAAACTGGCAAAACTTGATACCAGATAGGGTAGACTAAGCCTCTCAGTTTAATTTAACAATAAAATTGTTTCTGAAATAGAGCTTAATCTGAATTATTCATGAAGAAAATTTATATGACCAGAAAGAAAAATGCAAGACGGACACTTTTCAGCACAATAGTCTACTAACAAAGTAATTTCTTTTCTTATACACATTACCTGGCCTCCAAAATAGCATTGCACTGAATTAGCTTCATACATTAATAAAACGTTGTGTTCACCAGAGTGATTTATGCAGTTTTGAATGTTATGCACAGTGACAGTAATGAACCTTTTTGTAGCTGCATAATCTCCAACTGTTAACTACAATAAAATTGCTGGGTGCACAAGAACACAGAATGTTGCCCAGTGGAAAAGGCATAGAACCAGTGACCCGAAGGTATGAGATTCAACTACAAGTCATGAGACTATATAGTTATTCATCAAACCATGTTTGGTTATAATGATGCAGTTTTCATGTCAATGAGATCAAAATTTCTATTCCAAGTTAATCAAAACAAATGATTACAGTAAGTACAACACTGGCTTAAAGTATTTTGTCGATTTTTTTTAGTCTATCCTTACCTTTATTGTTGATATCTTTTGCACTATTTTGGCTGATTCATTTTAGAATTTTTGTCCAATGTCAAGTCACAAAACGTATTTGACACTCCTTGCCTCCAAAAAAGAATTAAAGAGAGGAAAATCAGAAAATTCATTGAATACTAGCATGAAATCTTGCATGAGTTCTTGAAACAAGGAATTATCATTATTATGCACTGATTTAGTATCCCCATCTTGGTTGTTATAATAACAAGATTTTGGTTGTTCTACCTTTCAGCCTCCTTCAGATGTCTATTACAGTTGGTAACCTTTTGGAATTTCAAATCAAACCCTTCATCCAATCCACAGAGGTAGATGTTTCTTATTCCTCTGTGCATGCTAGAGAATATCTCTTATCGGTTAGCTAATTCTTGGTCCAAAAAAGTCATATACTCGGATCAATAGAAGAGGTAGGCAAGCCAAATCACAAGGGCAAATTAACTATGAAGAATCAACTGATACGAGGTATCCTGTAGCATGGACAGCGGAACGAGAACAATCTTCCCATGTGGATTTAATAAAGACTTCCCAGAAGGTTACCAACGAAAAATGACACCCGATGAAAACAGGAGGTTACAACGGCCAAAATGTTGTGACGATTAAAATTAAACTAGATGAAACTAATCAAATATATAATCAGCAAAAGAGATGGAGGGACAATTGTTTGGAGGATTCCCACTATGGTCAATACCAATGATGTGATTTTACGTGAATTTTATTCAAACTTCGAAGATTTTTTTCAAATTTAGCCAAATATACAAAAGTAAGTAAATGAAGCTGAAATAGGCAACAAGCAGAGAAGCATTCCTCTCAATATATTGAATCTCTTATACATACATATTCATACTACAATAGGAAATATCTCTGGGAAAAAATACCGGATATATTTGTATTTCTAAGAGATGAATTATTTGAAAAAAAGCTCACTCACAGATCGACAAAGACACGCATACACACACACATATATATAGTCATACTAGAGACTGTAATATATGTGAGGTATTTTAGATTTTACAGGTGCAAGAGTCATTGCAATCGCTTTGTGTAAAAGAAAGCTTGTTAGCTCTTGCACTAACACTGAGATAGATAAAGTGTTATTGCAAAAGGAGCTGGTTTCTCACTTAGCAGCATGCCCTGGTGGGGTAATCAATTAAAAAATGGAAAATGGGGTGATTGATGAATAAGTTATTTCTCCCGTCCTTTGTTGGCCAGAAATCACAAAAAAGAATCTGAATTTTCCGAAAAAAAAAGCATGAATGTTGCTAGGCACAAACTGAAAGAATATTTTGCATGAATTTACATTGCAAATTGAACACTCAACAAAAAGCCTATTTAGGAGGGATTTTCAAAATCTTTGCTCATACTTGAACCCAGGACCTTCTGCATGTGAGGCAGATATGCTAACCATTACATTATCCAAACAGTTTGTTTATTATAGACATAATAAGGAGTAAATGTCCGCATTTTTAGCCCTCTAGCTCCAATTGTGCTGCCTTTATACATGATTCATTCATACAGAGACCAACTTGAAAACTGGAAAATCAATGTTGACAGTTTTTGTTTTGGGTTTTAAGCAAATGAGCTGCAACACATTTGGTTTCATCAATACAATTTTTCTATAACATCATCAACATCATCAGTGTTTTATCGTCCATTGTTGGGCCTAAACCTTGTCAAGGATTTGCCACTTCTCTTTATCGTGGGCATTGCTGTGCAATTATTTTCTGGAGCTGTCTAGTTAGTCCTGCCATCTTATATTCTACTAGCCTTGGTTACGCACTTGATCTCTAGGGATCCATGTTGTGAGTCATGATGTCCAGCAGTTGTCTGCCATTCCTATAAGATAGCCTGCCCATTGCCATTTAGTAATGGTTTCTATGATGTCTTTGATTTGTATTTTTCCCTTAATACACTACTCTATCTTGCAGTCTCTCCATGTAATCTTGAACATGATTCTCTCATGTGCATGTTGCATGGTTCTCAGTTTGTGGGTCAGTTCCTTGGTTAGGTTCCACGTTTCAGCTCCATAGGTGACTATCAGTAAAATGCATTCGTTGCATACTCTTCTTTTTAAGACTAATGGGATATCCTTGTTCTTGAAGGTTGAGTTTGCTCTTCAAAACACCCTAGAGCTATTCTTCACTTGATTTCTTCTTCTTTTGAGGATGTCATGGAGACTCATTGTCCTAGGTATATTTTGTGGTTTCCTTTGTCTAGCTTTGCGTTTTTGATTTTGATTGTTGTGCGTTCATTTTGGACAAACAGATTGGATAAGATTTCTTTTCCAAGGGTTGATTTCTAAATGATCAGAAGTGACTTCGTTTTTTTTCTTCTTTTGGTTTGATCAAAATTTTCCTGAATTAAATTCTGAAATAAGCTCAAGCTGGCATGAGATCTTAAAGGATAGCCAGAAGATAAAATGACTGCAAGGAAACAAACTGTAGCTGCCAACATCAGAGAATGCTATGACCCTTCATCTTTAGACAGTGGAGAAGCAGAATATAGAGAAGAGGTAGGTAGAAGAAAGCTCAAGCTTAGACTGATTTCATATTTATCTTTGTAAAGTCCTTGCCAGTAAAGAAAAAACAAATGGCAGCAGAATTCAAACATACAGACAGACACAGACAACGACACTCACACACATATACACACACGTATACTTATATATATTAACAGAATGTGTACATATATTTAAGTAAAAGTATATGTATTGATATATATGCACAGATATATAGGCAATTATGAGTATATACTTATATATACATATACATACACATACAAGATTGGAATATTCAAAAAATTGACTTAGTCTGATACAGGGTCATAAATGAAGAGCTGTTTTGTTAGGATTGACCTCGCAGGGAATAACCATTATTCTATGCTATTTACCCTTATAGTTATTTACTTATGGTACCTTAGTAAGACACAGAGCCACAGTAGTGGGTGAGCATTAAAATCAGCACACCAATAGATTGGCTTGCAAGATGAGCTTGCTAACCACCCCAACACATACATGCCTCACACATATATAAATATCTATGAACATATATGTATGTATATATGATCATTGGCTATTATAAGTCCACTGCAGGACAAAGGCCTTTCCCATCTCCTTAAATAATGAGAGTGATTGTATCAATCTCTGTCCTGTTTTACTGGTATACTTTTTTTTATCTCATCTCTCTATCTTGTGTCTGGTCTTTTCCTACAGTGTTTGCTGCCTTATAGGCACCAATCGGTCAGCCTTTTTACTCTGCCTGTTGTCCCTCCTGCTTGCTATGTATCCTGTACATAGAGATGCCTCCTAACATTGAAAATACAATTGACAATCTGTGTTTTAATTCTAGCAGTACATATTCTTGGTTCATTTAGCAGTAATGCCTTTGGGAAATGAGAAAAATCCACTTCTCTCTATGCTCTCCTATTGCAAGGTACCAGGACAAAATGACCATTGGGCAAACAAATCTCACACATCTACCTTACTGCCCAGGCAATAGTAAGGAAAATCAAGTTCATAGCCATACTGAAGAGTTGCAATTCAACAAAACAGCTGTCTGTGGATCATATCACTCTCAATTATATATTTTATATAAATGAATATTAATTTATTCATAAATATATATTTTTATTTATATATATATATATATATATATATATATATGTATGTATATATATATATATATATATATATATATATATATATATATATATATATATATACATACATATATATATATATATATATATATATATATATATATGCAAAAGAGAACAATAATGAATATATCGCAAGCATATGTATATGTATTAAGCACATCTCTATAGATCGGTTTTAAATGATGGATTTTGAACTTGACTTGCTGATTGTCTAACTGGTAACCATCACAATACTTGCACCCATCATTATTCTGTTCGCACCTGAAGAAAAACGTACATTATTGACTGTGACAGGGGTCAGTCTATATATATATATATATATATATATATATATATATATATATATATATATATATATATATATATATATATATATATGTATATATACACAAATAAAATTATTTTTATCTAATGGTTTATCACAGATTGAACTATCTGTTTCATAATTAAAAAATTCATTTTAAATCTTTCTTATGAACCAATGAAAAACTTTACTCATTATATATATATATATATATATATATATATATATAAATATATATACATTGACAGTCCCCTGTCACAATTGATAAGGTGTGTCTTACTTGAGGTGTGATTGAGATAATGAGAGGTACGAGTGTTGTAATGCTCAACGGTTAGACAATCGGCAAGCCAAATTCAAAATCTGAGACTGTTTATGTATACTTCACACTAATGCCCTTGAGAAAGGTATAGATTCATCTCTCCCTCCCCTCAGCTATAGGTAAAATTGAAAAAAAATCTAAAATAGTGGCAACGAGCAAGCTCATAATTGTACAATTTGCACGGAAGGTCTTTGTCCAGCAGCAGACCTAACATGGTTGATGATGATGATAATGATGACGATTATGATGATGCTGCTGATGATGATGATAATGATGATATAAATATAATCAGTGCATGTTCGTGTTAAGATCAATGGACATATCTTTGTTTTTCTTTTCTCTTCTTGTGGAGTTGCTCAGTCTGGCATGTTCTTGGGTATTTATTGAACAATCTTAGGCTTAGCCGATTTTTTTTTTCTCTCTTTGTATGTTTTACACCTCGATTTATTTTTTCTTTTTTCTTTTTTTTTTTCAAACAAGACGTTGCACAGTTACTCACTTGAGTTCTTTGAATCTTTCCTTTGAAGTGTCATTATTTCAAGTAACTAACAAAAAAGTGGAAGAGATCCAGACGCAGACACAGCAAGACCATGTGTATACATGTACATATATATGTATATGTGTATGTGTGTGTGTGTGTGTGTGTGTGTGTGTGTGGTAGCAGAGATCTGTGAGTGTATCTATGCATATATATGTGTAGCTATAGAAACACACACACACACACACACACACACATAAATATCTATAAAATGTACAGGTATAAATCTGACTAAATATGCATGCAATTACACAAACACGTACACACACAGATTTATGATCTAAATGTAAGTATAAGCACACATTTGAATATAAGTACAGGCACACATATATACGCACATTAATATATCATCATCATCATCATCATCATCATCATCATCATCATCATCATCAGTTCACTGCTGGACAATGGCCTTTCCTATCAACTATATTTATCTATTTTTATCTATATTTTTCTTTGCAGAATTTTGATTTTTGTGTGTGTGTGTGTGTGTGTGTGTGTTTGTGTATATGTTTGTGTGCATGTGCATGTGTGTGAGTGAATGATACTTACATACACTCATACTCACTCACTCACTTTTACATGAATAGATAGATAGATTGATAGATAATTGCCAAAAAAATCATGCTATAGGATTTGTGTGTAAGCTTATCAGATATATATCATATCTAAAGTATATACCTGTTTGTATGTGTGTGTGTATGTGTGTGTGTGTGTGTGCGTATCTACATCTGTTTTTGACTGCTTAGTGTGTCTACATTTGCTGAGTCCAAGATTAACAGAGAGATAGACGAAGATCTTAACGCAGATGCATTCAAGACTACATTTTTGAAATCTCTCCAATTATAGAGATGTGGTTATAAGATGACTACATGGTGGGTAACAATAATGAATAAGAAATTATATATTTAAGATTAGTAAAGAAGCCACTCTTTCCTTCTTTTTCTTTTCTTGCTCTCCTTTACTTTCTTCATCTCTGCACCCAGCTTTTGAATTCAACCCCATTGTACATGTCCTGCCATTGTCTTACAAAATTTACTGCTGGTGACCAGCCATGATTTTGATTTAATTTAAAGAGATTCTTGTTCAAATCCTTACTTTTGTTGCAATAGCCCAGATTTTTTTAGTATGTTTTAATGGAGAGACAAAGACTAATCAATTTGAAAAAATTATTTTTTCTGTGCATTAGAAAAAAGAGCTGTGATAGAAAAAGAAACAAAGAAGTATTAAAAAAAATGGGCAAGGTTTAATTAGTCACACAATAGAAACTGTCATGTGACCAACATCTTTTGGCAGCATGTTGTGTTGTAGGTAATCAATAAAAATTTGGAAAAGTGTTCGATCGATGAATAAGTCATGTCTCTTGTATTTTGTTTCTAAAAAGTCTGAATTTTCAAAAGGTGCTAACCTATTTGAAAAAAACTTTTTTTTTTCCTAGACCTAATAAGGAGTGAATGCTTGAATTTTCAGCCTTCTAGCTCCATTGGTATGGTCTGTATGTACAATATATTCATATATAATCAGACAGACAGACAGACCAGCTTAAAAACTGGAGAAACCTCTGTTGACACTTTTCGTGACAGTTCTAGTTGACAGTTCCTAATAGGGAAATCAAAATAAAGTAAACTGTGAAAAGTGTCAGACTGTTGATTCAAGGCTGGCCTGTCCTGATCCCGAATACTTTGTTGTGATTCCAAAGAAAAATATTTGCCCCTGTTTCCAAATATGTACATGCACACACACACACACACACACACACACACAGAGGCATGTTTCTATAAACACAAATGAAGACAGACACATGCATAAATGTTGATTTTCACACACACACAGAACTGGTAAACACTTAACAGATATATTTTTGTATACTTAAAGCCATGCATATACAAGCTGTGTGCACATGCACACATAAAGATACTCTCAATTACGTATGAATAGGTGCATACGCATACAGGCAGTTACACATGTACATAAACATACGTATGTATATAAATTCATACAGAGTGTACTCATGTATACAGATGTGTGCAAAGACACATGCATGTATACTATTGCATATAAAGACACATGCTCTAATATATGCAAGTGCACACATATACTACACATACATCCACACATACATACACGCACATATACACATGAAAATACACTCATATTTCTAACCTGATACGATACCTGTGAAATATTGACAGAGTTCTCAATCCGACAAACAGATTTCAGAAGGGAAATGAGACAGAAATAATTCCATGGAGCTAGATGTAGTCTTGTATGGTATGAGGGCAAGATGAAGAATGATTTGGTTACTGTTGATAGAACAAATCTCAGGGGATAGGGTTCAACAACTATCACAACTTCCACAACAACAACAGTATTAGAACAGCTGCAAGCATCCAATCACCTTCCCAATATCTATCGAAAAAAAAAGGGTAGAAAACAATAAAGCTATCCTAAACCCCGGATGAAGAATTACTTTACAGATAAATCTAAATCCAGTCGTCAATGCTTGTTCAGTATTGAACCCTCAATAATTCTGTCTATTCTTTAATCTATTCCCTGTGATTTGTTTCTATTTTTTCAATCCCAACTTCTCAATCAAAACGGTCAACATAGGTTTCTTCACTTTTCCAGTGGTCTGGCTGGCAATATATATATGTATATATCATGCATGTGGGCCACACCAATAGAAGGCTAGAGGAATGGAAGTTTAACCAATTAATCCTTATTACGTCTTGATAATTACTCTAAAAAATTGGTTTCCAGGTGGGATCCAATTTGCAATATAAGTTCACGCTAAATTGGTCCCTTAGGTTGTGTCTGGCAGCTTTCATACCTGTTTTTTTTTTCAAAATTCAGACTTTTTAGCGATCACTGCATTACTAAGTGCAAGAGAAGTATTATACTGATTGATCACACTGTTTTCCAATTTTTCAATTGATCATCCCCAACAAGACGTTGGTTATGTGACGGTTTCTATCAAGTGACTAACCAGTTTCTTTTTGCTTTTTATTTATCAGAACTTCAATTTTTTTTCCCTGATTTTCATTTTTCTGCACTCTTTTTGTTCTACACCATGACCAACAGAATTATCCTTGTCACTGCTTCTTGGGGGGGGGGGGGGGCGGGGGGCTGTAAATGCTGGTGTCTGTTGAAAACAGTTGCGTCTTTGTGAATGCCACCAGCAAAACAAAAACGTTGATTCGAATCATCAGCATTTTGGAGCTGGACAGGTCTTAAATGGCATTTTTAAGCCTTACTGGCCAGAGTTCCTTTCCTGAATTCTTTTCTTTTTCTATTTTATCCATTTCTTTCTCCTAAAGCAAATGATGTCAGTCAATAAAGAGACTCAGCCTAAAATCAAACAAAAGCATATGTTGGATGGAGCTTGGTTAGAGCAGATCGAGTCGTGAAGATGTGGGGTTTGCTAGAGAGAGATTGAGAGAGAGACTAAAAGGACAGAATCTTTCCACATCCTTAAATCCGAATTACTTTTCAGCTATCCCAATGTACATTCCTATTCCACTCTGTTATCATTGCTTCATTGAATGTTAAGTATGAAGTGTGAATAAGGTGTAGACATTGACAAAAACCTTATTTGGAAAGTGCTAAATAGCATGTACCATTCTGTACGTGTTATTGTGTAAGTGTGTGTGTGTGTAAAAATTTTTTTTCCATTTTAAAGATACCAAGACTGAAGTTGAGTAAATTCTATCCAGGTTCTTGAATAAAGAGGTTTGGTTAACGACTGTATAAATGTTGGGAAACAAAGAGACTTGAATATTTACGACAAAATTGAAAAAATAGTAAAAATTTCATCTTCATCATTATCATCATCATCATCAGTCTTTTAACGTCCGTCATTGGATATAGACCTACGCCAGGATTTGCCACAATTCTCTATTGTGGGCATCGCGGAGCCAGTATTTTCTAAATTTGTCTAGTTCATCTCTCCATCTTGTATTCTGTTGGCCTCGGATCGCATGTGATCTCTTGGGATCTGTGTTATGAGTTGTGATGTCCATCAGTTGTCTGTCATTCTTTCAACATGGCCAGCCCATTGCCATTTTTATGTAGAAGCATTACAATATCTGTGTTCCAGTCTTTCAGGATTTCACTCTGTTTTAGACCTAAGTTGAATAGAATTGCTAGTTTTTTGTTGACAATCTTACCAGCTTTTTTGAGTAGATCGATGGTGATGTTATCTGGGGATTTTCCTTTTGTTTGTTTGATGGCTTGTTTAACCTCCCATGGTGTACCTTCTTACATGGGTTTTAAATCATTCATGGAATTTTCAGGCTTTCAAATCTTTTCAAAAATCTCAGATTCAAAACAATTAAGCAATAGATGATATCATAAATTTGGTTGGAATAAATTCACTCTTAAACTTGTATCTCTTATTCTGGAGAGCCTGTCTTAATATGATGGCTACCTCACAAATTAGGCTACTGAGGTCACCAGCTACAGTCATTTAAATCCAACCATATAACCATTCTTTATTCTTCCTGACAACCTGATACACCATTTGTTATTTGCATAAACATGTAATGTTGAAAGAAATATTTTTTCAATTTTTTTAATTCTTAGATGAAGCATTGTTGATCATTATTAATTTTTGACTAGTGTGTCTTCCATCTTAATATCAGTTGCTTTCCAACTCTCTGCACTTCATTTCATGGTCATTAGTAAGCATAGCATTAGTATTGAACACTGAATGATGTTCTGAGGGTTGTGATAAAAATCAAAATGAACTATCCGTAACTTGCTCAAGTGGATCACCTTAGCCCATGCAAGTACCAGTACTAATTACCTAGAAGAAACTATTGAAAATTATAATCTTAAAAAAGTAGCTCTTTTATCTAAAATTATCTAAAAAAAGATACTAGCACAAGATTTGAGCATTGTTGGTCTCAGAATGACCATAGAGATTGAAAGAACAAAAAAAAAAAACATTTCAAAATGGTGCCTAGTGGTGTACTTTTCACAGTTGTAGAACTAAAAATGTAATCAGAGATACCTGGAGACACACTAACACACACATAGACACAGCCAGGAGAGAAGAATCTGTAGCCCACTTGGCTGTTTGGTCAGGCTATTTGTAAGGCTATGGTTATTTGATACTAGTCAAAAAATCTATTGATATAATTGTTAAAATGAACTTTGTAGCCATCTTTCATTTTCCCAGTAGTTTTGATGGGTAATTTTTGTAATTCAAAATGATGCAGCCAGCATTATGAAGGCTGTGAAGACCTCTTTCAGGATTTTAAATAGGTGTCAGGGAAGTTGCCTGTTCAATAATTCTTGACAGCGTTGCATCGCAGCAAGTTAATATACTTAGAGCAAAAGCTCGCATTGTTTAAATAAGTTGATATGCATGTGCAAATATATCCATTTAAAAATTTCTAAATGCATCAAATTTGATTCAGTACATCATATCAAGTGAATGTTTACAGAGTTTTGGCAATTGCTTTTAAGATTTGTTCAAAATATTTGCAGTAATTCTACTGAAAATTTTTGATTATACAATCCATTATCACTTTTCATTAAACATGTTTCCCTGAAAATTTAACTTGAAAATACACAAATTGAATATATCAAACACACACACATATATACATATATATATATATATATATATATATATATATATAATTACGCATTTAAATCATCCATCTCTCTACTTTGTAGTTGTAGGCATAAATATTTACATAAGTATATGTGTGTGTATGATTCCATTAGATTCGACAACTTATGTCCAACAGAATTTGAAAATTGTAGAGTCATTGTATGAGGAAACATATTTCGTCCAGTACCGGAATTAACTGAGAAGCAAATCAAACAGCCGACCATGTAAATGAATAAAGAAATGGGCACCATGCGGTAGTAAAACCAATGTCCACCAGGAGGCAGTCTTGATGTGTCTCTGCTCAACCAAATGAACTAACAGCATTCTTGGTACACAGGAGTTTGAAATTATACACTGAAACCACCCATCTCTCAACTCTGCGGTCAAAGGCATAAATATTTACATTTTTATATATGTGTTCCTATTTCGCTCACAATTATTTACTTGCAAAACACACTGACACTGATATGTATGTATATATACATGATAACAGATGAGATGAACGGTTGGGTTGGTCATTTTCACACAAATATAAACATATCAGTTTGAGTTCATGTCTTTCAATAAGCAGATAAACTGGAACTTAACTCTGCTTGAGGCATGTTGAATGAAATGATTAGTTTCCTGGTGATGACTTCATTAGCTTTTTTGAGTAAATTGACAGTGAAGCTGATGCTGAGCAAATTAGTTAAAGTATCATAGTTATGAATTTTTTTCTGTGTGATCCAGAAAGTTATAAAGCCAAGAATACTGTGTAAACTTGATACTTTTTTAACAACAACAGAAACTATTAAATTGAAATTTGAACCTGTTAATATCTCATCAACATATATACATGGTATGTTCAAAAAGAAAATACACTAATCAGGTAAAACAGAAATCCAGTTTCAGTCGTTGGTAAAGGGGAAGAGTATCAGTGAGCCAAGATATGGATCAGAGTATCTCTGTACACAGTTGCGGGTGGGAAGCGTGAAGTGATGTGATCTTTTTGTGTTTTAGTTCCCAAGTCTCAGATGAAGTAGAAGATATGTCTGTGTTTCAGTTTTCAATGGTTGCATGTCTGTATGTGCGTTTATGTTTGTAGATGTTTGTGTAAGTGCGTTTTCTTCTTAAAGAGTCAGTGTGTGTTATCCGATTCCTTGTGTTCATATATGATTATTTTTTTTTCAATGTGGTTTTGATGATAGTCTGAACACCTAAGTTGGACTTAAAAATTCATGTAACAATAATTTCAACTTACAGATAGCCTGTCCCATAAAAAACATACATAACTCTGCAGCACATAAATGTATCAAAGCTGCTGTTCTATCTGAATGCTAAATAATGTCATCAAGACATATCCGTTTCCAACCAGCAATGACCGTAAATGGACTGATTTTGACACAAAACTACATCAGAATAAAAAATTATCACATATAGAAATTAGGAACGGGATAATACTCACTGATTGTTTAAGAAGAAAACCCACACAAACAAACAAACATACTGATCACACATATATAAACATGCAAAAACATACACACACAAGTGCAAATATATACACATACACATAACTATCTATCTATTTAGGTGAGTATATATGCATATATATATCCATAAATACATAAATGTATATATATGTGTATATTATATATATATACATTAACCAATATGCATTTGGAACAGCAAAAACAATAGATAAAAGGAGAAGGAATAAAATAGAAAGGTTTGCCGGTAAGACATGGCAAATATCAGCACAATCTAAGTCGTCATTGAAGGAAACGAGAAAGGCCTTTGTCCAGCATTGCACGAATAATTGCTGCTGCTGCTGATATATATTGCATATATACATATATACACATATTTACACCCATACACAAACATATACTTATATGTATATTTACACACATACATACACATATATATGTATGAAAAAGAGTGTCATCTAATTGAAAGTCAAGTGATATTTGTTGCACTGAGCACTTGTAGTGTATTTTCATAGACATGGAGAAATCACGACAAATCAAATTCATTATCAGGCATTGGTTAAACAGACATATTCACCAGTGGTCTAATCACATACACATACACACATACACTTACATATTCATCTATATACATTATAAAGATTGTAATACTGTGTGTTTATAAACTTGTGGATGCTTTGCAATATTTGTACATACTCACATGTATCATTCTGATATTGAGAAAAGACTGAACTGATTTTGATAAAATTTCATCAGATATTATCATGCATATCAAATATGTATCTTCCTGTTTACTCATTTGTGGGCCTTTTTCCTGCATATGTTTGAATACCTAGCCTAAGATTCTCATTGGTGATATCCAAAAATCTCAGAAAAGGTTTTTTTTTGTATTAGATTTTCTTGTAATCGAGTATCAATTGAAATGAATTTTGATAATTTTCAAAGCAACTTTTTTCAAATGATTGTGCTTACAAATATCAGGGAGAGTAAATTTCATGCAAAATATATATATGAAATTTTAATTGTTTTTAATTCAAACATGTGCATTCATATTTATATTTATATATATATATGTACATATATAGTTATCTATCTATCTATCTATCTATCTATATATATATATATATATATATATATATATATATATATATATGTATATATATATATATATATTCATAAATACAGATAAATTTCAAATATTTCAGCAAACAAATACACATGCATATGCACACACACATAATATTTGTTTATATTCATACAAAGAAATTGGCCTAAAAAACGCATATAAACAGTCATTTCATGGAAAAAAAATATTTCTTGCATTGCTTGTATATGAAACAGAAACTTTGTAAATTCAGACAAAAACAGATTCAATTGTGAAAAAGAATGAAGAAATATATTCTTCTTAAAAGAAGAAAGGAATGAACTGAACGAAAAAAAAACCTTTATGAATTATCGATCGTTACAAAACAAAATGATTATGAAAATTGACTTTTTCGTACGTCAAAACAAAGGTAAATCAAAAAAATCTTTTTGTATATAACTTGAAAATCCAACAAAGAAACATGAATGCATGCAGAATGTGAAATATTGATTATATGTTAAAAAAAAAAAGAAAGTGAGGTACCAGAAAAGAAAAGAAGACAATAGAGAAGAAGGAAGAGCAGGAGTAGGAGTAGGAGGATTGGAAGAGAAGAAAACATGATGAGGGAAGAGGATGAAGAGAAGAAGGAAAAGAAGATGAAGGGGGAGGACCAAGAAGAAAATGTGACAAATGAAATAGTAATAGAAATGGAAAAATAGAAATAGAAAGGAAAATGAATAAGAAAAAAGATGAGAAAAAAGATAAGAAAGAAAAGACGGTAGTGAACAAGAAAATGAGGAAAGATGAATTTAAAAAAAAAAAAGCGAAGGAGGAAGAGGGAAAAAATGAACGAAGTAAGAAGAATGATGGGGAATGAAAAGGAAGAAGTATGCGAAAGATAAAAAAAGAGATGCAAAAAACAGATAGGAGAAAAATTTGGAAGGAAATGAAAAAAAGATTTTATTCCATCCAAGTAATAAGTACAAGAAGTTGAAAGTTAACTTTCAACACTAGGCATTAAATTGATTAATGGAACTCAGATAATGACAGGCTGTCATAAAGCAGAGAAACTAATGGTGATCAAAAGAAAAAGAGTCCTTCAACTCAAACTGAAATTATAGTCCATACAATAATTTCTCAACAGACAACAAAAAGCAAGGAGCAAAAGATAAAAGGAAAAAAAATTAAATTATTAACAAAGATTTTGTTTTGAACTGGCAACTGTCTTTAATTACACCCCCTTCTCCGTTTGTTGATATGTGCACATGTGTGTGCTTTTGCATGCAAGGATAGAAAATGGACAGAAGAACTTGTGATTTGAACTAAGCCAAGGATCATATTACTCTGAAGGAAAAACATTCAACTCAATGCACATGTGTTCACAAGAGCAGAAATGTGATTAATAATTAGTTATTAGCATTTTGAATTGCTCTGTGAGCTTGTGTTTTACAAGTAAAACACTATTTGATAGCATTTCTCTTTCATGTAATCTTATATAAATGTCTGTCTGACATTTTGCTAATGGTATAGCATCAGCAGTTTACCTACTGGATTTTGTCATCCATTCGACTCTTCCTTGTTTCTCTCTATATATATTTGGCATGTGGTAGTTAAAATTATTTCGTCCTGTCCCTAACAACAGACAGCCAAGTTGTGAAAGAGGGAAAGTAGGCAAAAGCGGAGAAGTTCTCTCATTGGCTTCAAGCAGGTGGTTGGGGAGAGGGAGTCTGGACTTATACTAAGTTAAAACAATAGGTAGGCATTTGTTTTTCTTCCAGGGATGTGACTTGGACACGGGCTCTAGGTTGATATACTGTTGGCCACTATTCTGACAGGTAGCAGATATCTATAGTACACATCTGCTTTTGTTGGAATGTCAAGTATTTTTTGCTTAAAGTTGCAAACAGCCGTACTAACTTCAGGATCTGTGCTTGAAGTAGCAGACAGCTGTACTGATTCTCCTTCAAAGGGATGGTGACCAGTTTTAGAATCTACCAGTGTGGATGTTCATGTCCTGTTGTTTAACCATGGGTCAGCCTTACGGTCAGAATAATCCTGCAAAGGAGCGACAGATCCCCATAGCTAATTTACACCTACCAAGAGTAAACTCCTGTCAAACCTACGACCTAGGGGCCCTGCAACTATTTGATGCCACTTAAGTGAACCATAAGGTACATTTTCTTGGTTTAAAGATTGGGGTCAGCCCTGGGTAAGTTGCACTTCACCTAATTTGATCGGGTTTGAGAGTTATTCTGTACTTAGGCTCTATCATCAATGGTTTTGCTGTTGTGGGGAAACCCTTCCAAATATCTCTGTCCATGAAGCCAAGTCATTCATATACACCATAAAATTCAGGTGAACATTTTCAATCAATTTATTGTTCTAATTATTCAATCATATGTGCATTTGGCATGAGCATGAGTTGTACACAGTTGAAAAAGTTTAGAATCAACTATTTAGACTAGAGATATCAATCTGGATTGTTTATGGATCATTTTTAGAGCTAGACTCCCCATCAGATGAAATCTTCCAAAATTCTAGTCTGTACTGATTATGGATAATTTTCAGAGGTTGACTCTGCAACTTTTTGGGGCCTGTAACCTGACTTCCTTATTTTTCATTCAATTGTCTTTGCTAACTCAAACCCTTGTTTCCGCCTTCAGACAAGACTGATGGTGAAATTGTCATAGAGCTCTGATATTGACCGTCTCATCACATTTGGACATCTACTTAGGCCAACCATCTTCATAACTTTCTGGGTTGTGTAAAAAAGAATTCACAACCGTCTGACTTTGATTAATTTGCTCAGCTCTGGTACAATGTAGAAAACGGACCCTTTGATCTCTTTCTCATACTGTGTGAACTTGACAGTGTTTTTAACAACGACAGAAAACAATAAATTGAAAATTGATCTTTGAACCCTTTATAAAATGTAATTGAGTTTAAAATTTAGTGACAATGAGAATTTCGAATGATCAAAATTCCATTAAAACTACTCAATTCATGATCACTGTACATCTCTTTACTCTTGGACTGTGTTAATAGAATGACATACTTGAAAAATCTCAAATGGTAATGGATTTATTCTAGACAAGTAATGATACAATTTAAAAATTTCACCAGAGTTTTGTAGTAAACTGCATAAACAGGGTGTCTCTAGGTATTTAAAAATCAAATGTTGTGTGAGTTAGTTGGTAAATCGTTGAATTTTTTCACAGCATAAAATTTACACAATGGAGATAAATTGGCTCTATCATGAAAAATGATGCTTCCCTGATGTTTTCCACTTTTGGCTTTTCAGAGATGTTCTCTTTCAAAAGCATTTTCCATTACACTTGTCGATAACTCTAGCTGCAGCCCTTGAATTTCTGCTCAGATGTTGTCCATGATCTGCCTTATTATCTGGGGCTTATTGATATAAACACACTCTTTTGAGTGACCCCAACCTCCCAAAAATATCAGGAAGACAAGATGAGCAAAAATTTGCTCTAATAATGATTTATCCATTAGATTTCAAATAAAATTCCACGATTTTGGTTCTTTGTCCAGTTGTAAATTTTTCCATGGGTAATTTCCAAATGTCGACCAATATTCTAAAAAGAAAAAAAAAAACAAAGCATTAAAGACTCTAAACTCTTATTCAATTTCTAAAACCCCAGATGACTTTTGGGACACTGTATATACAAAGCAGTGCAGTGACAATGGTAATAAAATGGCAAACTAAAAAAATCTCATTTGGGGGAGTGTGTGTGCAAAGTGAAAATGATTAGTAATTAAGTCTGGCTGTGATAGTCTTATAACATGTCATTGCTATAAATACCACTTGCTGAATTGATTTTTGTGAAATATGTATTATTTTTCTCACCAAGTTAGCTGTTCATATAATTAGTTGAAAAATAATTGAATTTTTGTGTTTGAGGCTGAGGTCTGGGGCTTATTGATGTATACACACAGGTCAGCAGGGATTAAATCAGGGAGAAGACAACCATTATTGAAACCAAGATGATAAAAACGATTCTAGTATTCCAAGGGAAATTATGAATCACCGCCACCCACGTATGCTTCTTTTCACCATGTAAATTGAGTATCAGTAGTGGTAAAATTTAGTTACTTTGATGAAAATAAAACCACTATGATTTGAACCATAAATTCATGATTAACAACCCCCTCCCCCATGGTCTAGTTAGTCATTCAATAGAAACTATAACACAACCAACATTTTTTCGCAGCATGCCATGTTAGGGGTGATCAATTAAAATTAGGAAAAATGAGTGATCAATGAATAAGTTACTCCTCTTGACTTTCATTCGGCCCTGATCATTTGAAAGTCCAAATTTTCAACAAAGCGTGAATCCTGCCGGACGCAAACAAACAGATCAATTTAGCATAAAGTTATATCCTCAATTGAAATACCAACTAAAAACATATTTTGAAGGAGAATTTTCCAAAGCAAAAAAAATGAATGTTTTTCCCTATTCATTGAGGGGAGTGCGTGTGTAAATCTCAAGCTGGACAAAGTCTAGATATACATATACATATAGATACACACATATCAATATCAGAACACATGAATAACCAAAACCCAGCAACAGTGTTCAAACGGGTCTGTTGTGGGTGGCAGTGATCAATAAGCAGAAAAAAGAAAAGATAGGTAAAAAAAGTTTGGTTCATATATGATAACTTGAGAAACTAATTTTTTTGCTATTCATACATTAAAAAAATAATAACTGTATATCTATATCAATTTGAGTTTACAAGGTAGGTTACCATAACCTGACTTGATATTAACAATCATACCAGTTTACGACAGTCTTTTTCTGTATAAACATCAATCTACCTATTTACTTTTTTATCTGTCTTAATCTATCTATATCAAACTCAATTTGCACATAATCTCTTCCAATCTATAACTAAGCTTTTGTCTTTTTATTTATCCCAGGATATTCATATTTGTTTGTCTTTATGTCAATCTTAATCTGTTCATTCCTATCTCACTAACTATATACCTATCCATTTGCTTGTCAACTTCATTGTATAGTCAATACCTATAGAGAATACAGAATGCCTTTCTGTCTGAATCAATCTGTTTTCTAGGAGGCGTCCTTGCCTCTCTATAAGAGGGTCTGTTGTTGGTTGGTCGGTCGAGCTGACTGTTCAAATATTGTTCCTCAACTCTTTTGGGTCAGATTTACTTGAAATCTGGTAAAAAAGTGACTGTTATAAGATGCTACTCACCTAGAAAACCTTCCCCTCAAGATCAAGTCATTTGGGGAAAATGATGTTTAAATTTTAAATCTGTCAAATGAATTGATTTTTGAGTTAGATTAATTTGAAACTTAACAGAAAGGTGTCCTTTCATAGGATGCTTCGTACCTAAAATTGTATTCTACTCATGTGACTCGGCAATAATGGTGTCTGAACTTTCTAGTGGACACCTCATTGAGCTGTTGGTTCTTGCTTTATAATTATGTTTGTTTATGCAGTGCGTCTTTTCTGTATGAACAAAGAGATATCTTTTATTGCTTGAAATATTAATGACTAAATTGACCATCGGGTTTTCTTGCATGCTTACGCAGGATCTCAATTGTACACACAGATGCACGCACGCACACACTGATCCTTCAAATCTTCTGTGAAGTTTGAACAGAAATCATCTAAACAGAGCAGCCAATTGATTAATTACAGCTACCCACATAAGACCGGTATAATAACTGTTGCTGGGTTAAGGAAATTCATGTGTACTGACATTTATATGTATGCAGCTATCTGTGTATCTTCGCCCAGTCCAATCGATTCACCGTAGAAACTTGAGATAGGTTTCTATTGCTACTAAGCCAAAATGAAGATGAAGATGAAATCTTAGCATACTCATACCGAATTGGATGTAACTGTCAAGGAACAGTAAAAACAGAACTGACCAAAGTTTTCTGAACTAAACAACAGGTCATGACAGCCAATCAACAGTGACACACCGCATGTTTTTGGTAAAATAATATACTTTGAAAAAAAAGATTTTTAGTTTCATTTTATTATTCTAGTTTTATAGGTATATTTTGAAATTAGAAGTTATGGTTTATTCAACCCCTATTTCTAAAATTATGTTTGAAAAATAAGCCGCTTATCAATAGGTATTTGTCTGAGACTAATATATATATATATGTATATACACACACATGTAAGTGACACTCTGGTAACTGGATTATTCTTAAAATTAAATAAAAATTTTGACACACTGATGAAAGGTTTGCTATCACTGTCCTAGATTGACCCCCATCTTCCCTATTCAACCCAAATGTAATTGAAACCCTAATATCAGGATTATCCAATAAATTCAAATCTAAATAAACATTTTGACACATCATGCTAAAAAGGATCCCCATAACTGCTCTAGATTGACCCCTCCGATTTCCTTACTCTATAAATCAAGGATCAAGAAGAAATTACGTGGCCCTAATAGCAGGTAAGATGTCCCTATATGGGTCCTCAGTTCTACCCCACTTTTTGAATTCCTATTAATCAATAAAGCTGTGTAACTAAGATGGGAGGGATTTTATTGCTACAGAAAATTTATTTGGAAAAATCAAGTCTGTACAAGCAATATGCATATTTTTGAAAAAATGTTAAAAAGAAAAGAAAGAAATATATTGCAATGTGAAAACAATGTGAAACAATTTTTTTTTTCTAAGCATGCTAACAATGGATGTTTTGATAGTAATGGCTCACTGGGTTGAGTGCTTGATCACTAGTCAGCAGTTCTCAAGTTTGGACTATGATAATTTTATATGTAAGTTTCTTCTTTGGTTTTGTTGAGAATTTTTCTTCTAGTTCTTTTTCGGGGGGAAAAGCAATACCAACTCCAGCCTCTGATTTGGAGTCTGATAATAAATATATGATACTTTACCTCACTGCAGTTTTGTAGAAGCATATATAAAACTAAAAATTCAAACAAATACCCATTATAAAAAAAGGAAAATATCTCATTCAATTAAAGATCATTATCCTCATCATTTCAATCAACACGGTCATTATCGTTTTCATCACCATCATCATCGTTATCCTTAGCTGCAAAAGATTGCTCTTTGTCTCGTTGTTCATTTTCACCTGACATGCAAATATCTCCTTCAAACCACTTTATTCTGTACGTTTAATTTTCCAGTGTCCAGCCATAGTTTCCTGGCGCAAACTGTAGAGGATATGCTTAAAAGTCATGTAACCAGTTGCAGCAGATGTAGTTGTGTGTTTAATGTGATCACACATGAACGTGGGTTAAGGGAAGAGCCATCCATCTTTTTAATATATGTGATAAGGTAGTCACTTTTCCTTGTTTTGCACTTATTTAAAAATAGGTCCAATTGAGCTTCATCTATAGAATCAAAGTTTTTCTTACAATATGTTTTATGAACAAATTTTTCCACTATCTCAACATCATGTACCATGATTTGGTCTTCTCCAAGTTTCTTTTGAGCACCTTTATTTTTCTCAAGCAAATTCACTTTTCCTTTTTGACTGGAATACGATGTGTAATCACGCTCTGTAAATGCATGAAAGCCGGGTAGAGCTTCTCAAATTGATGCACCAAGAAAATCATATGATTTATTTACATAAATGTACCTAAGGGTGTTCTGTGTCTACTGTCCATCTTCCATCTTGATCTTCAGTGATGAACCCTATTTTGAAATGTTTGCGAGGATGTTTATCAGAACATCAGCATCTATAAATTGAATAACACCATTACTGCATTTAGATACATATTGACATTACGTGAAAACTCATTTGCGAGTTTGCTTCTCTGTGAGTCGACTTCCTGTTCTCTTTGGTTTTGAGAATTCTGCTGTTGCTTACTCTATATGAAAAGCATGTCGCAAAAAGAGATTTGCCTTTCAAAATTTCTACTGCAAAATCTTCTTCCTAACTGGTAACAAGGAATTTTATCCAAGATTTCTTGAAGTTTTTCTTTTGGAGCTCTGCTTTGATATTGTTTGGGGTTTTTTTGTGCAGGTCCTGAAATTCCATAAGGTCCAAAATGATCTTTCCTGCTTGCTCTTGCTTCTCTTTCATAGTCCCTTATTGAAGGTGTAATGATCCTGTTGAAAATCAAATCCATTCTGACTGATTCAAGTTCACAAATATTTTTCAAGATGGATTTGCTGATTGGGTGACCTTGAAATAGATGTTGAAAGAACAAACTATCTATTATAATCCACTCAACTAGGATTAGTCACGACTGTGCGTTTTTCAATTTCTGTCATCAACAACCTTATCTTTTTTTAATTGTTTTATCCACATGACACACTTTCACAATTTTATTTTGAATTTCTAACCTTCTCTAGCAAAAGTGGAAATCATCCCTTTTCATATCCGCTGTTCAAATCTGGTTGAGTCCCTAATATATTCTTCAATAAATTTTTCTCTCAACTTCCAAACCAATTCTATCAACATTCAACAAAAACTTTATTGTATCACATAATGCAGCTTTTCTTGATCCAATGTTGTACAAATCTGCTTTTGGTATCTGTTCTTGAACTGTATTCATGGATTCTTGAGTTGGAGAAATCAAATGCTTAAGATCCGTGCAGTTTCTCTTGATTTGATTGTCTTTGAGATCAGATGCAATGTCTCCCTTTGATACCGTTCCTAGCTCTTGAAAAAGTTCAGAAGAAATGATATAAATACTCTGCACATCTATGAAGCAGAAATAGTGTTTGTCATCAACTGTATACCAGCACGCTGACTTGCAACATCTACATTGATTGTTTGTTCAAGAGTCAAGTCTGTAGGACTTTTGGGAAATGCCTTTGTGGTCCTTTTCAAAGAAAAGCAACCCTATTGGAATTCTATGTATTACTTCGGGTGAAATGTTTCACGATCTTAACAATCCAATGGGCATAGTTGGGACGATTAAAGAAATAATCTCCAAGCTTTGGTAAACAGTTGATGTACTATTGCAAAATCCCTGCCTGAATGTTGCATGAGAACTCTTGGTACAAATGAAGCATATCAATATAACTCATCTAGTATTGTGCTGCAAGACCTCACTTTCCACTTCAGGTCCCTTCTATAAATTTCTGGTATGATTCTATCATTTCACACACCTCTTTTGACATATTATTAACATGTGCAGTATATGTTACAGTATTAAGACCATTTGTGTTTTAAAGTAAAATCATTTGGGCCATTTGTATTTTAAAGTACAATCATTTGGGCCACTTGTATTTTAAAATAGAATCATTTGGTCCATTTGTGTTTTAAAGTAAAATCATTTTGGCCATTTGTGTTTTTAAGTAAAATCATTTGGGCTATTTGTGTTTTAAAGTAAAATCATTTGGGCCATTTTGTGTTCTAAAGTACAATCATTTGGGCCATTTATGCTCTAAAGTAAAATCATTTGGGCCATTTTGTGTTTTAAAGTAAAATCATTTGGGCCGTTTTGTGCTTTAAAATAAAATCATTTGGTCCATTTTGTGTTTTAAAGTAAAATCATTTGGTCCATTTTGTGCTTTAAAGTAAAATCCGAATGCTCATCAAGATGCTCCAACATAAAGGCATAGAAGTGAAGTATCTCCATAGCCACTGCCAAGAGCTGACGTATCCTTTTACCATGGTTATAGTTAGATCTTTTTGGAAGCCCTTCAATAGCCTCCAACAACACATCACATTCATTCAAAATATATGGACCGCCAGATTCAGCAGAAAATCTCCAACACTTAAAAAATGCCATTTCCACACGAAAAGCACCAAGATTGATGAAGACATTGCATTTTGGCTTTTCAGTAGCTTGAATATTCATTGCAACTTTTGCCATAGCTAAATCATAGGTTACAGATACAGACTTCTTATAACATTCATGCATTATCTTCTATGCTTGGTTCATTGTCTCAGCAGCAAATGCTGTTGTAGTTGGCAATTGAATGATCTCTGGTAAATATCACATTTTCTATACATTAGCTACATCCAGAAAATTCAAGGCGTTCCATCCTTTCCACAGAGGAGTTCTTACAGGTGCAGCATGGAAGTTCAACATCCATCATCATCCATAACATGTCTGCATCCCTTGCCTTTTTCACTGATGATGATGTGTCCATTTGAAATTGATGATTCAGTGGTAGAAAATTTGAGGATATTAACAATGGTTTCTTTTGATAAGATGTAATATCTAGAACTCTCGGCCCATATGTATTCCTGCACTTCTGGATTGCTACAAATTGGCAAGTTGATATCATATGCTTATATTAGCCAGATGTAGTGTTATATTCACTTTAGGATTAGGAGATTTGATTTATTGCAATTTGAATATAATGTTATGGCATTTAATAGAAAATAGTTAACATGTTTAAAAGAATATCAACTTTGGATAGAGTTGTCTTAAGCAATTTTAGATAAAATTAACAGCTGATTGGTGCTCACACTCAGAGTAAAGGACAACACATTAGATTTTTAATGAGTTGCACTGCTGTTTCAATGATTGCCAGGTTCTGTGATTCTTTGTCATTTGCTTGGGTATTGAAATAAGATATCAATATATGTAATGTATTTACCCTCATTGTTACAAAATAAACATTGTCCACATTTCAATTTTTCCCCATTGGGTAGTCATTTAGGGGTATCTGACATGGTGTTAGGGCCAGAAAATTTTGGTTAGTTTTGTTTTTTCTGATCCTTCACTGTTTTAGAGCATGAGAATTAATTTTGGTGCCGGTACCTTACGGAGGCCAAATAGCCCCAATGAAGGGTGATTTAAGAGGATCTGACACATCAGGCATCACTGTGGGACTGGCTGAGCTAAATGTTCAATACTGACACCCTTTGAATAATTTGACAAGTTAGAATCATTTCTAGCTTGATGCCTTAGAGGAGCAAAAAACAACATGGGCTCTTAGACTATAACAAAGACTTAAATGAAAAATTATAGCTAAAAAGACGAGGCTAAGCTTCAGTCTAAAGTCCTTGAAGTTTTGGTCTGTGTGCAGAAATGCACTCAATCAGTCATTGACAGTTACTTCCCATTATTATCACTCTTTTTATTTTCCCTATCTATTACATCAGCTTTCTCTCTCTGTTTTATCTGATCTGAAAGAAGAGGGAAGTGGCTGCAAAATTTAAACCAAAAAATAGTTATCAAAGGAATGCATTTTATTTATTTATTTTATGCTACTTCATGCTTCTTTCTGACAGCAGTTGACTGATTTATGGATCCTGTTAACTCACTCAATTCAAAGATTTATTCTTCAACTTAAATTGAATTAGACTTGGCCAGAAGTTGAAGACCACTATATTAGATTATACCTAGTAAACAATATCTTGGTAATTAAAATTAGTGGTCCTGAAGAAGATATATAGGAGATGAAGAGTGGCATAATGGTTACCAGCACAGAAAATAGAATCAGCAGATTGAGTTCCAACCGAGGCTGTTCATTTTGTTCTGATGCCCTTGGGATAGATAGGAATAAACTTCTCCCCCCCTGCCATGGGTAAATAACTGGGCAGTTGGAGCCTTTTAGCACCATCTGAGAGAAAGTTACTCTGACAGAAAAAGTTGATAGCTTGGCAGTCACCTTAGCTGGTTCCAAGCTTGCATAAAAGAGGAGGGTTAGACGTTGGGCAAGCAACTCCATCCTATGGATAATTCATTTGCAACTGAAACTAAAACGGTTGGAAATTAGTGATAACTTTACTATTTTATAGTCAATTGATGATATTTGATCATAATGATTAATCAATCATGAATTAAATTCAACAACCTATGGATTGAAATATATATTTACAAAAGTTTCCATATGATTACTTATAGGGAGTTAATTCTCACCAAACCTGTACTTCTGGGCAATTTCAGGCTATTTTCAAGTTGAGTTTGACTCTTTTTGGATTCTGTTTAAATGTAACCTTGTGCCATATTCACTCTTGTCCATGTTAAATAAAATCTGATATCATTACTTTTTTTTAGATTACTAACTTATCTTGATCACTTAACTGAAATATAAACTGAACAGCTAGGAACAGGAAAATCAGTAACACTAATAATTTGTATCTTAGCTGTAGTATCATTCTATAGTAAAGATTTTTTGCACATGCAGCCAAGTTCTTCTCTTGATATGTAAACTTTGGTGTTCATAGAGTTGTGAGAATTTCTTTCAAAAATGAAGATACACCGTTTACATTCTCCGAATCTTAATTTGATATCACCATCATAATCATTACAATCTTTTAATTATTCTAGAAGCCTTCTTTCTGATCATGTAAGGATTTCTTCAAGAATATAACTTTATTGTTATCATCATCATCACACTCATCAGTATCATCATCATTTTAGTGTCTGTTGTTGGATATAGACCTTCCCCCAAAATTCATCAGACCTCTCTGTCTCTTCTGGAATTTTCCATTTCGTCATGTCACAGTTTTACATATGATCTCTGGGGATCCATGTTGTTTGATGTCAAGCAGATGTCTGAAATTCTTGTAACATGACCATTGACATTTGAGTCTGATGGATTCTATGATATCTCTGACTCTGTTTTTTTTTCTAATATACTGCGCTGTCTTGTGATCTCTCATTGCATGGTTCTGAGTTTGAATATCAATTTTTTGGTTAGATTTCATGTTCCAGCTCCATAGGTGACTATTGGGAGGATGTGTTGGTTATCCTTCTTTTGGGGATTAATGGGATTTTCTTGTTCTTGAAGGTCAAGTTTGCTCTACCAAATTCTTGCCAACCTAGAGTGATTTTTCTCCTGGTTTATTCTTCTTTTGAGGATTTCATGGAGAAATTGTTGTAAGGTTTCAGTCCATGGGTTTTCTTAAAATTCTGATCAGTAAAGAACATTGATTTGTTCAACTGCAATTCATGTGGACACCAATTGTTTTGCTTTCTTCATTTAGTTCATCTTGCATCTTACTTGGAGATCAAGGTTCTCAGCAACACAATGTTGTCAGTAAATCAGGGATTACTTCACTGTCTCTTCCGATTCCTTTATTTTTCCAGTCATTATCATTTGGAGATTTTTATGTGTCAGAAAATTCTGTCAAAAAATATGAATTCATTTTATTCATTATCATTTCATTTTTATCTTTTAAATATATTTCCCCCAATCTCATTGGCATTTACTATAATTTCTGATTCTTAATCTTGCTCCCAGAAATACAGCAGAGGGGGAATTGAGGGAGGGCATGATTTTAAATCGCTCCCATCCCCTGGTAGTGTAGGCCCTCCCCGAAAGCTTTGTGATTTGTAATTTATCTACTACATTTCTCCAAATATCATCATAACTGGTCTCAGTAAATATTAGAAGGAGAGGTCCCAAGGGGCCAAGCCCACCATCTGGGTTCTCAAATCTCTTGCTCCGTCACTGCTTTGAAAGGTCTGTCGACTCAACAAGCTCACTGTCCACAGACCTCCAGTGATAGTTTTGTAGACCCTTAGGGATCCATTGCCCCATCAGGTTGGATACCACTAAATAAGGGTGGGGCTTCAAGAAGCCAAGAGCCCTGGCATCCCAAACCTCTAGCTATGCCCCTCTTTGAACATGCTTCTTAAACTAATTTCTGAATGACTGATTCTTCATCACCATCATGCAGTCCAATCAAACATTGTCTTATCCAAAGTGCTTTTGCATTCACAAGATATTCTAGGTATTATATAAGCATGAATTCTTTTTGGTTTGGAATTATAAAAAAAACAATTGTTGTTTGGTTCCAGTCCATAGGTTTTCTTAAAATACTCGTCTGTGCAGAACATTGATTTTTTATTCATTTTTGGAGTGGTAATATTTGACAGCATTGTATTGTAAACAATGTTTGTGTCTATAAGCTGAACTGAGATATTGATATCTTATGGTATTGCCTAAAAGTATATGGAAGAAAATAAAATGAGATTCAGACAGAAAGGAACTCATTTATGTCTTCTTTGTATTTGATTAAAAGAAAGTTTTTTTTTGGAAAAACTCTGTTTACAATTTGTATTAGAAATCTTTGGTGTTTGTCTGTGCCATCATGTTGAACAAAACTGATGTATAAAATTAACAGCTTAGCACAACTGACAAGTTTTACATATCTACAGATCTATTTATTTTATCTACAATGCAAAAGTTGCTGTAATCATCTTCAGTCAGGATAGAAGTAAAAATGGGGTTTGAACCTGCAGCAGCCAGGCTTGTCCCTCTTTTTACTTTTTTTGGCTTGAGGTAAATTTGGAGATGGAGAATTTTAGCAAAAAAAATTTCACTTTTTTACTCCTGAGGTTCCTATATACAATTGATGTCAATGTGTGACATCGAATCTGCAGATTATCTCATCGGCCTATCCAGGAAACTCATTGCTTTCATCAATATTCATGAATTGTCTTGAATCAGTATCCAATTTACTGCCAGTGTAAGAAGACATAGAACTTGAAAAATGATGATGTTCCTCAAGAGTGTATGTACAATATCTGGCCAGCCACTTCATGACAGAGAAATTTCTTATTAGACATCTCATCTGCTGGTTCCAAGTGGATTTTTTAACTTCAAAATAAAAACTTTCAACTGTTTGCTTTGAGAAAATCAGCATAAAAAAAACTAGTCATTGTTACTTCTTTCAAAAGATTTTTCACTTCAACATATCTGATGGTTTATATATTAAAGATTTTTAAAAAGAGTGTTTTGGCCTACCTTGTAACTGAGATAAAGAGTAAACCATCCATTGTAATCTTGGATTATGTTATCAGATGGTTATTGTTATCAAGATCAGCCAGTCCAAAACACTTTTTTCAAAATGAGGACTTAAAAAATCGAAAAATGAATTTCATATTGATTTTTTACTCCGCTAAATATCTTCAGTTGGTTATCATGCGAAAGACCCTGTTCAAAAATTATTACAATAAGCTACTTCCTTTGTAGTTATATATTCTCCATTAATCATAGTGGTTAGTGCTTGAACCAAGAGAAAACCTAAAATTTCAAATGCTGATTTTCTAGACCAGCAGAGTCTCTCTACTTGGAATATTGGCATCACACACTCTCACTAGTATTTCCTTTCATCTTAATTTTTAGTTGTCTTTCATTTCATAAAAACCTTCCCTTCCCTGTGCAAGCTCCCCCCACACGCACACTTGGGCTAACTCACATATGCCCTTGGGCAGTCCTGTGTGTACCCCTCCCCTTATGATAGAAGAAAAAATAGTGTCATCAAAATATCAAAGAAGTTCAGATAACAACCTCCATAGCAAAGTAACAACATATGGATGAAGAGTAATGGTCAAGTTTACTGTTACATTAACATTGTAAATGTTATTGAAAAATAATATTGAAATATTATTCCAGGAAGGTTCTCGGGTCTAATGGATTAAAAGCACAAAAATATCATTTGCAAAAAGAATTTTTTTCCCAGCATTTTTGACTCGGTTAACCAATGTGAATCTTGACAATTTTTTGTTCCATAGCCAAATCATGTGACCTAATCACTGATTCATGGGAAGAAGAAATTTTAAAAAAAACTTACAAGTCACAGCCTCTGTAGTATGAGATAGAGCTACACTAATTACTCAAGATAACAAGAACATAAATATTAATCAGACTGCCTTTTGTCTTTTATATTTTTATAAATGCTAGTAACTAAAAGTCGACTAATTGAAAGTTTATTCCAAGTATAAAAACTCTTTTTAAAAAGCCCCCCCCCCCGAAATAGAGGGAGAGCTTTTGAAAGAAAATGCTGAAAGAAGAGTTCCATCTTATCATTATCTTACACCTTGTTCAGTAATGTTTCGATTCCTGCTCCAGTCAATTCGTTCTTCTTAGGAAGGAAGTCATTTAAAAAGAAATGAATGCCAATTGTTTGTTCTAAAGTCAACCTGCAAAATCTTAAATATTCAAAAGCGGTTAATGCTGTCAGGCAGGTATTACAATGATATGGTAAAAGTGTGGAGAGTTCCAATTCAAGTCTAACCATTTATAGCCATAGTTTATTTAGATTTCAAATCACAAAAAAATCTAAGCAATTATTGTTAGAGCTTGATGAGGGGGATGATTTGATCATTTAAAACCATCATTAGATATTCATTCCTCTTTACTAATCTCAATAGTGCAATAATGGCAACCAGAAAAGTCACTTTTATCAACCCTTTCATGTGATACAAAAGACATCATGAACTACAGTTAGTTAATACGGATCAATTTATTGGGACGAGACTCTATTGGTATTCATGACTCTGTTGAGATTATCATTATTCTATTTTGACTTTCATAAATCAAGTTATATTTTTCTCAACAATCAAGAGCTGAAACAGGTTTCCAAATTCATGGTTTATGAAGAGCAAATAAAATAGAAACAACAAATACAGCCGGTCTCAATCTTAATGGGTTGGACCACATTTATCATTCATAAGTTCCCATTCGCTACTTTTTGTTTCTGATGACACAGTGTTTCGATTGATGTATTCTTATTCATCGTCAGGAAATATCCAATACATGATCATTCATATCTCCATATCTAGTCTCCTCCAATATAAACAGGAATTATATCGATACCAATCCCTATAAACTCATGCATACAAAATGTCATTTATGAAAAACACATTGATTTGATTTGTACGCTGATTATTCAAAACCTTCTGCCAGAACTGGCATCTTGGGTGTTTTTCCCTTTTTCAAGCTGGTCTGTCTGGCTATATATGTAAGTATCATGTATATAGATTGGATCAATGGAGCTAGAAGGCTGAAAATTCAAATATTTACTCCTTATTATGTTTAGGGAAAAACATGATTTTAGTTTTTTGAACCCCCCCCTCCAAGGTTTTTAGTAGGATGTGGGGGTTCAATTTGAAATCTAAAATTATGCTAAATTGGTCCATTAGTTTGTGTCTGGCAGTGTTCACACTTGTTTTCTGAAAACCTGTACATTTTTAGCGATCAACCTTAATTCCAATTTTTTAATTGATCAACCCCAACACAGTATGCAGCAAAGAGACTTTGGTCACGTGACATTTCGTGTTGAGTGATTAACCAAACTTGTTAAATAGAAGGTGGAGGCAGTAAGAATGAATTTCTTTCTCAAGAATCGTGTGTGATTATCCATTTCTATTGACTGGACATAGGGCTGTAATCACTGTTGTTTTCTTAGAGGGTTTTTATGGTTTTTCTAACCCTATCTTCAGCTGTTCTCTTTTTCCCAAGCTTGAGACTTAGGCAACTGAAGGTTTTTTTTTTCTATCAGAGTAACTTCCTTTTAGATGAACTACCTTACAGGATTAAAAGACTCCATCTCTCCTACTATCTACCTGCAGCTGGTGGTAAAAGTGTATTCAGGATTTTCCCAAGGGCATTAGTGAGAAGTGAATACAAACATCTTTTCATGCTGGTAACCATCATACCACTCTGCACCTCTATCTTAAGAATAAAGGAATTGTTTCTCCTAATACTTCTTTTCTAACTTGAAATGCTTTTCTTTCATGTTGTTTTTGGTGTATACTGTGCAGTTCACTTTTTTTTCATACATCACGTTGGCAAGAAAAATAAGAAACAATCATGATTATTGTTTATTTTTGAAAACATTGAAAATATTTTTTGAGAAATCTTCTGTTGATTCTGAATCTGGATTTCATTTTTCCTTTATGCAATAATCACCTGCTTGTTTTACACTGAATTGATAAGATAAACACAATTATCTAAAATCTTTAAAAAAAAAAAATAATGATAATCTGTTTTTCAGAAAGTATTGATTCTTATTATCATTTCTGTGTGGATTATGAATTTCAAATTCTCCTTTTTCTATTCACTAAAGACCATTTTAACAATATTTGCTCATAAAGGGGAAAGTGGGATGTTCTGGTTCAAGCTTTTCCCCAAAGGTATCTGTTTAACAGTCATAGAGATGAACCCAAAATAGAATCTGTCTCATTGAAACTGTTCTTTTTTGACACTGTGTCACTTATGCTAGCTACATAAAACTGACCAAAATACAATCATTTTTTTCTTGAAAACAGTTCAAATCAAATAGAAGAATAAATATCATTTATAAAAAAATATTTGCAGCTAATCTCATTGTTGGAATCTTTTAGAATTTACCAGACTGGCAAGAATTATAATACACTGATTTACTCAGACTAGTACCCTCATCTTGGTTATTATAGTAATGATTTTGTTCATGTTTTAATTTCTGCTTCAGTGAGCTTGTAGGACTATTCTTCTGAAAACATTTTCAAGCTGAATGCCAATTATTTTCTCCAAATTCAGCTTGATTTTATGGCATCCTACTTCAAATAATATTGTTGGGCCAGGCAATTACTGTTCTGTTATGAAATCGTCAAAAGTACTCCTAAAATGTGAAATATCCAAAAAGTTGTCTGACTGTCTGGCTGGTTACAACTATGAAAGATACCTGAAGGAGGCCAGAAGCAACAATGGCCAAAATATTGTGGCTACAACAATCAAAATGAGAATACTAGCCTTAGTGTATCATTTTTTAGTCCACATTATTTTGAAATGTTTTAGCATTCAAAGAAGTCTGAGAAGGAGAGTTGAGAACAATATGCAAATATGGAATTCTTTAAATTCAGAATTTCAAATTGAAATGTTTGCTAACAAAATTTTTTATTTGCGTCTAAAATCATATTTTTCCCAAGGTTTTTGACACTGGTTTGTGTTCATGGAGCAGGCAATTAGTATCCTAGAAATATTGCACAAAAGAAATCAGACTTCCTTTGATTTTTATTATTGAGTGTTTCTTCATTACTGATAGTATATAGTCAATGATTTATACAATATACACTCTTTAGCACTAACTAAATCATTTGTTTACTTGATTTATTGAGGCAACTATAGAATCAATGGACCTGAACTTACATCATTGATGTCAGCAGTAACATCATAGATTTGGTAAGCAAAAACATTTTTCTAATCCCAGTGTTGACCATGGAGGCAAATCCTTGGGAATGAAGATAGCAATTGTCTTTAAATATTACAGAATAAATGAGAGTTGGGGAGACAAAAAAAAAAATAGATTGCTACTACTCTGATTCCAGCATAGGAGTATTGGACAGGCCAAAAAGTTTGCTCAGCTTTCATTAATTAATAGCAGTAGGAGTGATTAGTTTTAACAAATTTCAATTGAAAAATTCACTTTCAATTGTACTGTGAGAGTTATCATATCAGTGTGCATTTTGGAAAAATTGACATGGATTCTAACATTGATGATGGAAGAAAATAGGGAATATTTTTAGCCCAGGTACTGTGTATGATCAACGTGTCAATTATGGTTTGCGAAATTTTATGCTGTAGGTTCCTAGCTGAATGACGATCCATAGTGAGATAGACCGGTTGAGGTTGATAGTTATCAGATAAAGACATTACTCGAGGATATTCAACATTATTTCAAATGATAGATAGCCAACATACTAAAAAATCTAAATCAAGCATAGAAAATTATTACACACGGTTATGTTAGCTGCTTTGAGTGTCGTTTCCGCATAAGTTGAGCAAAAAAAAAAAAATCCTACTTGATCGTACTTCAAAGTAAAAGTCTTGGAAGAAATTATGAAGCATTATTATTGATTTTGTGCTTCTACTTATCTTCATCTTAATTGTTGTTCTTTTTATTGCAACTAAACTCAGGCTGGGTTCCCTTCTGTAGTGAGTGAATAAGGTAAATAGTAACTACAAATTAATTTTTTTTTCTATCAATAATGATTTATAATACTTCATCTCATAAAATAGATAAAACGAAATAAAATTAGATATAGTGATAGTCAAAGAAAAGTGGATACACTGCAACAACGTGGAATGTAAGAAATCGTGGTAAAAGTAAATTGAACCATTATTACCATAGCGAGATAAAGTCTTTATCCGAGTTGGTGATGCTGTGTATTTTGTAGGATAGGGAAGGATTCTGTTTCTATGAACCAAGCAATTGATTCAAACAAGTGCTGCTCCTAATTAGATGAACTGAAGATAGCAATAGACCAGTTGTGGCATTTGGTCCAACTGCACCTCCCTGCAAATTATCTAAAGATTATTTAAAGATTATTCAGAGATTTTTTTAGATTTCTATTTTGATTCTTTAAGATTATTTTTTTCAGATCTTTTACGAATATTTTAAAAGATTTTTCAGGATTTGCAAGATATATTGCTCTTCCAGAGCTCTGGCACACCCTTCAGCTGGGGGCCCTGCACACAGCCCCTAAATAGACGGAAAGCATCAGGAATTCATTAAGAGAAAAGGCATAATAATGTAATCATCATAATGCTAGACTGCATGTTTCTTTAGTAAGCGAGAGAAAATTGTTGCAACTCTCCACTCATCCAATATATTCACTCAATATTGTATGTTTGGTTCACCATTTATTCCAATGTTTACAGAACTTTCTTAATGAAAAAATTTCAATTTCCTGGAAGACTGCAAAAGGTACCTTGAGTCGTTCTTTGCTGAGAAATATTAGGTGTTTTGAAAGGATGAAATCATGAAGTTGGCTGAAAGATGGCAGAAGATAAGGGAAGAACATGCTATGTTGTTCAATAAATTTAGGGTTGAAATATTTTTTAAAATGTCCTTTATTTTTGCATAATAAACCAAACAAAATTTTCAGTCACTCGATATCTCTCGCTCAGTCACTTGAAAAATAACCAGAGACTTGTAAATTACGCAGTTGAGGTGGTAAAATTGTTATCTCGGTGAAAATACTACCAATTTGGTTGAACCATAAATTCATTGCTGAGCATATAGTAACAGACCAAAATTACATTATAAACTGAATCACCACCTTAAAACTCATTTTGGAGAGGGGGGGGGGGCTTTAAGAAAAAAAAAAAAAAGTTTTTCCCAGATCAGTGAGGGGAGAGTGTGCCAAATTTTGAATTTCTACTATGAGTGGTTATGGCTGGGCCGAATCCAGATTCATGTACATATAGATATGTAGATGAATATAAATGTCAGAACATATCATTAACCTAAACCCAGCAACAATGTTTAAACCAGTCTGTTGCAGGTAGCATTTATTGATATTGTTAATGAGAGGTTTCAGTATTGTGTTTAATTTTTATAGGAATGAAAAGTCAGTATTTAACAATTTTACAATATGTTTAATATCTAATTAAATGCACAAATAGTTAAGATCAGACAAGACATGTGATCTCCTCTGTTCAGCAATTATTTTTCCCGAAATTTGAGGAGATCAACTGACTTGCAATAGCTGCATACCTTTGTAACATGTTAACAGATAAACTAGAAGTGGACCTGGTATTTAAAATCAGTTCAACTGGCAAATCAGTAGAGGTGATGCAATTATTGGATCTCTAATATTTAACAGTATTTTTTCATAGTGCAAAGCATTTCAAATTAATAATGAATTTGCTAAAAAATATTGTATTTTATGCAAATGATAACATATTTTCTCTCTCTTTTTTTTTGAGGATAGCAAGATGAGGAGTGCCAATAAAAACTCCGCTTTAATAAAATGCATGCAAATTTGAGCCCAACAGAAAAATTTTACTAATATCCTTGGTTTCACTATTTCTCTGACTCTGATTCTTCGTCTATTCTTTAAGAATTTCTAGTTGTTCTCCCTATTGCTTAATGATATCTGTGGGTTTAAAAGAAGAAACAAAAAGATACGCTTTGATGTTTAATGTTCTGTTAGTCCCACAGACAAGCATGGGATGACTGTCAAATCATTTCATTAATTTAAAATTTCTCATTTTTTTCTCTTTTTCCAGTAATTGGACTGTCTTTTCTAAAATGGAACTCCCACGAACTGGACACTGTTTACAAAGGCTGAGTGGATATTAGTCCAAATGCAGGTTAGATTTTGTATTGCTTAACTTCTATTCTCATGATAGCATAAGATTACCAATCTTTTTGAATCTGAAACATTATATTTATTGGCTTTTGAGTTGGAATTTAATATTTTATTATTCATTAGCCAATGAAGATGAGTTAAGAACGTTTGGAGTTAATAATAAGATTGCTGCCACAAATGGAAGCATTTTCATAATAAAAAGAAATGTTTTAAATATTTAATAGTGAAAAAATTCCAGCTGTTCTACCCTCCAGTCTTTTTTAGGTGCCAGTCCTATTTGGTAATATTTTTGTAATTTCAAATTGAACTCTTTATTCAATCCATGAGGGAGCACCATTCTCATTCTACTGAGTCTACCCTGATGGATAGAATAAAGATTTGGTTTAAAATCCCAGGAACATTACCAAATACAATAAGCATCTGTAGAAAGCCAGAAGATACAGTGGCCTAAATGTTGTGACTATAATAACCAAGATGAACACATCAGTCCGAATAAATCAGTGTATGATAATATCTCTCTCACATTTTAACGATCAAAATTAAGTTTTTTTTCAAATACTCCTGATTCATTTGACAAAGAGAAAAATTGAATGAAAATGAGAAAAGAATTTACAAATGAATTGAAAAGCTTCATTTTGATGTTAATGTATCAAGAAGTCTTTATACATGTGTAACCTTAGTCGCTACTGAACTGCCTTGTACTGTATTTCCATCAAATGGAATATTTCCATGAAATCAAACCTGTATTAGATTTTATGTCAAACTTGTAGGGTTCACATTAACATCGCAATATGCCAGACTTCCGAATTCAAGACTTTTCTGATTTCAGCATTCATTTTAGATGGAGAAGGTACAAAAAGAGAGATGTGATAATATCATATTGGAATAAACTGTATAGCCATCGGTCAAAATAAACATGAAGTTGTGCATTAGGGTGCGAATCATCGCTCATTCAATAAAGAAGTTGTTTTTTTTCATTCAAATAATCAACAATCCTTACACCTTTTATTTTGGAGGATTTTTAAATAGTCATCAACTTCATTTACACTCCTTTGGGTTTTTTACCAATTTAGAATAGGAACAACTTAAAGATAAATTGGTCCCCATTTCCAAGTAAATCAAAAGCAATTACGATCAGTTTAATTTACAAAAGGATTTCCTGTAATCATCGTAACTACAACAATAGGCTTTTTGTTTTTAAAAAGATTTTCATTTATTATTACTTTCAATCATTATTACTAAGTTTTGCTACTCTCTTCCTTTGTCTTAGTTGCATAGTTGCAATAAAAAGCAAACAATGAAAAACAATGACATATACAAAACTAATGATGAACCTATTCCCACTTCTAAAGCTAAACTAAAGTTGACTTGTTTTGCAAGTTTGAGACACATAGTTTTGGGATGATGCTATATGGAGAAATTAATTTGTTTTACTTTTAGATTTCAAGAGGGAAAGGAGTTTGACCCTAGCGCAGCCAAGCTTGTTTACTCTTGCAATTTGAGGGCAACAATCTAGTCAGATAATACCTATTATTAAATATGTGCTGATATTTACTAAGCTGAACTTGGTAGAATAGAAGACCATGCAAGAAAATAGAGACTGGAACGAGATTTTGCAACAATCTTCTAAGTGGAGAAGGGTATCCTTGCTATGGGAATCAGTTTTTGAAATACAGGCTTTATACTTGAGCTCAAGCACCAAACTCTGGGTATGTAGTGAAATACGCAAGTGTCTGAGCCTCAACACAGGTCTTAAATGAATGTAATGGATACGTTCAAATGGAAACATGTTTCTTGTATTTTTATTATAATAGACTTCCAAAAGATTATTTTATACAGTGTATATTCATCTACTTATACAATGAACTGTGTTACTTTTTCTGTACCTCTGTCCTAACAATGGAATCTTCCATTTAAAGATAACAATTTGGCTGATAAAAATATCCCTTACCAACTGAAATGGGTTCAGAATTATCTTTGAAAAAAAAAAAAATCTCATAGAAATTCAAATATATCGGTGAATATTTTTCACCGAGTTATTTTTTGTTTTGTTTTAGTTATGTTTTTCTATTTGAAAAATTCATTTTTCCTTTCAAAATGCATTTTGCAATACAGATTTTTGTAATGAACCCTTCTCTTTCAGTGGAGACTAACTGGTTTCTTTCTCTTTAAATTTTTTTACAAAGAATCTTCACAATACACTTTCTAAAATGCCACAAAAAGGCTTCATGCTTCTCAAATCATATTTTCATACATCCTTCCTCCTTCCAATGACTGAGAACTTCAACTGTTTTGAAAAATTATTGCTTTACCCGTCTATCATTAGAAGGAAGTAGCAAAAAATTGGCACAAACGTATTTTACTAATGCCTTAATTTGCATAACTGCATACTAATTCTTTATTCATAAGTCTCTGGATTTACCACTTGAAGTGATGGCAAGTTCGGAAGAAATAGTTAAAAGAGGAAAAATTAAAATTTTGCTGGTATTCTGAGTCATTTAACAAAATCTCTTGGCTTAGTGATATTTTCTAGAATAGGTTTTAAGATAAATCCCCTTCTCCAGACTCTTGTAATTATTTTAATTTATCACGTGACTCCCAGATGTTTATTATAAAGAATCTCCTGTTTATCCAATGTTTATCAAGTCTGTTCTTTCACTTATTCATTGTTCGAAAAATCCCATATAATTTCAGTATTCTTGCTAAAAAATATGAAAAGAAAAGAAGGATGAAAATAAAATTACTGCTTTTAGAATATATCCTGATTTCTTATCTCCCTATATAGCTAAATCAAGAAGACTTGACCAATTTTATGCATTGGAGAGTTTGAAGGGAGAACTAGAAGGATACAATAGTTTTAAATCTATTTAATCTTGAACTTCTTCCATCATGATGAGAAACTAAATAATTTCCAGAGCTAGTTTTTGTCTTCTTTCCCGTATTATACTCAATTATAGTTGACGCATTGAAGCTGTTATAAAATCGGATAGATTAACATCGTATCCAAAATTTTAATCATGAAAAGTTCAAATTTCTAAACAATATTTTTGCAAGTGTGAAGATGTTCCTTAAGACACATTTTCTTCAATCATCTCTCAGAAAGTCCTTAAGAGACAGTTACTCCGCAGTTTGCAAGGAAGAAATACATCAACAAACACCAAAAAACGTCAAGTGAATTCACTTTCTCAAATGCAAACCAATGTTGCTTTCTATTTTCATTCTCTTTCAGAAGTGAGAATGCAAAAAAAGAATCCTGGAAGCGTGGGTGCCTACTACAAGGTTCCTGGGGGGATATGCAAAATATACATTTCCAGTGGGGCAAGGCCATATATTTCCAATGGATGGGGCAAAACGAGTATGTTTAAAATATATTTTAGTGGCAAACCTGTTACATGATAGGCATACCACCTGTACTTGCGGCTATATGCAGTGTAAGCACTGTACGTTCTAGATATCAGAGGGTGCATTTGATTGTTGACTGATATGCATGACTTAACCCTGGGGTGACACGATTGAGTACCAGCAAATAATAAAACAGTCTCTTATATTGGAATAATAACTTGGGCTCACATGAAACAAATGTATTGCACCATTAGCCTTTATTGATGATAAGGTTTCAACTTTCAAACCCCCTCATCCCTGGTGAGAAAGATTGATCCAGTTGGTGCCCAGAAGTAACTTTCGCGGCCTCTACTCTTTTAATAACATATCTTGCATGCGATTAAATTACTATGAAATGATACAATTGACTCATTTCATTTTCTTAGTCATTACATTAGTGAAACATTAATTTATAAAGGCTTGTTCCTGAATTTGTGTAGTGACACCTCAATTGTCATTCTTTATCCAGGTCAGTAAACTGGTTTTGCCTCAAGGATTTGCTTTAAAGGAAGTCAAAGCAACAATAAAAGGAAACAAAAAAAAATTGAACTTTGGCGGTTCTTCAATTCATGCTGCTGGATCGTCTTCTTTATTCTGGACTCTGTTTTGTAAACCTAATCATGAAATTAGTGAAAAAGGACTGAAAGAAATAAAAACTGTTAAGTGACCAACGTCGTTTGGTAGCATACCACGTTGGATGTGATCAATTAAAAAATTGGAAAAAAAGGTAATGATCAATGAATAAGTAACTTCTCTTGCTTTTTGTTGGCCCGTGATCACAAAAAAAAAAATGTGAATTTTCAAAAAACCTGCATGAATGCTACCGGACACAAAATCAGGGATCAGTTTAGCATGAATTGACATTCCAAATTGAACTACCACTAAAAAAACTTATTCAAAAGGGGGATTTTCCAAAACAAAACATTTTTTTCTAGACACAGTAAAGAATAAATGTTTAGATTTTCAGCCCTCTGGCTCCATTGGTGCTGCTTGTACAGGTGATACATACATAGCCAGCCAGCCAGATGAACTTAAAAACTGAAGAAACCTATATTGACAGTTTTGATGACAGTTTTGGTTGAAGGTTTCTAAAAGACTAAAAAATTCTCACAAACACACACACATACAAAAATACATGCATGCGCATACAGGCACACGCATACACATATTTGCACACATGCACATCCACACATGCACACAAACACAATCAAAACACATACACATAAAGGATTTCGGTAGTCTCATTCAAATAATAATTTTCCCTAGTCATCCAGGTACCTGAATTGACTTTTCAAATCTTCATCTATTAATTCCAAACCTGGTTTTCATTATACAACTGCAATAACATAATCTAGTTTTTCAAAGCAGCATGATTCATCCTAACACCAGATTGTAGTGAAAAACCGAAGTGCAAGAAAAAGACACAATTTCCAGAGGCATAGCTGGATATTTGGTTGCCTGGGGGTGCTTGGCTCCTTGAAGGACTTCCTCCAACATTTAGTGAGATTTATTATTGTATAATATTAGCAGATATACAGTCGGTGAACCACTATTCATGAAGCTTTCAGGGACCCCCTCAATTGGGGTCCCAATGGGAATTAAAGTTGCCACCACTCAACCGCTCCCTCAACTATGTCCCCTGACAATACTTATGGATTACGAGAGTATACAATCTTACAAATTTATATAAATACAACTCTCTCTCCATGTCACATCGTAAAGGCAAAAAATTACTTATAAAACTATATTACTAACAAAGAATAACAGCAAGAAAAAAGAAGGGTTGTAATTTTATTATTTCACTTAAAATCAATTCTAACGCTTATGAATTATTTAAGGAATTTAAAAGTAAAAATAATGATTGAAAAAAGATCTTTACCATTTTGTAAACGCAAAATATTATATCTTTCTTTTTTCCTCCACTTGGGGAGAGTGCTGACTTGAACTATATAATTTCCTGAGATTTATTAAAACTGCATAAATCAAAAGGATAATTCCATGTAATCAAACAACTTTAGTTTGCACACATATATATATATATATATATATATATATATATATATATATATATATATATATATATATATATATATATGCTTGACTTTATTGCATGCATTTGACATGCTTTTCTCTGTATGTACCAAATTTTGTGCAAGTCTATCAATTGAGAATAAAATGTATACATGTCTCTCTGAAACTATTCCTAGAATTGAATTACTTATTGGAAAAAGCCAAATTCATCCATCTCATAAAAAAAGCAATATCAAATTAATTGAAATTACTTATAAATACTAAGTATCTATCGTCTCTTTGATATCAATATATTTTATACTATATTCTTCATAAGGACAGAATTAACAGATACATTAGAAGAAAAAATTGGAGAACCCCTGGTTTGTAACCTAGCCCCTTCTAAGAAGAGGAAGTATCTTGGAAAGCTTCATGAATTAAAATATACACAGAGTAATTCATTATATCTGACATATTACATAAAGGCACATATTTGTCAGCTGGATTTAACTTCATCGTAAGAGAGAAAACCTCTACATTTCACTACCTTTGTTTCTAATAGATGGACCAACTTTTTGCTTGGTAAAAAAAGGCTGACATTTGACGCAATACATTTTTTTCTAGTTGTGGTAAGTTAAGACAATCTATTATCAAGAACTTCTATGCATACATATGCATGAGTAAAGACAATTATTCAGGCAATATTTGAAATTAATGTTTATTCAATATGTGTGATTCACAGCATTCACTGCTTCTCTTAAACATAGTATTTTTTTTTTGCTTGTCGTGCAAGAGATATTGATGCATTGGATGTTGAATGATGAAGATTGACTGCCACCATTTTTTTAACGTCTGCTTCATCAGCAGTAAACTTCCATCTATTTGATACCACTTGAGTGTTTGCAAACAAAGGACATAAAATTATCCAAGCATTAATATTATGCTTTTTTATGGCTGTCATTTAAACAAAAAGATGTTTGCTTCAATAGGCACATATTTGTGAAATCTCTAAGGTCAACATTACCCTGCTTGATATAGGTTAATGTTCATTGACCCTATTCCACTTTCAGAATGTGAACAGGTTTCATTCCTGGAGGTTAGCTAAAAAATGAAATCATTATTAGAAACTGTCAGCATAGGTTTCTTCAGTTTTCAAGTTGATCTAGCTGGCTATTTATGCAAAAAGTAAACGGGCCACACTTTGGGAGCTAAAGAATTGGAAATTTAAACATTTACTGCATATTATGTCGGGAAAAAAACAGTTGTTTTTTGGAAATTCCCCCTTGAATAAACTTTTATGGGGGGTAGCAATTTGCAATGTAATTTCATGCTTAGTTTGTCTCTAGCAACATTCATGCTTATTTTCTAAATTCTGACTTTTTTTAGTGATCACTGCCAAACAAAAGGCAAGAGGAGTAACTTATTCATAGATCATGCCTTTTTTGAATTTTTTAATTGATCATCCCCAACACAGCATACTGCCAAGAGACCTTGATCACCTGATGGTTCCTATTGAGTGACCTAATGGGCCTGCCAAAAATGGTTCCAATTTTTGCTACTAGGAGCATACACTTAGAGCTTGTATTAGGATTTGATAAAAGAAATTAACAGAGAATCAAAAAAGATATGAAATTTCTTTGGTTCGTATAATTATGCTTTGCTCTTTGTTTCTCAGTCAGCGGGGCCATCTTGTCCCAGATATGTTTAATACTTTGAGATTCAATGAAATGGAATGAAAGAGAAATTTATTGATTACAACATTCATGCACATGTACTTGTTTTTTTATTAATCATGAAAAGAAACTGAACTCTGAGACTTTTACTTAATAAAAGTGAGAATAAAATGGGAATACTAAAATAGAGGAACTTGCTGATTTTGCCTTTCAAACTTATTTTCCAAAATTCTTGCTTATAAAATATAAACTACATGGAACCCAACCAAGAGACTGACCCGCAAACTAAGAAGCATGCAACGTGCACAAGAGAAAATCATGCTCAATATAACATGGAGAAATCACAAGAGAGCACAATATATCAGGGAGAAAACAGGGATCCAAGACAGAGAACCATTAGGGAACTGGGCTGGTCATGTTGCAAGAATGGCAGACAACCATTGGACATCACGACTCACAACATAGATCTTCAGAGATTGAATATGAAATTGAGGCTGGCTGAATTTGAGATGGCGAGACAAACTGGACAGATTCACAAAATACTGGCTCTGCGACGCCCAAAATAGAGCAGTGTTGTGAATCCTGGGGAAGGTCTATGTCCAATGACAGTTGATAAAAGACTGATGATGATGACAATCTACAATGAATTTATAAAATAAAAGTAACATGCAAACAAAATGTGCTGGCTTCTAAATCCTTCAAAATACATTTCATTTCTATCTTAATTTTAGAGAGTTCAACATATTTTTCAAACATAGAACAATATTTTGAACAAAAAAAAATTAACATTCCAAGGGAAATTATAAATTCCAGCCACCCATATGCTTTTTTTTAATCTGGTATATTAAGCTGCAATGGTGGTAAAATCAAATTACCTTGATCAAAATACTACCAGTACGGTTTGAACCATAAATTTATGATTAGAAAAACGAATCAGGTCTGGTTAGTCACTCAATGTAAACCACAAAAATTTGAAAAATAATGAGCGTGAATACTGCCAGCACTATGTAAGTTTTTGTTACATGTTAATCATCTTTCAGAACACAAAATATTTTGGGGGCGTAAGGAATTCAATTTATGATGTGACTACACTGCTGAACTAGACCTTACTTTCCATCCATCATATGACACTACGGCTTTTTAGTATTTTGGTACCTTCGCTTCAATTGATTGATGAATCATCTTTCAAAACAAAATTTAGGGATGGGAGGTTCTGTAGGGGATCAGATTTGAGAGGGATCTTTCACTTTACATTTCTTTTCACTTTTAAAAGTCAAAATTGAGGAGGAACTTTCTTTTCACCTTATGGGTCTAAATTGAAGACGAATATTTTTTTTCCAATATTGGGGTCAACATCAAGAGGATTTTTTATTTTTCATTTTTGGGAGTCAAAAGCTGGGAGGAAATTCTTTTCAACTTTTAGGGATCAACATCAAGTGGAAAATTCCTCTTCTCTTTTAGGGGTAAAAATTGAAAGGAATTTTTTTTTTCATTTTCAGGAGTCAAAACGAAGAGGGGGACTTTTAAGAAAATTTAAGGATCGAAATCAAAGGGAACTTTCTTTCCATTTCTATTCTTTGTTTTTTTTTAGTGGTCCCATTTGAGAGGAAATTTTTTTTTTACTGTAGGGTCAAATCAGAGGGGAACTTTTTTTTCATCAGCACTTTCTGAACTTGTTTAGTTAGGCCATCGAATATTTTGTCTACTACAGTTTTGCATGCAATCTTTGGGGATCCACATTGTCAGTCATGATATCCAGTGGTTGTAATTCTTGAAACATGACCAGCCCATTGCCATTTGAGTTTTCTAATGAAATCGATGATATCTCGGACTCCTGTTTTTCCTTTAATATTCTGTACTGTCTTGTGATTTCTCCATGATTGTCTCCTGTGCGCATTGCATGGTTTTCTGTTTGAGGGTCAATCTCTTGGATAGGTTTCATGTTTCAGCTCCTTAGGTGACTATTGGGAGGATGCATTGGTTGTATACTCTTCTTTTGAGGACTAGTCAGGTTTACTTGTTTTTGAAGGTTGAGCTTGTTCTACAAAAAACTTGCCATAATGTCAGAAAACATGAATAACCTAAACCCAACAACAATGTTGTGGGTAGCGGTGATTAACAAATTATTCTGCAGAACACATCTCATTTTTTAATCAAGGAAAAGTCTATTCTATAATTTTTCTCTCAGAAGAAATGATTAAAAAAGAATAAAAAGAAAGAACAACTTTGAAGATGTTATATTATCCTGGTTTATTTTTTTACATTCAGCGTTTTATTAGTACTAAATATCACTTCATTAAAACAACTAGTTTACATGAAAACAATAACAAACTAGCATTCCTCGAAATTATGAATGACTGTCGCTTATACATACTTATTTTTATGACGTAAATTTAGAATGAATTTTCATTGTAAGTTGAACCCTCCACTTGATAATTTGGTGGGGGGTGATGTAAAAAACAAAATATTTACACTACTCATTTAGGAGAATATATGCATGCAGAATTTAAAGTTCCTACTCTGAATGGTTAGAGCTGTTTAGAGCTGGGCAGAGTTCACACACATAGATACGTGGATAAATACATATATATAATTGTCAGAACAAATGAATGACCTAAACCCAGCAGAAGTGTTTTAATTGGTTTGTTGTGAGCAATGGTGATTAATGGGTACCAGAAAAGTACCCATCAGGAAATCTGCCTATCACAAATTTATCAAAGGGGGAAAACTGCCCATCAAAAAATAATTTTCCTACCATTCTCTCAATCTCTTTCGAATACTGGCAGTCTTGAATTTTTTTTTCTTCCCACACACTGGCCGTCTTGAATTTTTTCCCTTTTCACGTACCGTCTATCACAAATTCATCGAAGGAATGTTCATTTTATAACGTTTCATTCAAAACTTTTAGCACGACTTAGCCATGGTGGTCCTGATTGGTATTCTGAGTGTAGAATTAAAAAAATAAGCAAGACAAAACAATCTTTAGAAAACAATTTATTTAAAGCAAGAATAATACAATGTTTTTCTTTCATGAATTCTCTTATTTCTTTTCATTTTTCATCATCAAATTTTTTTGGTGGTATTTTCACCCTCTGCTTGTTACAAATTTATCAAAGGAGGAAAGTACCATTCTAAACGCAACATACTACTGTTTTTCTTTCATGAGTTCTCTTATTTCTTTTTACTTTTAACAAATAAAAATTAGTTTGGGGCTTGTTTTTTCAAATACACTGACTATCTTGAATTTATTGAGGGAGAAAAAGTGCCCATCTTATTAGGTTCCATCAAAAGTTTTAAAAGGTGGTCCCTATTGGAATTCTGGGTTGATAAATAGTTATCTCTGTTGCCTTTTGTTGAGCAATAAAATATTCTAATTTCAAAAAACGAAGGTGGACACAAACTAAAGGATCAATCAAGCAAAAAATTACATTGGAAACTGAACCCCCCACAAAAACTTTGTTTTGGAGGGGAATTCAAAGAAAAGGCAAAATCTGAACCAGTGTTGTGGGTCGTGGTGATTAATCATGGTTCCAAGCAATCGATGAATAATGAAGGTTAGATTCAACTGTTAGATTTGATCTTTTGTGTGCTGTTTGGAGCTCTAGTTATTCAGTTAGTAAAGCAGTTGCCTTACATGGGCGAGCTTCCTAAGGTGAAAGAGATGCAAGTCCAAGTCAACTACAACTTATTCTTTATTTCTGATCTGCGCTGTTTACCAATGACCATAGACTGAAGGTCTGAATAGTAGCAATGAAACTTTGTAGATCTTTAAATTAATTCAAACTTATAGGGCCGTAGCTGGAGATTTGGCCCCTCGAGCCCCCTGCCCCTTCAAAATTTAATGCAGTGATTCACAACCTGGGGGACAAAGATCTTTGAGTGTCTATAAATGGAGACCTGTGAGCTTTTCTTTCAAAAGACCATACAAAAGTCTGGGGTCCATGTTTAAATAAATCTAAATAAATGGGGTCCTTAGTAATAAAAGGTTGGAAACCATTGATTCAGAAAGATTTGATAAAAAGGAAAATTTGCAATAAATAGACATGCACTATCACTCAATCAGTGAAGGACATTTTAAAATTTGAAAATAATTTTCATACAGAAAATAGTAGGCCTACTGTGTAGCTATGAAGAAAAACCTTTGGTGGAAAATAGAAACTTGGGGATGGGGGAATTATGCCATTAATAAGGGAAAAAATTGATAAAAAGTCTGATGTTCTCATTCTTTAAGAAAACTCTTTAGAATTAGGAATATTTTTGAGAATTGACAGTGTGAAAAGTTGTTTACCTGTAAACAAAACATAATAGCATTGATTTGCATTAGAAATTTTAAAACAAAAAGATTTGAGAGAAATATATTCTGTTTACCTTAGTTTTATGACAGCTGGTTTGAAAAAATCAGGGGAAGCAAGTTGGGAAAATAGCAGATGGCCGGGAAAGAAAAAACGGAAAAATAAGAATTATTTCCTCACATTTCCTCAAATTATGTTTGTCTGCCCATCCTCCTAGTCTTCTCTTCCCAAATAAGGAAACATTGAGGTGGGGCACGTGGTTGATTGGCCCTAGCCAAGGGATACTTTAGAGGCTAGTAGTGTATATGAAACAAAAATTATTTGAGGCTACAATGTAGTTTGAGACTAGAGGGCTTGGGCAGGATTCTTGTCTCCTCAAGGACGTGCCCTTCCAACATTTAGTGAGTTTTGTTATTGTATAATGATGCTAGAAATACAGTAGGTTAACTATTAATAAAGATTTTAGTGCTCCCCCCCATTCACACACCATTGGCAGCTCTGGGTTTGGGGATTCACCTGCCCTCACCTCCTAAGCTAAGCCCCTACAAACACATGCATTTTTTTTTTTTTATTTAGACTGTCTAAATTTACATATCCATAAAAATAGCAAACATAAAATAAAGGACATTAACGGTTTTCTTAATTCTTGCAAAAATATATCATTCTTCGTTTTTTCCTCAGAGAGTTTCAACCAGCCACAAATCTTTTCCTTTCTCCCTAGATGAGCTGAAAAGAAGAAAAGCCAGAACTGTATCATGAGATGATTTGCTGGTTCCAATATTCTTGCAGAGACATTTTCTTCGTTGCTCATTCGTGGAGCCTAGACCATTCTTTAATATGGCCCTCACCTTCTCATGAGGCTTTCACAAATATTGAAGACAAACAACAAAAATCTATACTAAGGACTTTGTTGGTTCCTGAATTCTAGCGAAAACATCTCTTTCTTCGCTGTTCACTCAGGGAGCCAAATCAGTTTCAGAACATGGCCCTTCCCCCCTCGAGGCTGCCTTTAAAAAAAAAAATACTGGAAAATACCACAAGAACAGTAAAATAACAGACTGCTTTTGATAACATCCATTGAGTGAATGTGTTTTGGTATTTCTTGCTGCAGAGGGCCTGATAAGAAAGGTGTTGTTTAAGTATGCATGACTATCTGTCTTGAATGGTGAACAAGCCTGCTGATATTAAGATTCTGCAAGACAGAGCTAGATAACAATAACCATCAATGAGATCTTAAATAAAACATTTGGAGAAGGTGATGAGATAGGAGGAAGAAAATCCATTCTAGTAATGCTAGAGCTGCTGCTATCATTTCAAAGATTACTTAGCAGCTGAAGAAAGATTAAGAAAAATAGGAAGAAATATAGGGACAAAGAGGGAAGGAGAAAGACTGAGAGGAAAAAAAGAAAAAGATAAAAAAAGAGAGAGGTTACTCTGGGGGAGAGTGGGAGGTTTCAAAGAAGGAAGGAAAATAAGGTGAATTCAAGAAAGAGAGTTTGCGAATATAAAGAATGGGTCTGGATAATCACTTGATAGAAACTATCGCATGACCAAAGTTTTTGGCTGCATACAATATTTGGGGTGATCAGTTAGAAATTCGAAAGAGGGATGATCAATCAATAAGATACTTCTCTCACCTTTTGTTGGATCACTAAAAACAAGCGTGAATACAGCCAGAAGAGAACTAAATGGCCAATTTAGCATAAACTTACATTGTTGATTGAACCCTCCCACTAAAAAATTGTATTCTGGGGTGAATTTTGAAGAAACAAGAAAATGTTTTTTTCAACATTATAAGGAGTAATGTTGGAATTTTCAGCCCATTAGTGCAACCTGTATGGGTAATATATATTTCCATTCATAGCAAACCAGCTGGAAAACTGAAGAAACCTATGCTGATTGCTTGGGTGACAGTTTTGGTTGACTATTTCTTGAATGTGAAAAAGTAACAACAATGAGTGTTTAAGGAAAAGGAGAAAAAAAGAAGTACAAAATCACAGAGTAAGATAGAAAAAGAGCAAGCAGAAGTAAGAAAAATTAGAGAAGAAATGGGGGAAGAAGAAAGAAAATAGAGCAAAAAACAGGGAATAAAAATAGAGAATGAGAAAGAAAAACCAAAGAAAGGCAGATAAATAAAAAGAAAATAGCCTAAAAAAAAACAATCAAATAAGACAAAAAAAATAGTAAAAGAATGATAGAAAGAGGGTTAGAGAAAAGTAGTGTCAAATGAAAAAATAAAAAATGTAAGACGGATGAAATTGAGAAAAAAGTGAAATTAGTAAACACAGAGAAGTAATTGATAAAGAAAGGGATTAAGAAGATAAAAAAGAAAATCCCAAAAGTCAAGTTATGAAAGAGATTGAAAAAAAATGACAAAACAGTAATGAAGAAAAGAAAAATGTATTAAGAAGACATACTAAAAAACTGAAAGAAAATAATGACAAAGAGAAAGAAAGACTGGAAGAGGTCAAGGAAAGAAAGCAAAGAGAAAAAGGAAAAAGAGAAGAAAAAAACAACTAAAGAGAAAAAAAGGTGAGAGAGACACATATTGGAAAAGTGAAAGAAATGAGTGAAAGGAGAAAAGAAACCAACTGAATGAAATCACTTGAATGAAGGCAAGAGAAGGAAAAAGAAAAGAGGGAAAATTGAAGGAAAAATCCAAAAGAAAGATTGCAATCGAATATGGTGAGTTTAGGCAAGAGAGAAATTGAGGTAAAATTGAAGGAAAAATGGTAAAGGAAAGAAAAGGAAGGAAAGAAGGGAACTCGGTTTATTGAATCAACTTAAAAAAAAAGAAGATAGGGAAAATTGAAGAAAAAATGGAAGACAAAAGGCAGAAAGAATTTATAGTTCAGAGAATGAAGGCAAGAGGAGAGGGTAAACCGAAGAAAGACAGTGGGAAAAAAGAAATAAAGTTAGAAAGTACAGTGAATGAAGGCCAAAGAAGAGAAAAGCAGGAAGGAAAAACCAAAAAAGAAAACTGAAAAGATAGAAAAAGAAAAGGAAGACAAAGAAAGATTGTCAAGGGAAGGAAGAACACAAATGAACAAAAAAAAAGGTAGACATCTGAGTAAATAACAAAAGATAAGGAGATGAAAATGAGACATAGTGAAAAGTATCATTACAATATTGGGTCCTGTAAAGTGCACTCAGTACATTTAAACATTAATTTGGACGAATGCCGAGACAAGGAAGTTAAAGTTCATGCACAATTCGAATAATTGCTAAAAGATGCGGGAAAGATTATCTGTGAGAAGACTGAGTTTCACAAGATGTTTACACATTTGCAAAACAAGAATTATATAACATTTATGATCAAGCCACCGGTTCCGGAAGGAAGCAGCAACAATGACAAAAACAACAACCAAATGAAGAGAAAGAAAGAATGTGCATCCCCGCCCTCAAGTATATATAACGTCTCAATTATGGATGAGACCAGCAAAAATACACCTGGTGCCACTTTGCTTGCCAAATATCTCAAATGAACCAAAGAAAGGGTGATAACTCTTTATCCCTTGCTCTCCTGCACCAGAATTTTTCTCCACCCTCAAACAAGCCTGAGCCTCAATGTTTTCTCTAGAAAAAAAAAAAGTAATAACTAGCTAAACATGGAAATTCCATGGGTATTGACAACTAAAACATCATCATTACTCTTGCATACATATTTCTACGAATGAAGTATATAATTTTGCTAAAGTAATCTATTACCTATAGAATCTATATATATTGATTATGATAACATGCAAAAGCTAATGAAACAAGTTAATCTGTTATGATTATTGTAGATAACTTTTGCTATCTGTCTATATTCCAGTGATTCACTACTACTAGTTTTTAGGCTTCCAATAAAAAAGGGAGGAGATACAAATGAATGAGAATTTTAGTGAAGGTTGAGCCCCTTTCACTACCATTCATGTAAAAGCGTGCCCTTCCATTCTTATCCTTGTTCATTACATTACAATGGTGAGGGGAGGGAGAAGGATGAGAGATAAAGAGGAATAATAGCATAATAAGTTTCCATAATCTTGTTTTGAAATAATATTCAAAATTGCTTCTCTCTCTTTTCAGCCTTCATTTTTTTCCAATTGAAAAGATTTCCTCATCTCAACAATTGCCAAAAAATATTAGCTTAGCTTAGTGATATTTTCTGGAACAGATTTTATGTTGAATCCTAATCTCCAGACTTCTGAGATCATTTTAAATTTTCACATGACCTCCAAATGTTTACTGTGGACTTCTAGTTGTATATAACCTCCTGCTTATCCCAATATTCATCAAGTCTGTTTTTGAAAGAATTCACATCTTTTGAACACACTATTTCATTAGGTAGACTCTTCCATATCCTCATTATGTGCACATTTAAGCTATATTTTCATATATCCAGCCTGGCTCTTTGTTGGTACATTTTCTGGTTGTTACCCCCTGTTTCCAGTTCTTTGTGTACTTCCTTCCCACTTTTTGACGAAACTACAAATCCCTTTTGTCATAATTTCCATTCATGGTCTTATGTACTTCTATCATCTCCTCTTATATAGCTGAGAGTTGGTAGCTTCAGTTTACGGAGACACTCTTCATAAGTTAGATTTGCCATCCCAGATACTTGCTTTGTTGCTCTCCTTTGAACTCCTTATACTAATTCAATGTGTTTTGTTTTGAATGGAGCCCAGACTAAACTTGCGTACTCTATGTGGGTTTGAACTAAGGATTTATACTGGGGTACAAATGTCTTCTTACCCATATACTGGAATATTTTACTTATGATTCCCATCATTGAACTGGGTTTTTTAAAAACTTTTTCACAAATATATTTTTCAAGAGTGAGTTCATTGTTTATAATTACTCTATTACCCTTTTTAGTTCCTTCCCCAAAAAGGAGTACTTGTATTCAGTGACCAGATTGTGCCATCCAATATGCAATTGTTTACATATATCAAGATGGAATTTCAAAAGCCACAATTTATTGAAATGCATCGATTTATCTACATCTCTGTGTACTGTATTTATATTCTTCTTGGTTATTATCAAGTAGAAAATTTTAGTGTCATCTGTATAAAAGTACACGGAAGATCTTACTACATCAATTAGGTTATCAAAAAATATAACAAATAACCCGGGGCCTGAACTCCCCATCTCAGTCCCTCTCATTCTCCCTCACTCACCTGTTGCTTTTTCTTTTCCATTTTTCTTATGCAAAAATTACTAGCTTGATGCAAAAGTCTCCAGCATTGTTTTGACAAAATCTCTTTTTCATATTTATTCATAACATTATCATTCAGTCATTCAGTTAATTTCCTTGGCTTTCTATGACCTTATGCTACTTTTCTGGTAAATTGTGTCTTCCATCTTGAAAGAATGATCCTGGTTTTGATTTTAGGAATTCTTCAAGGAATCTTTTCGATATTTTGAATTTGTTGAAACCACTGACCAAAGAAGGAGTATTGCACGGAATGAAAACAAATGATAGCTTGAAGGTGGAAAAAATGGAGAATATGCCACGTCTTAGTGTCAAGATTGTTCGCTGTTTTATATTTGCAACATGAAAATAAGCGATTTCATGCAGCTGAATCAGTGGTTGACTCTCTTACCCAGAAGGTCTTCTATATGCCAATACATCATTTAGATGAGTGAATTTTTCACTGAAGCATTGTGCAGTGAGAGTTTGTCAAGGTCTCAGCAATTTGTAATGATGAATTGGTTTTTAAACTGACCGAACACAAAGTTACTGTTTTAAGTACAAATACTTTCATTTTGGATTTTTTTATCCCGTCAGTTTTAGAAAGAAAGGTGTACAACCAAAGCATCCCTCAATAGTCACCTATGGAGCTAAAACATAGAACCTAACCAAAAGATTGGCCTTCAAACTAAGAAAGATCATGCTTAACATCATATGGGGAATCCACAAGACATTACACTGTATTAAAGAAAAAACGAGATATCATGAAATCAATTAGAAAACTCAAATTGCAATGGGCAAGCCATGTTGCAAAAATGTCAGACAACCCCTGGACATCACAACTCACAACTTGGACCCCCAGAGATCAAATAGCCAGCGAAGAATGATATGGCTTGATGATTTAGACAAGTTCAGGAGATACTGGTGCTGTGATGCCTATGATCCAATGGTCTGGTAGATTTGGAGGGAAAGTCTATATCCAACAACAGACTTTAGAATCCTGCTTCTACAGATGATGATGATTTTTTTCAATTTCAACAAGAAGGTAGAAAAATACATTGAAATACTGACCGAAGTTCATTTCTGTAAGTTCATGTAAAAGTCATTTTCCTATCTTCAAAATTGTTCCTGAGACTTGTAAATGAAATATTACAGTTGACTGATTGCACCAGCAATAAACAGTAAACTTCAAGAACACCTTTAAAAGTTCCCTAACATTCGAAAAAAAAATGGTTCTTTGCACTTTTGCATGAACTTGAAAACTTCTAAATAATCATTCCTAATAGTAAAATATTGTCTGAAATAATCACTCTTTCATTTCTCTCCTTTTTTTTTTCCTAGTTTTCTCCTCTTCTATACAAGTAAGAGCTTCTAAAAACTACTCTTGAAATGATGAATGAAATTGTTTCCTTTTCTGTTCATTTCTCACTACTTTTGTCTCTCTTGTAATATTTGTTCCAGTTTCTTGAAGAAAAATGATAAACACTACACACTGAATTTCTCAGACTGGTGTCCATTTCTTGATTGTTACAGTCACAAGATTTTGGCTGTTATACCTTTTGACCTTCTCCAGTAGTCTGTCATAGTTGGTAACATTCTGGAAACTTCAAACCAATCCCGTCATCCAATCCAAAGGATAGATTGTTGCTCGTCTGCCTCTTCTACTGAGAGCTTCTAAAAACTACTCTGGAAATTATGGCTTTTTCAAAAAAAATTCAAAATTTTTTTCTAATTTAATTTAAAAATTTAAGATTTAATTTGAAATTTCCATAAGGTCACAAACTACTAAGTAAAACAGCAAAATGTTGTGACTGTAACAACCAAGATTATGACATGTACAAGTGCTTAATGATGATAATTCCTCATCTCAGAAATTCAGACAAAAATAATGACTCCCAAAGGTTTTATCCAATAATAATGGTTGAAGAATTTTCTCTCCTTCTTTCCATCTGTTTCTTCTTTACTGAACCAACATTAATAGTTTCCCAAAAGCTTCATCCTTAAATAATGACTGAAATATTTTGGTCTATTTCTTGCTTCTTTTCTGACATTCTCCTTTCCTCACTTCATCTTCTAAACAATGATCATGAATTTCCAAGAGCTTAATCATGGCTGAAACAACACTCTCTCCATTCCTCTTCTACTACCATACTGAAAATAATGTTTCCCAATGTTTTATCTTCAAAATGAGGCTAAAATATTTTCTTCCTTATGCCCCCTTTCCTTCACTTTTATTTCTCCACATTTCGAAAAAGATTTATACAGTTCCTAATGGATGAATAATGTCAGTGATAGGGGTCACCTCCCACTGAGATGATCAGGCAAGAGTATGTGCAAGCATAAACACCAAGGTGAGTTATGCTTTAAAGGACAATGGCTGTGGCGAGTATTCATATCTGGGAATCAACTAAAGAAGCTGGGTTTTATCAAGATACTGAGTTGGACAATATTGTTATTAGTTATGATGAGATGGAAATGAAAAATAAAGCCCTAAAACATAACAAAAGCCACTCACCTTGATGAGATGAATTTCATTTCTTTTTTGGCAGGAGAGTTTTCTTAATGTGTAAGTGCAAATGAAGCTGTAGAAAAAAAATTAGTGAATAATCTGAATAGAAAAAACAGATGGGAGGATAGGAGAGATAACATTGAAAAAAGACAAGTTCACTCACCCACAAAAATGAGAAAAATATACTAGACAAAGAGACTGGATTCTCTGGGATGTAAGAGAGATAATCCATGATATATCAGATGGTTATATGGATCAGAGAACACCATTTTTAATTTCTGTCTTTCATTGTTCTAGAGGGAAAACAAGGAGACTAATGAATTTTTGAGGTGGTCTTTCATTAAACAGATAGAAACAGAGTCACATTCATAATATCTAGACAAACATTTTCAAAATATTCTTAGAAAATGAAATGATGTTAATTTTAAATGAAGAAAGAACAATAATTGTATTATAACGGACATACTGTTAGTAGCAGTGAAAAAAAGGTATTTAATTTTGAAGAGAGCACAAAGTGAATTCTGTATATTGAGTAGAGTAAAGAGATAATAACAGATTATTGTAAATATGATGTTGCTATAACTGAAGATAATGAGAAGCAAAATATTGTTGATTCTATGAAAAAAGACAATTCCATTTTCAAGAGAGGACACAATGTCCTTTATATCAAAATGAAGAAAAGAAATTGAAATGATTGGCCAAACTATTACCAATACTTTGGCAAGCTTAATTATATGTATAATGAATGAGAATAGAATGGTCAAATTATGTCCTTATTCTCTTACATACAAGTAATGAGACACCCCTTAAAACTTTTCTAATGAAATAATGGCAAAATTATTCTCTCTTTCTCTCATATCAGAATATTGTTTACACTTGAAAAAATGAAACCATTTCCTCTGCAAGATAATCCTAATATTATGGTGAATTATTTTCAGTATGATATAATACTTCTATCAGGCTATGGTTTTAAGCCAGGAATCATACTTATTTGGTGTAGTATAAATGAGAGAAAGAGAGTTTGTACTGATTTGGAAGAAACACAAAATCACCTATCATTATAAGAAACAGCCATCATTGGTTTCTCCAATTTTTAAGTTGGTCTAGCTGACTGACTGTCTGGCTATGTAGCTGGCTGGCTATGTATCTATCATGTGTACAGTCTGTACTGATGGAGCTAGAGGACTGAAAATCTAAACATTTACTCCTAAAAAGGCTGATGATGTTGTCTTACCCCCCCCCCGCAATAGATTTTTTGTCGAGGGTTCAATTCACATAGTAAGTTTATGATTAGATGGTTCTTTAGTATAACACTTGCTTTTTGAATATTCAGATTTTTTTTAGTGATCAGTACCAACAAAAGGTAAAAGAAGTAAATCTTTCATTGATCACTCCCAACATGGCATGTTGCCAAAAGACATTGGTCAGCTGATGGTTTCTCTTGAGTGACAAATCAGATCTGTTCAACCACAACTTCATACTTTTTTCAGAATATCTGTCATCAATTATGAAATTGGTAGCCTTAGAAGAGTATACAACCAATGCATTCTCCCAAAAGTCACTTATAGAGGTGAAACAGGGAACCTAACCAAGAGACAGATCCACAAACTGAGAAGCATGCAACGCACGCATGAGAGAATCATGCTCAACCTTCATGGAGAGACCATCAGACATCAATGTATATCAGGAAGAAAACAGGAGTCCGAGACATCATAGAAACTATTAAAAAACTCAAATGGCAATTGGCAGGCCATGTTGCAAGAAAGAAAGACAACCAATGGACATCAGGACTCACAAAATGGATCCCCAGAGACCATATGCAAAACTGAGGCCAACAGAATACAAGATGGAGAGATTAACTGAACAAATTCAGAAAATATTGGCTCCATGACGTCCATGAAAAAGAATTGTGGCAAATCCTGGGAAAAGTCTATGTCCAACAATGGACATTAAAAGAATAGTGTGTATATATACCATTATTCATACATATATATATATATATATATATATATATATATATATATATATATATATATATATATATATATATATATATATATATATATATATATATATATATATATATATATATATATATATTGTTGGTATCTTTGGTGTGTATAACTTTTCATACACTGTCCCTCTAAGCATGTAAGCGTGGGTACTGCTATTTACCAAAATACCTTACTATTTATGGATATACAACAAAATACCCTTGGAATATCACAAATTACTACCAATACCCTTGTATTTTCCCAAAACTAAATGAAACACCCAATTGAAATAGATATTTTTAAATATTAAGGTCATAATAATATACAAATAAGCAATATGGTACTACAAATTCATCACTTCTACTACCATTGATTTTGTAATTACTGCACAATGTAAGTAAGGTGGTCCAAATTGTAAAGTTTCACATCCTTGCACATGCAATGTTAAAATTGGCAGACAAAGAAAAAGACATAAGAAAATTAATGAAAGAAAAGCAGTTACATCAATTATAAGCTAAAACTTGCAATTACATATCGCTGATGACCTAGTAGTAATTATATTGATGATAAACTGGTAGTAATTACATTTTGATGATTAACTTGTAGCTTTTATAAAATGAAAATAATTAACTATAAAGACTAATAGCAATAAAGCTAAGTGGAGAAGACCAGCAAGACAGAAGAAAAGGAATATCATATTTCATAAAGAATATATTCCTTCATGTACTTTTTTTTAATAATGCTTTTTCATTAAGATTATGAATTCTTAAAATTCATGAGCAACAATTTAAATTATAAATAATAGGATTCCTTCATTCGTGTATTGCTAAAGTTTGTCCTCTATCTAGATTGCAATGTTGCATACATTGTTGTCCTGTTATATTATTTTGCATCAAAAGAGTTTCTTTTGTACCAAAAAATATATAGCAGACAAAAGAATCTTCATATAGTCTCTTATAAATCTGACAACAAAGAAGCACAAAGCATTCTTGCTTACAGCATCACAAGCTAAAGAGATAAGAGTAAACAGAAAAATAGGACTGATACACTGCAATAATAGCTAATCACAAATGAAGTGCCAGAAAATTAGCGACACCTTTCTAATAACGTACAGCTCCTCCCTCTGCTGGAATAATGGTGGCTAAATGAAGTGGTATGGACTCTACAAGGTGTTGGAGTCGTTGCATGGGTATATCTATCAAAGTATGTTTCAGGGCTGTCCATAACTGAATTCTGTTTCCTGGGAGTGGTTGCAGGCTATTTAGTAAGGTCTGCAACATGTCCCATGCTCAATGGGGTTTGAATCTGGTGACCGCAAGAGCCATTGGAGTATCTGAAGACCAGTCGAATTTTCCTGGAACCAGTTTCATGTCACCTCCTCAAAAGGATGGGTTGTGTTATCTTGCTGGAACAAACCATCTTCAGTGGGAAACTTGGCAAGCATCAGCCTTTTATTGTCTGTCGTTGGACATAGGCATTTCCCAAGATTTGCCACACCTCTCTATCATGGGTACTGTGGAACCAATACTTTCAGCTGGACATGGTTTTGCACGTGATCTCTGGGGATCCATCCTGTGAATCATGATGTCCAGTGGTTGTCTGGCATTCTTGAAACATGATCAACCTATTGCCATTTGAGTTTTCTTATGGATTCTATGATATTTTGGACTTCTGTTTATTCCTTAATATATTGTGCTGTCTTGTGAACTATCTATGTGAGGTTGGGGATGATTTTCTCCTGTGCGTGTTGCATGGTACTCAGTTTGTGGGTCAATCTCGTGGTTAGGTTCCATGTGGTTTGTACCTTATGAGCAAGGATTTTGGAAAATATGTTTGAAAGTTCTCATATAGGAAGGAACATATTTCATCAAAAATAACTTATTTTATTACAAAAAAAAGTTGTATATTATTTTGTTTAAAAAAATTAGGAAAATATCATGGCCAAATTTGACAAATCTGGCTTTTAGAAAAAACTTTATTGGTTTGGTCATATTCAAAATTTGAACCATTTTGACCTATTTCAGTAGTTTTCTTGATAGATACTTTTTTTTCTTGTGTGTTCTAACAATATGGCAATGTTTTATAAACAATCACTATCATCTTTTTAACTCTTTGCCATCTTTAGCCATTTTTAGCCATTTTTGTATATTTTGGGCCAAAAACTTGTCCAACTCTACTTCCAATGCTGGTGGAGATGTTTTCATAAAATTGCCCTCTTCTAAAAAAAGAAAAGAAAGGAGAAAGAGAGACTCACTGCCGCATGATTTTCAGTGTTATGACAATAAACTCATTTTGCAACCCTTCTATTGTTGTATCAGCTCTGTTAGAGTATTTTATGTGGACCAGTCCATTACAAATTTCAGGTTGTAAGAGGACTCTGACCAGACCAATGATCAAACAAACAAACAAACATACTAATTTATATATGGTTTGTACATGATAAGATGCTGACAGTGAACACTATTTTCAATCTTCACTTCAGTACTGAACACCATCATGATTTTCACTCACAACAGTGCTCACATGGGTAAAAGCATCTTCTTCAGAGCAGTGGTTAATGTGCAAGTCTTTCAAACTATTTCAGATGAGTTCATTCCTGTCTATGCGTTCCATTAACACAAGCTTTGCGCCAAAATTTTCAGAATCCAAAGAATACCTTTTTGAAATCATCAACTGAAGCTGCCATTGCTTTCTTCAGTTTCTAAGTTGATCTGGCTTGATGATTATGTATGTAGGTATCATACATAAAGCCTGCATCAATGGAGATCTGAAAATTTCAACATTCACTCCTTATTATGTCTACAGAAAACTCCAATCTTTTTCAAATTTTCCACTTAAATAAGATTTTAGAGAGGGGTTCAATTTATAATGTAAGTGTACGCTGAATTGATCCCTGAGTTTCTGTCCAGCAACATTCATGCGTGTTTTTTTGTAAAATGGGACTTTTTTCTAGCGATCATAACGTATTCAATGATCACCCCTTTTTTAATGTTTCAATTGATCATCCCCAACATGTGTTTTTTTGTAAAATGGGACTTTTTTCTTGCGATCATTAATGTATTCTATGATCACCCCTTTTTTTAATGTTTTAATTGATCATCCCAACATGGTATGCTACCAAAGGACATTGGTCATATGACTATTTCTGTTGATTGACTGATGTATAGGGTATGAAACACTAATCAGCACATTTTTTGTGACATTGACAAATCTTCCTGTTTATCGTATATGATGATACTGACTGTAAATTTCAAATCATCAACATCCAAAATCTTGGAACCATTCTGTGATACTTAAGGCTAATGAATAAAAAAAATACATAACAAATAAAATGGCTTATGAGAAGAAGCCAAAGAAGGGCACATCTAATACATTGCAGTATCAGCCAATCAGAATCCTAAAAAATACCTTTTATATCAACAGATATACAGCAAACAGTGCTGTCTCTTTTTTTATATCTGTTATAAACTCTCACGGAAGACAGAAGTATATAGCAACCAATGCCAAACAAACATAGATAATGGAATTCTTTGATAAAACCTTTCTATTTCCTTTAAAGGGTGATAATATTATAATAATCGCTGATTATTGAGTAAAAAGAGAGTTTTACGAGAAGATAACCCATCAAAACTGATAGGAGATGAACAAAAACACTCGTTCTAAAAATAAAATGAAAACTGCATGACTTTTCTATAATGATACTAACAATAAGATCAAACAATAACCTATTCCTTGAAGAATACATTTCAATTTGCAGATGCGTTTGTTCAGGTATTACAAAAAAAAACTGAAAGAGAGAACAACAGGAGAGAAAGAAAAATGATCTAGTTAGAAACCTTCAACCAAAACTGTTACCACAAGTTTTTCCAGTTTTGAAGTTGGTCTGGCTGGTTATATATGTATAACACATGCAGACTGTAATAGTGGAACTAGAGAGCTGAAAATGTCAACATATACTCCTAATTATGTTTAAGGGTGTTTTTTTTGTTTTTAAAAGCCCCCAACCCCTTCCCCACCAATAGGTTTTAAGTGGGGTTTCAATTTGTAATCTTAGTTTACGCTAAATTGGTCCCTTTGTTTCCGGCAGCATTCATGCTTGTTTTATAGAAATTCATTGAAATTTTTAGTGATTACTGCCTAACAAAAGGCGAAAGAAGTAATTTATTCATAGATCACCCCATTTTCTTATCTTTTAATTGATCATTATCAGCATCATCAGTATTTCATGATCCATCATTGGACATGGACCTCTCCAAGGACCTGCCAGACCTCTCTACCATGGGCGTTGCAGAGCCAATGCTTTCTGAACCTGTTCAGTTGGTCTTCCCATCTCATATTCTGCTGGCCTTGGTTCCCCATTTGATCTCTGGAAATCCATGTTGTGAGTGGTGATGCCCATTGGTTATTTGCCAGTACTTTCTGAACTTGTTTAGTTTGTCATGCATCTAATATTTTTTCTGACATGGTTTTGCATGTAATCTCTGATAATAATGGGATATTTTTGTTCTTGAAGGTTGAGCTTGCTCTACTAAAGGCTTGCCACCCTAGAGTGATTCTTCATTTGATTTTTTCTTCTTTTGAGGATTTTATGGAGATTCATTGACCTAGGCAGATGTAGTGGTCTACTTTCTCCACCTTTGTGTTTTTGATTTTGATCATTGTGTGTTTATTTCCAACATGTTTGTTGAACATGACCTCTATTTTGCTGAAGTTGATGTGGAGGCCAACTTTCTTTGTTCAGTTCCTCTAGCTTTAGTTAGTCCTGAAGGTTCTCTGTAAAAAGGAATTGATCAACCGATGCCAAAAAATATTGGCCATGTGACAATTTCTGTTGAGTGACTAACCAGACCTGTTTTCACTTGTTTTCAAAATCATGGCTGTACCTGAATTTTTTTCTAGTTTAAAGCGCTGAGTCAACTGTTTATCATAATGAAATAAACAGTTATTGTTATCGAAATCAGTCGGTTCCAAACACATCATCTAGAATGAATTAGAAATTCATTAAAAAGTAAATAAATTTAATATCAATTTTCTCATAATGTAAGGCTGTTCTTAAAAATGGATTTAATGACATAGCAATGAATATATCATAATGAATGTAGATTTTTCCATTTTTTCCATCTTTGCTTAATGTTATCAGCTGGTTATTGTTATCTAAAATACCCTTTCCCAAAGTGGTCACAATGAGCAAATTCTGCATATGATGACATGTCTAAAGACATATTGGTTCTATAGCTCCAGTTTTTTCCTCTTTTTTGAAGATCAAGAGAAAAATAAACAAGGATATGCCTGAATGAAAATGGCAATCCACCAAAAACTATGGAAGAACGAGAACAACAAAATCCACCCGGGAAAATGAAAGGAATGGTACAAGCATCAACTATGAGAAATTGAAATTGGCAAATAAACCATTCAGTTTGAAGAAGGAGACCAGACCCAGCTATCATCAACAAGCAAAAGAAAGCATATCTAAATGCTAATGTATTTATAATGGCAGATCATCAAATAAAATTTTTAGAATATTTCTTTCCTTTCACACCTGTAATTTAATAGGTTTTTTCAATTCTCCCATTACTTGCAACCTGTCCTAAAGTGAACACAATAAGCAACTCTTGTTGACATGGCTAAAAATATCACTATACCATAGATAATTGCTGAATGATATGAAAATTCATGTTTTCATAATTCTTCCAGCTGTCTTTGGTCTCTCTCAAAATATACACGGGAATATGACTATCAGTACCTTAGAATAATTTTTTCTTGAAGATTTACTATATTCAAGACTACTTTAATGAAAGAAAAAAGAAAAATATCTTAGGACTTTCTTTAATCTTGAGATAACAAAACAACGGCTGTTTAAAAAGAAACTAAAACATAATCCACAAAAGAGAAATTTGATTCAATTGAAAAGTAAAACAAGAAAACTCACTCATCCCCACTTAAACAATGAACCAGCAAGGCAGTTGCAGTCTTTAATCGTTCAAAGAGTATGAAAATTTGTGTTTGTCAATATGTTTGACCTTTGATAGACGGAAGTACTCATATCTGAAGAGACTATACTCTTGTGGCTTTCACAACAAAAGTGACTCAAACTTGACATAGATGAGGCAGAATCAACAAATCCCGTTGTTTACATAAAGAGGAACTGAAAGAGCAAAGTGCAAATTAAAAAAACTTCTAAATTTTTGCTTTTTAACCATATTTATACAATTCAACTAATAAGTATACATAGTATGTTTGTATCATAGATGTGAAGTGATCTGACCGAAAGTTGATGAAAATGTCAACTGGGAGGTGAAGAGAAAAAAATCAAGAGATAGGTGTTACATCTCAATTTTTTTTTATCATTTTGTGGGCATATTTCTATGCATTTCAATGGGGGCCAGTCATCTTTTTCAGAGAAAAGTATTTGAAGCAGTTCACAGGAAAAATTTGCTGTTCACACGTTCTAATTCTCTCTTCAGCATCAAATAACTAAACAGCAAATTTTTTCTTTGAACTGCTGAAAATATTTTCTTTTGAAAAAGATGGCTAGCCTCCATTGAAATGCATCAAAATATGCCCACAGAATAATTAAAAAGATGTGAGATGTAACACTTATTTCTTTAGCTTTTTCTCTTCACCTTCCAATGATTATTTTTATCAACATACATTCTATGCACACATTTAACCTTATTTAGTTTGAAGGTAATAACAGCTGAAGATGATCCATTTAAATTTTGCATCAAGAATATAAAAAAAAAATTAAAGAAATCAATGCTCTTTGAATGCATTTACTCCATACCAAAATTCAATGAGCTTAAAAATATAACTTTTAACTCTATATCATTGCTGCGCTAATGATAAAATGGAAAACAGTCTTTAGAAAATGAAAATAAAATACTAGAATATATCAACTAAACGTATTTCTCATATGATATATGAGAGACCAAGTGCTTAAAACACTGGATTCTGATTGGTTATGACTATGTCCCTCTCTCTCTCCCCATCTCTGTGTGTGTGTGTATATATATATATATATATATATATATATATATATATATATATATGTGTGTGTGTGTGTGTGTGTGTGTGTGTGTGTGTGTTTGTGCATGACACTTTTCAGTGATTTCAAAGATACTAAACACTCATCTTGGGCAGAAGTGCTAATCTATACATAAACAATTCCACCATTTTTGATATGTACAATGCTAATACAATGATAATCTACCAAGTTATCATATTCAAAGTTCTTTCAGAAAGATGGAAATCAGAATATGGATTCTGAAATCCAAAGAGGAATGCTTCAACAAATTATGGCAACTCAAGAACAGCTGAAGATACCATGGCAGCTGACATCTCAAAGAATATATCATTGTAATGAATAATATATCTGGTTGTAGATGAAAAAAACAAACTTTATGACAAAGAGAGAAAGCAGATACATCATAAGTGAAACCAACCAACTCAAAAGAAATGATTTTTCCTAAGTAAACTGTCTTACACAATTTACAGCTATGCATCTAATTTGAATCAAAATTTACTTGATTATAGCTATAAGTAAAGAAAAAGTTTTTTTTTTCAAGAAGAACTAATAATATATTGGTTGCATAGCCTGAGAAATGTCTCCAGCAAAAGGAGACTAGTTCCCACATACAACCAACATGAGTTAATATTGATAATTGAGGAAGAGAAGACTGAAAATTGATTAAATAAAGGAAAAAAAAATGAACACAGAACTAGTTGTGGAAGATTTTTTTTAGAGTTAGCAATTCTCATAAATAGAAAGTAACATGATTGTATTCCTTAAGCAATAACTTGGCAACTAGGATAGAGATTTAATTGTGCAGCAAGATATTAAAGGTACTTCAAGATATGTTGCCAAATTTTCAAGGTGGTAAGGTTTTAATCATAATAGGTGTGATTCTGAAAATGGTACCTTGTTAATACTGAATGAACAAAATAATACTGTCAAACTCTGAAACTGGACTTCATTTTCCTACTGTAACAAGAAAAACAAAAATCCTTATCAAGATTAGGTGTGTAAAATGATAAGTAAAATTCACATTCCCCTACCAAGATTTAAACTCCCACTGAACTAATTGCCAGGAGGCTGTCATACTGACTATGCCAAGTTAACAAGTCTTCAATGTTTTTGACAGTTTATCATGCAGAAACAGACAAACTTTTTTCATTCTAATGAATACATATTTCCATACAAGAAATATATCTTTTTTTATTTATAATGTATACAATACAAAAGTTGCAGCAACTGTCTTAGTCAGAAAAGAAGTAGGAGTGGACTTGGACCATGCAGCAGCCAGGCTTGTATAAACGTCAGATACACCTGGAGAAGAAATCAAATGAACTATATATCATTCAAAAATTCTCTCAAATTTTTGCTAAAACTTTAATTCTTTTTAAAAATCTTTTTATTGTGCAGACATTTGGATTAAAACAAGACCAGTTGTCATTGAAAAAATCAACAGTGAAGTAGGAAAAAACATTGTTGAACACCATAAACCCAGATTATAGATTAAGGATAAAAAACTATTGCATTCAATGGAAGCTTTTTGACGTAAAAGAATTGTCATCATTGTTTCAAGATTTTTAGAGTAAGCCTCTTCTATTCTTCCTGCTGTTATACTCACAGGTTTTCAAGCTGACTAATATATCAACAATACATTGACAGTAAAATTTGAATGCATAAAAATGTATACAAAATATAATATAAAGAGATGTTTGAAAACAAAGCAATTTTTTTATCTCAAAAATGATTGAAAAACATAATCCCAGATTACAACTATATGATATAACAAAACATGTTTACATTGAACGTGGCTGCTTTGAAAAATTGTCACCTTTATGGCAGAGTTTCTTTGAGGACTAATATGAATAGTAGCTAACCAGAAAATAATCATGGTGAACAAAGTTTAATTTTTTGTCATGGCCATTTATGCTAATTGTAAGTGCTTCCGTCAAAGTCATGAATCCAATATTTCCAGCACCTTGTCCAATTGACAGTGTATGGGCTTTGTGCGTATACTTCCACGTGGAAGAGATCAATGCTAATACTGTATTAGAGAGGAGTGTTTGTTTCATTTGAGCAAGGAGATCTGGAGTTGAAATATATTAGAGGAACTCAGGGGAAAAAAAGGATCTAAGATATTCTTTAAAAAATCTAAAACATCTAAAAAAATAATCTAAAAAAATTGCAGTTGGATCATGTGCCACTGCTGATTTATGGATACAAAACCTCTAAAATTTTGATACCTAAGATGGCTGAACTGAATAGAAATCCTTAAATTGTAGAGACAGTTCTCATAGATTGCAGGATCAATATTTTTAGAACACTTCCTGATTCAGCCAATAATGATATCAACCTGGAATGCTAAATCAAAAAAGGGAAACTAATTGACAACTATTACTGCTAACTCAAAGTCAATCCTCTTTTCTCTTCAAACAAAAACTTTGTAACTCAAATTATTTCCAATGGAAACTCAGTTCTATCCAGGAGTCAGGGCTTTAATCCTTCATGTATGATTTGCAAGGCTCTAACTATACTATTGCTCTTCATCACCTGTCGCAGTTAATGGGTTAAATGAATTTCCAGGCCATAAAAATAACCACCTGATATGATCCTTTGTTTATACAGAATTTTGATCTGAAGGAAGAAAACACAAATGCAATTTCAACCTTTATGAAATATTCCTGGATTAAAAAAATGTGATCTCAGCAGGAATACATAAAGATGTGTGATAAATGAATAAATCTGAAGTCAAATTATACATGAAGATCATGACTGATCATCTCACACACAGTTGTAAAGAAATAAGAAAAATCATGTTTCCTATGAGTTTCTTAACTCTTATAAGTTGGATCTTTTTAATTCACTTCACTTCTATGCTTGTTTTTTAGATGTGTTCATGTATCTCTATGAGACAATTTTTGGATGGTTGGTTGGTTGGTGTCTAATGTACTAAATATCAATTTTCTCGGCCGTATCATGTTGGTTCAGAACTTCGGATGAACCATCCTTATCTTCCTCTTTCTCCACATCTTCATCTAAAAATTAAGTGAAAAAAACCCACTGTGAATTGAACGTAAGGACCAAAAATGAAGATTTAAGATGCAATGTTAACATTTCTTTTCGTAAAAATTTTAAATTCGTATTTCAAATTTCTTATTACTTAAATAGTCTCCTAATAGTTAGTGAACAGGTAGAACTCAAATGAAATTACAGAAATATTTCCTCTCATCCTATTTCTTAACCTCCAAGATTTGGATCCATTTCATGTCACTTTGAGTCCTTTTCATTAGTAATCGCTAACCTATTAACCATTTAGCCCCAGAATTCTTTTACATGGACCAAAGAATCTCCTACTCTCTGAAATATGAATATCTTCTTTATATACCATGTCCTTTCAGAATGTGGTTGATTATGGCTCACCATAGCATCCTTTCTCATATCATTCTCAGCAACTCCCGCTCATCTACGCCTTTTGTTATTCTTTCTGCCATCCATCTGCTCAAATCCTTCCAGTAGGTTACTCACTGCCTACCTTTGATTCTTTTGCCCCCTATTCAACCTGCGAGTATTGAGTTCTCCGAGCCTTTTCAAACTCTCATGTCTCTCTCTCTCTCTCTTTCTCTCTTTTTCTCTTTCTCTCTCTTATTGTTAGCAACAGTTTCCCTTGTACTTTTTAATCTCCTTAAAACTTCTCCATTCGTTGTGCTCTGTCCATGATATGAAAAATACTATACCACAATATGAGAATAGAATGATTGAGCAGAATTTCAAAAGGAAGTTGGTTGAACTTTTCAAATTTTAGAGCATGATAATATAAGATATTTTATATTAAACATCTCATCACAATGGTTTTGTTTTTTTTCAAATTCTTGTGGAATTCCTAAAGAGTATTTACAGAAGCACCAAGTTTTATGGAATCCTGACTAGGAATTACTGTTTTTCAATATTCAATCTTTGTTGTCTTTGGAAAGTGTTGAAAAATGATTTTCCAAATATACAGTGTATGATTATATATTTTTTCTATTATATTTGATCAAAAGGCTAAATATTATCCGTTACCCTATATCTGATTACCTAAGATTCATAAATGTCTATGAAAGTTATAACTTGGTGCATTGCTATCAACATGGATCAATTATCAACAAACTAATCTTATCTGCATCGGATCTTTATGTAGAAACTTATATATTGCAAAGAAGACAGGTTTTATTGCCTTTTATGGGCAAACAGACAAGTTGAATTGATGATCTCTTGCCCATCTACCAATGAATGAACATAAAAAAATTGACGAAAAAAGAAATTGGATTATTCCCCTTCAACATTTACATGGACGGATAGTATATTCAATATTGTGACTGATATCCATGGACTTTATTGGGAATCAAGTAGATTGCCTAAATTAGAAAATATGATAAATTGGCAATCAAGTTATTGTTTTTGCCAATGAAAATTACCATGTTTGGATCTATAAGCAGAGCAGAAGTTTGTATTCTTTTCATGGTCCTAGAAGTGTTGTTTACCAATCATTTAATTAAGCAAAGATAAGTTATAATTACAGTTTTATGTTATGACACTATTTTGGCTTGGAATGTTATTTTTTCATTTTCTTGATTTTCGTATTTTTCCTTATAAACAGAAAAATAAATTCAATCCAAAGCAGTAACAATATGATTTACTCAAAAGTGTATAATTGTTACATCACTGCTGTGTGTTTTTTGTATCTTTAAACAAAATATGTATATAAATAAATGAATAAATAAAACACGTTCTTCCAGTCTAAAAGAAAAAAAAAAGAAGAAATCTGTACAATGAATATATTAAGAATATCTTTATTGTTTCAATTGAACTATACCATTGATAATAACACGTAACACACGTTAAAAACACAATTTATATATTACAATAGTGTCACAACCAGTCTTGGCACAGAGATTTGATGAGGTTGAATTGACGTGACCCAACATGATGTGGCAAACTTGATGCAACTTTTATTAGACATTCATTAAATGACAATAAAAGATGGATATTCAATAGAAGAATAATGAGTGGGTATTACTTTGACAGTGAAATAATTCATTTATAATTATAAGCTATTCCTCATGATTTTTCTAGATTTTCCCATGCCATATGCCGGAAAGCAGACCGTCATGTTCGTAAATAAATGCACAAAACTTTTCATACATGGATGTTTTTGGAGGGAGGAATGATTGGCAGTATGCAATAAACTTTATGTGAATAAACTGTATAGAACCAAAAATATATCCATTTCAAAATTTTGTTTACACTGCAAAACAATGCTCACGCATAAATCTGTTGTACTGTTGCTTACATTTTTTTGTGTGAGGCAAGTTCTCAAACACAAATATATCACCATTTATATAATTTACATGAATATTTCTTAATTTAGAATTTCTCTCTTATCTTTATTCCTTATGTTGCCACTGTTTTTTTCTTGTGATAACATCAATATTTCATGAGGTTTGTGCTTTTTATTTACAAACATTTAGTTGGTTTGTTTTCACACCCAGTCAGCCACATTGAATCGTACCCAGCTCTTGGCCTATGCATGAATCTTTCATCAGAGTAGAATTTTGAGTCCCTGAAAATGTTATTGTGCCTAATTTTTTTGCTGATTAATATCATTAATGACTGGGAAGAACATTTCCCAAATATCATATAAAATCAATGTGAAAAACAAACGTTACAAGATAAGGCCTACAATGGAAAAGATAGTGCAGGAGACTGTCCTCTCTGATCAATGGGGGGCTAAATTAAGGTTGACAGGAGAAAGAAAAGGGGATGCTATTTATTTGTGCAAACCATCCCAGAGGAGAGATGGTAAGGGAGAGGGCCACTTTCACCTAGAGCTAAGCTTGTAATTACATACACATCCTAAATGTTTATCCCAGTATCAATTTGTTCTTTAAAAATAAAGGGTTTCAAAGAATAAATGAGTGATATTTCTCTACTATTGTAGTAGCCATAAAAAATGAAAGGATTATTATGTATAGGTCAGCACTTCTGTTTTGCATCACAGTATCTGCGTGCTCAGCCAAGTATCAAAATGTCACTTCCTCACCCTCTGTCTACGATGAAAGTGTAGTATCTGTTCACAGAACTCGCTTTGGTCTTGCACTGGTGCAATACTGTGGGCAATGGTGACTTATTGAGGCTAGGTATTTCTAAGCGCAAGAGGCCATAGGACGAATCCTATGGCCCCCGAAATTATTCAGTCCAGAGGCAATACTGTCCCATCCCATTTTTAATTCCAGAGGTGGAATCTCACATTAAGAATGCCTTTGTGTTGCATCTTCCTATTGTGGGAATGCAAGTAAATATGGATTAGAATGTAGTATCTAATCACTCAATGAAAAGTGTTACACACAAAAATACATATATTTTATCACTTCATACACATCTAAAATGTTAGTCTCCCTGGCATCATTTTCATGCATTTCTGATTACTTGAAAGTTGTTATTCAGTGTACTGAATTCATGCTTACAAATTATTTGAGCAAGAAATATTCTTTGCAAATCATATACTTTTTCTCATCTGTGATTTTACTCCCTCTTTATGGTACTTGAAGACAGTCACTTTATCATTGCAATGTTGACAATTAATCTTTAAAGCGATAAAAAACAAGAAAACAGAAGGATTGCCTACTGACCATTGTCTAAGAAGCCTGGTGGTTGTGAGTTTGATCTCTTGATTGGGTAGTGCAAAAAAAGTCATACACTCTGGTTCAACAGAGGTAAACAGATGACACTACAAGGACAGATTAACAAGGAAATATTAACAGATATGACAGGGAATGAAAACAATTTTTCTCCCCTGGATAGAATAAAGGGTTTGGTTTTAAATTCCCAAAAGATTACCAACTGTGACATACTCCTGAAAAAAGTAGCTGGTTGCCACATCTGAAGCATTGTGACTATGACAATCGAGCTGAGGACACTGGTCCAAGAAAATCAGTGTATATTAGGGAAAAAATGTATTAAACCTTGAGTAGACAAACATCGTTCAGTGTCAACATATTGATTGAAACAAGAACTCTGGACTTCTGATGTGAAGTCTTCCAATGTGAACTTGTTCTTAGAACCTTAAAGCCAGGTAGTCTCAAAAGAATGAGAGCCAGATAAAGATAAGTACATTTATGAGAGAGGATCAAGGAGAGATTTCAACCAAGTCTTTGATAAAAGACTGGATGGATTATCTTAAGTATGAGAGCTCTGCAACCAACACACTACAAGGATCAAGAGTTTGGTAAGTAGTAATTTACACTCACTTTTGATCGGATTTTACTTCATCTTTATTCTCATTTTTATTGATCATGTTTTACATTGTTCAAAGTGACAAATCTCTTTTAAAAAGTATCTCATAGATATTATGTATAACTTATTCTTGCTGCAAGAAAATGATAATTCCACATTTTTATCTTTATTTAGGCCTATCTTTGATATTAGTCACCATTGTTAGCGACAGAGAATTAGATTTACTAATAGTTTAACGTAATAACACAATACATCATCATAGGTACACTTACTACATTCACAAAACTAAGAACTGACAGTATTTCCAATTTTTATTGTTTTCCATTAAAAATGACTATTTTAGAGAACCGTCAATCAAAACTGTCACCAAAATGTCAACATAGTTTTCCTCAGTTTTCAAATTGGTCTGGTTGGCTGGTTATACATGTATGTATGTGTGTGTGTATAGGCCATACCAATACAGCTAGAAGGCTGAAAATTTAAACATTTACTCCTCAATGTGTACAAAAAACATTTTTATTCTGTTTGTTTTTTTTAGATTCTCCCCTTCCAGAAGGGGGCGTAATTTGGAATTTAAGTTTATGCTAATTTGATATGTCAGCTTCTGGCAGCATTTGTGCTTGTTTTATTTTTTTGAATTGGGACTTTTTATAATGATCATTGCCCAAGAAAAGTGAGAGGAGTGACCCACTTTTTTCCACGTTTTAATTGATCACCCCCAACGCAGCATACTGCCGAAAGACGTTGGTCATGTGACGATTACTATTGAGTGACTAACTTGTTTCACTTCCGTACTCAAAATCCATGTTGGAAATTTTTGAATGGATGATATGAAGATGTGGGGGTACAGAGTGGCCTAACAGATACCGAGTCTGAAAACGGAATAGGTGAACAGAATTTGAGTTTCAGCCCTTAGGAAAGATATGAATCCACCTTTCCTCACCAGCTATGGGTAAATAGCAGGGCATTCAAAGCCATTTAGCCTTGTATTCGATCTCTGGCAGCTAGCAAATCCACCCAAAAACCTCCTTGCAACTGAAATTGGCTTTATGCTCCAAGTCTACAGGAATGAACAACATTGGATATGATGATATTAGAAATTGTCAACCAAAACTATCAACATCGGTTTCCTCAGTTTTTAAGTTGGTCTGGCTGGCTGGCTGGCTGGCTGGCTGGTTGGCTGGTTAGCTGGCCATGTATGTACTCTTAGATCATACATGCAGGCTGTACCAATGGGACCAGGAAGCTGAAAATTGAAATTTTCTATCATCATCAGCAGTAGCAACAGCAACTTTTTAGAGTTCAACATTTGACATAGACCTTCCCCAAGATTCACCAGACCTCTCTGTCATGGGCCAGCACTAACTTAACTTGTCACACCATCTTATATTTTGTCATCACATCATCTTATGTTTTGCTATCCACAGTTTCACATATGATCTCTGAGGATCCACATTGAGAGTCATGACGTCCAGTAGTTGGCTGACATTCTTGCAACATGGCCAGCCCATTGCAATTTGAGTTTCTTAATGGATTCAGTGATGTTTCTGACTCCTGTTTCTTCTCCTCTACACTGTACTTGTCTCCTGTGTACATTGCATTGTTTTTCAGTAATCCCTGTGTCTAGAAAAAATGTTTTATTATGTTCAAATATTCACTTCTTAATAGGTTTTAAGATGGGGATTCAGTCAGTTATGTAAGTCTTTGCTATGTTGGTTCTTTAATTTTCACGCTTTAAAAAAAAAAATCCAGACTTTTTTAGTTACCATTGCACAAAAGAGGCAAAAGAATTAACTTATTCATTGATCACCTCTTTTCCAATTTTTTAATTGATCCCCCCAACATGGCATGCTGCCAACAGTTGTTAGTCATGTGACTGTTTTTTGTTTCTTTTATATGACAACTCAGACCTGTATCATTTCAAAGTCTGAGTGATTTTTCAATGTATTTTCTTTACTATTGAATATTAATTTCTGTTGAAAAATAAAGGAGTTATGTATTATTTCACAGTCTTACTTATTTTAAGCCACTTCCCTGACATTCCAAAGGTACCTGAGAAATAGCATTCCTCATAGTTATGGATCATCATCATCATCATCATCATCATCATCATCATCATCATCACCGGTCATCTATTGTCCGTTGTTTGATATAGGCTTTTCCCAAGATTTGCCACATCTTTCTATCGTGGGCATTGCAGAGCCCATGTTTTCTGAACCAGTCCAGTTTGTCTCACCATCTCATATTCTGCTTGCTTTGGTTCCACATTTGATCTCTGGGATCTATCTTGTTAATCATGATGTCCATTAGTTGTCTGCCACTCTTGCAACATGGCCAGCCCATTGCCATTAGAATTTCTTAATTGTTTCTATGATGCCTCGGACTCCTTTTTTTCCGCTATTATACTGTGCTGTCTTGTGATCTCTCCCTGTGAGGTTGAGCATGATTTTCTCATGTCCCCATTGCATGGTTCTCAGTTTGCGGGTCAACCTCTTGGTTAGGTTCCATATTTTATGACCATCAGGAGGATGCATTGGGTTTTTTTTATGCATTATTTGATATTAATTATCACCTATAATGTCTGGTTCCTTTACTTGTACAATGCTAATTTTCAGAAAATACTTGATTAACCATTTTTGAGAGTCATTAGTATTTTTGCATGTCATCATTGGTCATATAGATAAATTCCTGTGTACAGATGTACAAGAAATGATGATACCTTCATTTTCAACACATGTCGAATTTTCAGGAGTCTAGCAGGTGAAAAGGTGGGAACATAATCCCAAATAAATCACAATATAGAATGATTTCTTTCTCTTGGCATGAATGGGCTATAAATGATACATGTGTGTGAGTGTCTAGCTTATTTTTCAAATGCTTGGTGGCTGAAATGGTAGTAAGTTTATTTCAGATACAAGTAGTCAGTGGCCGAGTCTAAGTAAAGATAGGACTTTAAATTTTCAGGGCAGGGAATTCTACCATAATCAGCATGATTGACCCTTTACATTTTCTGTCTACTTACAGTTAATACATTTGTGAAATTGTAAGATCTAAAATAGCATAATGATATAGATATTTATTTGATTCTTTGTACGTTTATAGGTTTCTTTTTTATTAGGAATTTTATTTCAGCCGTCACAATTCTTCCACTCCCAATGATTTGTCTTTTACAATTGATATAGTTCATGTGAATGAAAATATTTAACAGCAACTCACTTAGCCAGAATTACATAAAGCTGGAGATCAAATGAATAAAGTTAGTGCTAATTTAATGCTACAGGCTTTAATGTCAGCAATGGATTGGAAAATGTTCAAATTAAGTGGACAGGAAAAGACTACCAGTATTACACAGACAGATGGATAAATAGCTTGTAGATTGGTGCTTAGATAGAAAAGGTTCCGAGGCTGACTCAGAAATGCTATCAGTGACCTGTGTGATTCAAATTTAAATACTGAGTAAAACCAAATGAATCAGAGATAATCTTTTTCCAGGCTCAGGATTTGAGCTGCAAAGCACTGACCTCAGTCATCTCGGCCATTGAAGATAGGCCATACATCCTAATATCCTAGAATAAGATTAGACTTTGTTAATCTCTTTGCATTGAACCTTGACCATCAACTTACTGAATCAGTTGATTTTTATTAGCTGTAGAAAAGCAAGATTTCCAACAACAATATAGGAAATTGAAATATAAAGTTACAATATTTCCGAGATATGTGGGTTTCTTTAGTGCAGTAGTTTTCAATCTTCAACTACATGGGGATCATTTTTTGATAATCAAATTTTCTAGGGAACTCCTTTAAAAAACTTCTCCTTTGACATATTCGCAAACATATGCAAGTGTAAGATTTTGGCATTGTTTTACCCAACAGTCATTTAAGCAGTACATTTATAAAGGCAAAATGCTGTTACCTTTTTTTTGTATAAAAAGTACTGTTCATGTTGAAGTAATGAAATAAAAGCATGTAAAAACCATGAAGGAACTGTTTCTGTCATGAAGAATTATTGAGTATATTGTGAAAATGTCACTTTGTTTTGCAAAACCCCTAGAAAGGTTGCATGGAACACAATTTGAATACTACTGCTTTAGAGTTCGTACTCTCACTTTCAAAAACAAGATCAAAAAATCCGAAAAACATTCAATGGTTGAAGAAAAGAACAATTTTTTTGAATTAAAGAAATCCCATAATTCAAAGAACCAGAATCATGATAGGATATTTTTGTCCCATTAGACGTTTATCCCAGGAGACGTTTTCATTTTTTTGTATTTACTTCTTGTGACACATACGTAAACTTCTGAAATAGATCTATGCAACACATATATCCTAGGAGTCATAGAAACCTTGGGATATATATGTCCCAGGCATCTTGGAAGGTTCAATGCTTTTAAAGCTTGCTTGAACAAAATTTTGCATGTTTTATTGTGACTATTTAACATCTTCTGATGACTAATTTTTAATCAGGCAAAGTTTTAGATGGTGTCTGATTCTACAAAAATTTCAGTTGAACTGTGTAACTCTATTTGTTATTGCTTTTCAGAGATAAAAAATGACTGTCAATCACTGACATTTTTAGATTAACATTTTTATCACAATACCCAGCATTCCTTGAAACATTTGTGTATCTCCATTTCTCAACTGATGCTTCTTAGAGAATTTATTCTTTTCATAATCACTAGCTGGATCCATGGAAATTACACGGGTGTTGTCTACTAGGCTATCATTACTCTCACTTATATATTTCTGCTATCATAATTGTTAAAGTAATCTATTACCTATTGGATTTATCTATTTTAAACATAAAAGCATGCAAGGGAAAATGAAAATAATATATTATTATGGATTACTTTTGCTATCTGTCTATATTCCTATGGTTTACTAACACTATAATTCAATTTTTATACTTGATTTGTGAGGGAGGAGTAATGAATAAATGACAATTACTGTATTTTTCTTGCTCCCATTCAAGCATAAGCATGCTCTTTTATTTTACCATTGTTCATTACATTGAAAGGGTAGGTGGGTTGGAATGAAAAAGGATGAAAGATATGAGGAGAATGAATAAATATCAGAAATTGGAAAAGTCATACATGCAAGAGGAATTATTATTATAATCATTTTTTATTAGCATAGTTGTTGCTGGAGGCTAAGTGCCACCAAGTCTCCTCAAGTCTCAAGCCCTCCTCTCTACAGTCTTAGTCTAAAGCAATGCTGTGGTTTGTAGTCTGCACTACGTCTTTTTCATCCTGGACACAGAGTAACAGCCAGTCTCCTTTTGTCTCCAGCCAACCTCTCATAACACAGCAATGCTGTGGTTTGTAATATCTCCACCAGGTTTTTTTCATCCTGGCTTTAAAGCTATGGCTGACAAATGGAGATCATAGATCTCATTTTACAATTACTCTCTTCAGTATTTATGCAGACCCCAGTAGTGCTGTGGTCTGCATAGTCTGAATGCTTCTTATCTCTGCTTTGACCTATCTTGTTTTCAGTGTCTTAGGAACAGTTCCAATTGAACTGCTAACATTTTCATGTATCTTTCATTGCTGATCAAGTGACAGCAAGTGGTATCAATTCTTCAGCACTCACCTCAATATCATTGTTTGTCTTGATGATTTCAATACTCAAATTCCCAGAAAATCAATCAAAACCACATTCAAATTATACCTGTAATCATAAAGAAGGTTATAACCTTCTTTTTGATGATCCAAGTTGGTTTTCAAGATAGTAATGGTAAATTGTTTTATCCATTATCTAGATAGTAGTCACTAACAAATTTGTTGTTCAGAGTTGCTATAATACTTTGGACTTTCTGAAGTGTTATTGATTTTTTTGCTAGTTCTTCTTTCATCTTATTTGTGTTACTTTCTATTACAACACTGATTTCATTTTGCATTCCACAATTATTAAGCAAGAGAGGAAATTAAAAAAATAGTAAACTCTAATGAGATTTGAACTCACATCCTGTATACTTAGAAGATATGGACAGAGTTTTACAGATGAAAGAAAATCTAATCAAAAATTCATAATGACAATAACGATGGCATAAAGAAGTATTCGGCAACTTGAGACTTATTCATTTGGGTTGGTTTACGAAGTATTATAGACAGTGCGCTTTCATGTACAGTTTCACCATTCTGGGGATGTGATATTTCCTAATTTACAGGGCATTAGAAATTTAAGTTGTTTGAAATTTTAGTTCCTAACTACTATTATTAAATGCTAATTCCTTCTGTGTCTTTATGAAGATTGTTATGAGCTTATTGATTGCTTATTATGAGGGACAGCAAATCTTTCCATTCACTATACATTTTATTGATTGGCCTCCTTCTTTTACTTGATCCTAATTAACCCTTTGTATCTGACAGGTCATATGTTAGCATTAAAGTGAAGAGCATTATATCCTTTAAAAAGCATCTAATCTAATTACAAATAATTTCTCATATGAGGTTTGAGGAAGATAAATTATTTTTGCTAGACGAGGACATGATTTTTGATTGCCTGATTCTGATGATCAACCCATTCCCTGATTCAAAAGCATGCTTTTCTGGACTCTGTATGCTTGTAGAGCATTAGTATAAATTTCTCAGAACAGGAACCATTTTCTACTTATAATGTTTTGTTTTTCTTTCTTTCGAATTAACCAAGTTTTATGTGCTGAAAAATATACACTGAAAAGTATTGTCTCTTTGTAGCTTCTTCTAAATTTGGCAAAGTGCAAATGGACAGTGTATAAAAGAAATTACAAACCATTAAAAACAAAATGGTTTTAAAATTTGGTTATTGATAACAAATGTAAATGTATATTTCTCGAAAAGCTATGAACTACATATTCCTCTTAATCATGTCTTATCACAGGTCTGTTATATCTTGTTTTATCATATTTCCCATACACTTAAGATGTAAATGTGTTGAATTTGATAAAATAATGGATTCTTCTTATGATCATTTCTTGCAGCATCAAACAAAAATCAGTAATAATAGAAGGAATCTAGTGAGTGGAAGTGTAGACAAGAGTAATACATTATTATCACGATGTGCTCCCATATTTCCTCATGGATAATACATTTTTGCACCTGAAGAAGGCTGTAGACTGAATTGGCTTGAACATTATGTCAAAAACAAAGATGAAAAAAGAGCGATCACTTTATTTGATCAAAAGTTGATATATGAAGCAACATGTTGCACCATACATACTACTTTCACTTTCACTTTCACTTTCTTCTTAGTTTTGATCTGAAGCCACATTAGGCATGCTGAAAGTTTCAGTCTTTTAGCTAGATTGGTACGGGTTCAATTCCTGCAGCAGCCCCATTTTCTACAATTGCTTGTTCTATTCTACGTTGTCTAAATTGAGTGATATATCAAGCATGTAATGATGGGAGATCATTTCAAATAAGTTTCTACATAATATAACACAATTTATAATTCATATACACATATGTGTGTGTGTGCACATATGTGTGTGTGTAGAGAGATAAATAGATAGATAGATAGATAGATAGACTGATAGATAGATGGATAGAAAGTCATTGTTTAGAGAACAGTGTTGGTCATTAAACTTCTTTTGAACTTTTGGCTAAATTTAACAAGTCTCCAATTTATGGCACTCCTGTATTTTGTCTGGCATTCCAAAGAGAGCGGGGATGGTGATGAGAAGTCTGGTGAATTTTCCGGGTATTCTCAAGTAGCATTTAAGTACCATCCATTTCATCCTTGTCTGCATCCCTAGTTGATCAAACAATTCCACTCCTCTTCTTTGTGACTTGTTGATGAAGAAATTCTGTTTGATGTCTGCAGGTTAAACAAAAACATGTTTGCTTAACTGAATTTTGTGATAATCACAATGATGGATCATTTGCACGGTCTTTGTTCTTTGGTCTGCCTCACCCATGTTGATAAGAGGTTCACAAGCTTTTACATGGCCACACACACACACACACATTTCTACATATGCTCATATATATATATACATATACATATATATATGCATATATACTTGCTCATGCAGAGAAATGGAAATTTAGACATTTACACAAATGCAGAGATATACAAGATGCTATCCAAAAGATCAGGGGATTTGATCTCGAAAAGAATTACTCATCTTAACATCTAATTTCCACTCTATCCTCTTAAAATAGTCCCTTTGGGTATGTATACAGTGATTTCACCAAGAGTATTGCTCACAAAGGGTAATGACAAAATCCATGCTACATTTGGTTTGTGCATGCTTTCCAAAGAAAAGATTAGAATATATTTTCCATAACCAGTGTTCAACCAAAGACAGCTTTATCTTGATTTTTCCAACATCAGTGAAGAATAGTGAAGTTAAAAAAAGTTGCAGGGAATTAATTGCATGTTAGAGGAAGGATATTTTTGATAAGTTTTTTTTAAATTAAGGAATGCATTTTTTATAGAAATTATACATTTTTTTAAAAATTGATTACACCTTATACAAAAGAGTGAATTACATAATTTCGTTTTCTGTTTTCCAAAATACATGAAATAATTCATGTTATATTTCTGAATTATAAAGATAAACAAAGAACCTTCTACAGCTTTATATGTATTTGGAGAAGCTCTATATATGATAAATTGATGAGATGCAACTTAGAATTTTCAAACTTCTGTCCAAGTTCACTTAACTTTCTTTCTGCTATAACAAGAACAAGAACAATCCTCACCAAGTTCAGGGTAATGACTGTAAGACAATGGACACATGAACCATGGAGCATAATGGTGTTTTGCTTCTTGCCATGTCAGGTATGTGGTTCTCCATGTGTGCGTATCTGCGCAATACACCAACACAGCTCACATGTGCCTATGCAATTCTTTGATGGAGAAAGCTCGTTGTATTTTCAAACAGGTCAGGGGAACATGGTGACAGCTTTGAAAGAAAAAAATCTGCACAGAAGGACAAAAAAGTCTGATCATGAATGATAAATACGAATGTTTTTATCTGGCTTTCCTCATCTCAAAATGCATCGATTACACCTTCCAAAGACTTGATGGTATGATGATTGATTTGTAGCATACGATACAACTTATTTTCCTTTTGCAACTAAAATAATGACAGTGAAATCAGTCAACCAATTGCTATCCTTACTCATTTTCTCATCTTCTCATTATTCATGATGATCTCTTAGTCTGTCATAAATGTGCCACACACACTCACACACACGTACATTACTATATGTTAGCACATGGTACATTTCAGAACGCACTTACATATGCGCGTACATCTCTCTCGAGCTCATGAGCCAGTGATTTTTAATTTGATTTAATTTTTAATTTAATTTGATTTTTAATTTAGAGGACCTGTAAATTATTGAACTCAATATAGGTGTCATTAGTCACAATAAGGCTGGATTTATTGTACAAAAGGTCACTCTGCTTGACCTGATCCCTTTCTTTTTTCCTAAGTGGGAAGCAGGACAAAACACACACACATACTATTATCCTAGGGGCATATACACTTTTGCACACACACACACACACACACACATACTTAAAAACCATGAGCAGGTGTCCCCATCTTTACGACACCCAAGAAAACCCCCAATTCATTGGTCTTATTTCAAGACATAATCTCCTCATTGTCTGTCTATCTCATCATGTTAAACCAAACATATATGAGATTAGCATTTCTTTACCAGGATTTGAAATCATGACTATGTGATTGGAAGGTGGCCTCTGTACCAAATGAGTTAAAAAAGTTTTATATACCTGCAAATTTATTTATCATGAATACAATACAAAAGTGGCAGTAATTATTAACTGTCAGAATAGAATAGATGTAGGAGTGATGTTTGATACTGCAACAGCCAGGCTTGTCTCAGTATATCATGAGAGCAGCTACCAAGTCTGTACCTGAAGATGCACTCTATAAACACATTGAGAAGGGCTGGCATCTTTGGCTCCTGATATCTCTTGTTGCACACGACTCAGTACCCACAACCTCTATCATCTCCACTGCCTTTCTTTTTTTTGGGGGGTATGAACAACACCAACCTAGGAGACAGTATCCTACTAAACTGATTAGAATCTTGTTCATTAAGTTCCTTTGTGAATGTTGTTTACTTCATGGGATAGCGAGATGGCTGTGTGGCATAAGAAAAGGGAAGCAACAACTGTGATAATAAGTTTCGATTTGCAACAAACACAACTAAATAAGGCCAGGAAGCAACCTTCTTTCTCCTCTTGACTCCGAACTCTGCCAAATTGCTATGTCAGAACTCATCCCACTCAACTATACACATGTCCACAACACAACACACACACACACACACACACACACACACACACACACACACACACACATACATACACATACATACAGGTATATACGTATTGGGAAATGGATGTATTTGGTCTGACAGAATGAATTATAAATTGCATTATATTACATAGAAACTTATTTGAGATGTTACATGGTTAATGTATTGCACACCCTAGACAACATAAAATAGAATAAACAATTGAAGAAAGCAGGGCTGCAGCAGGAATTGAACCTGCCACCAATAGGGTAGCTGCTTGAAAGTAGCGATGCTCTCACCATTGAGCTAAACAGCTGCTAGTAATGCAAAATAAGTGTTGCGTTGAAAGAGACAAATAGACCAAGAATAAACAAGATGACAATATGGTGTGGAAGCGGTCATTCATTCCTTTGCATTACTGACTGTTTAGCTCATTGGTGAGAGCATTGTTATGGTGAAGTGGCTATCCTATTGGTGGCAGGTTTGATTCCTGCAGCAGCCCTGTTTTTACTGATTGTTTATTCTATTTACATTGTCTAAATTGAGTGAAATATTAACTGTGTAACAACAGGAGATCATCTCAAATAAATTTCTAAATTCCTAAATGATATAATGTAATTTATAATTCATATATATATATATATATATGTATATATATGAGATGAATGACAATACTGTAAGTTTTGTTTTGAATTATTCAAATTTTATTTCTGTTGTTTTGTTCTTTTTTCTGGACTTCTTCAAAAGCCAAATAATGCGAGGAGCCAACTGTCTATAGCCAGAAATTTTGAATTATGCAGTGGTGATTGTGTATTATTTTTCAAAACCATGTTGTACATCTTTGACCCATGTAGGTGTAGATGAGTAATCATGTAGAAATGTTTGAATGTATCAAGTGTGAATATCCGGTTCAGAAAATCTTGAAAATTGTATTAATTTTAACAAAAGAAGAACACATCATCAATTTCTATGAATCAGGGTTGAGAATGGGGTATACACACACACATACACACACACACACACACACACACATGCATATCATGCACAAACATTTCCACACAATTACATATTTACACCTACACCGGTCAAAGAAGCTCATATATCTAATACTCCCTCTAGTCTCAACTGGCCAAAGGTTATCGCCTTAACCTCTCTAGGTCAAATGCTCTGACAGACATGGGAAAAACAGAGCAGAAGCACGCACTCATGAAAGTGTTAGATATGTGCCTATATCTTACGATGCATAAGAGAAAAGCCAAAATTACTGGCCTTCCATGCTCCTATTATGCATAATTTTTTTTCAAGAGATTCCGTTCTGCCCTCACAAGCCATTTAAATTATCTGATCTATATTGGCTAATCTACCAGTAAGGTCTTGTGCCAGACTTGATGATACAAAGGAAACAGCTATCCATTCTACCAAGCCATTGAATCTTCTACTTGTCATCAGTATCAGAGTCCATCAACCAAAACTGTCCATGAAGGTTTCTTCAGTTTTCAGGCTTGGCTGGATGGCTATCTATGTATACATATATCACATGTACAAACTGCATACATAGAGATAGAGGGCTGGAAATTTGACCATATACTCCTTATTATGTCTTGGAAAAACATTTCCTTTTGATACTTCCTAAATAGGTTTTTAGTGTGGGTTCAATTTGCAATGTAAGTTAATGCTTAATTTATCCATTTTTGTGTCCAGTAATATTCACGCTTGATTTTTTTGAAAATTCATTTTTTTAGTGATCAATGCCCAGCAAAATTCAAGAAAAGTAACTTATTCATCGATGACCCTTTCGTCCAATTTCTCAAATTACCCCTTCCAACATAGCATGCTGCCAAGAGACATTGGTCACATGACATTTTCAATTGAGAGACTAACCAGACCTGTCTGTTTGGTGCTTATTAAGCTTTGCTTAGTCCGGCACAATACTAATGAGGTTGGAATTCTCTAACACAGTAATGGCTTATGAGAATAGCAGCTCGCAAACCAATCTTTACGATGAGGCAATTTTCTATAGTGTGCATAGTTATCTATATCTTCATCTAATTACACCTAGTCACATTCTCGTGTCATTTTGAAAAGCTCACCAGTCTATTCCAGTGGTTCTCAATTTTTTTTTATATGACGTGACACTAAAAAATATACATTTGACTAAGTCTTTACTTCATTTAAAGGCATTGATATATACTAGGCCACAGTCTAGAGCTAAAAATACTAGATTAGCAACTGTGGTGTAAGCGGACTGTTATAATGCCCATACTGAGCACGTTCGAGGCTAAAAATGTTTGTGTATTCGGAAAATTTACTCAGCACACTTGGGAGAGAGTTTTGACAATCTATTGTGCCTCAGCAAACAGTTTGAGAACCCCGGCTCTGTTAGGTTCATTTTCATCTATCTATTATGAACTGTCAACCAGAACTGTCAACAAAGGTTATGTCGGTTTTTAAGTTGTTCTAGCTGGTTGGCTATGTAGGTACCATATGCTATAGGTCTGAAAATTCAAATATTTTGTTCTTATTATGTCCAGAAAAAAACACTTGTGTTCTTCTTTTTGAATTCTTGTCCTAAATTGGTATTTAGCAGGTTCAATTTGCCATGGATGCTTATAATGAATTGGTCCTTTAGTTTGTGTCCAGCAGCATTCATGCTTGTTTTTGCAAAAAATTCAGAGTTCTATAGTTATCACAGCCCAACAAAAGGCAAGAGAAGTAACTTCTCCATTGATCAACCCTTTTTCCAATTTACTAATTGATCACCCCTAACATGGCATGCTGCCAAAAGACTTGGGTCTTGTGATAGTTTCTATTGAATGACTATAACCAGACCTGCTTGCTTTTTTTTTCTTCCTTTTAGCTGCTCATTTGTCTCTTATTTCTCTTCTTCCTTCTCTTTCACATTCTTATACCCACCTACCTATCAATCTCTTTTCTAAGCATGGCCCCCTACAAACCTGTTTTGATTTGTAGACGTCATCTTTAGCCAGTTTCTCATCTCAGCCAACCCTCACTCACCTCAACCAGTAACATGTTCCCGAACGCTACAAAGTTCCAATCTATATATAGACGTCTTCTTTCCATTAGTTCTTCAAACACAATAAACACAATTTCTTATTCTTCGTATTCCGATCCGCCTTTCTCCCCCTTCTAGTCCGTCTTCGTTGTTGCCTGTTGTTTGTTCCTGTCTTCCGTGCTCCTTAAAAATCTTGAAGTTTCTTCCTTTTCCCTTCTCCTTTTTCTATTCGACGCAATCTTACAATACGACACACCAAGATGCGTCAGGCGTCGTCTTCTCGTTTCATGATCCTGTCAATCCTGATGTCCTTTTCTTCTTTACAAAGACATTTCATTTCTTACATTTAAGAAGAAACACGTCTCTTTGTTTGCCTTGTCTGCTTTTTATTGTCTTTCACTTTTTATTTAACTTCTTTTTGTATTAGCTATTATTTCAATTCTGGTTTTAATTCATTAGAAACTGTCTACAAAACCTGTCAACATCAACACAGGTTTCTCCAGTTTTTAAGTTGGTTTTGCTGATTGGCTGGCTGGCTGGCTGGCTGGCTATGCATCTATGTTTTGTACTGGCTGCACCGATGGAACTATTTTACATTTACATTTTTTTTTGAAATTCTCCTCCACAAAATAGGTTCTTAGTTGGGGATCCAATTAACAATACACGGTTATGCTAAACTGGTTCCTCAGTGTTTGCTCTTGTTTTTTGAAAATTCTGACTTTTTTGTAATCACTGCCCAACAACTTGCAAGAGACGTAACTTACTCGTTGATGACTCTTTTCCCAATTTTTTTAATTGCTCACACCAACACGGCATGCTACCAGAGGAAATTGGCCATGTGACAGTTTCTATTGAGTGACTAACCAGAACTGTACTGAGATTGATTCTTTTATTTTTCATTATATTTTAATCCTGTTTTTTTTTTACATAACTCAGAAAAAAAAACTTTAATTTTGTTTACCTACATTTTTAATTAAATTACTTTCTCTGCTTAACTTTTTTTCCCCTTCAGTAATATTTTCCCTTCTTATTGATTTATTTGTTTATTCTTTTTTTATGCCACTATCGTTGTTGTTGTTGTTGTTGTGGCTGTTGTTGTTGTTAAAGATGAAGTTGATGATATTGGGACCGCAAGAATTGTTGTCATTCAGCTCATCTTTTATTGCTTTTCTTTGTATTTTCTTCTCCATTGATTTTTTTCTGGTTCACTTGTCTTCAAAATTTGACACTTCTTGAATGAAATGCAGTTCAGTTAGAACTTTCTAAAGCAACTGATTTGGAGCTTTTATTTATTCATTTTTTTTTATTTCTCCATTCATTCATTCACTTTTGGTAATTGGCAGGTCTGGCTAGAAAGTAAAATGACACCATAAAGAAAAAAGATCTGTCAGTACTCCAGAACTCCTCATTATCCTAAACAACTTTGAAAGAATTGTGGATTACATACTTTTCTTTCTGTTTTACTTCTTCCCACGACTTCTAATTATCATTTGTACGATAGTCATTTTCAAATTCTACATATATTCTATATCTCAAGCAAGGTCCTATTCCTTTGGTAGTTTTTAGCTGCAAAATGCACTGAGCAATAAACAATGTTGGTGAAACTGGACACGTCTCATGAAGGAAATCCCCTTCCTCATTATCATCAGCATTATCATTATTATTATTATAGCACATACCAGTAAAAATATGACGCATTTATTTACCTATGGATTGGCAATAAGGATTAATTCATTAGGAAATTTATACAAAAATTTTTTTGAAGTCTCAACGCAAGCTGTTTTAACTGGTGATCAAACATAAATTCTCAAAGCAAAATTTTGTTGAAGAATAATCACTGCTGATATCATACAGTATAAAAAAGAAGAAACCTATTTGATTAAAAACATAGCTTATCTAATGGCAGTATAAATTCACACACTTACTCTTTTTTCTATTTTGTAAGCTCCAAATGATCAGCTTTCCTGTGACATATTCTTCATTGCGATGGTAACCATCTCAATGTACAACATATTTATAGCTCTCTTAATGCATTACACATGGACCAATTCACTTTAACTTTTAGGTTATAACAGGACTGGACACTACAGACAATAATACAATTTGACAATCTAATTTGCATAGGTGGATTTTCAAAAATCATCATCATCATCATCATCATCATCATTTGTCACTAGTTAAATTTATTAATTGATCACCCCTAACAAGCATGCTGCTAGAAGACGTTGGTCATGTGATGGTTTCTTTTGAATGACTAACCAGAAGAGTTTGTTATTTTCATTAAATTCCTTCTTATTCTAACTTGTCCTGTCATCAACAACAATGATTGTGATATCTGAAGCAAGATTATCATCATTCCACTTATTCATGGCCAAAACTTTAAAGGGAAATTACAAGAGAAAGAGTAAATTGGTATTCATGGTATTTTGACTGCATAAGAAGCACTAGGGTTTGTACTTTTTTCATCTTTGTTCAAGTTCTTGTCTGATCTCTAGTTTTCCTTAACCAGCAAATGAATACAGGGCTCTTATATTTCAAGTTGAATCATGATACAGCTTCTTTCATTGTTTTTTTCTTGATTTTATAACAGTTTACTCAATTAATTTTTGTTATTGATGTTATTTCAGGTTCTTATTGTAGATATCATTTTTCTTTTATTTGCCACTAATCACAACAGACCGGTCTAATCACTGTTGCTGGGCTCATGTTATCCATGTGTTCTGATATTTATATGTATCTATGTATGATAATTAATGGATATTAGCATCCTACAATGTGAATAAAAAAAGACTAAGTATTGCTCAGACTGAATTATTTATGGCCGTAAGCAAAACAACAAAGATGATCAAAATTTTCCCCAGCCCTTAATGTTCATATCAGAAACTCGAAATTTCGCACACAGATCCCCCTTCCCCTAATAATTAAAGAAAATGATTTTTTTGTTATTTGAAAATTTCTCTTTGAATAGGTTTGTAGTGGACAGAAAGAGGAGGCGCAATATTCAAAGTATGTTTTCTGCTGAGTTGGTCACTAGTTTGTGGCCACTTGTTTTGTGTAAAATTCAGGCTTTTTCTTTGTGATCAGAGCCAACAAAAAGTTCTCACCAACACTTTGATTGATAACCCCTAACAGAACATATATGAGTGGTGGAGACTGATAATTTCCCTTGGAATGCTAGTTTTTAATGTTTTTGTTCAACCTGATTCTGTTTTTGCTCATTCATATTTATTTTTGAAAATTAATTTTTGTCTATTCTTTACTTTCTATTCTCATTATGTACACCATTTATTCAATTTCTCTTTGCGATAATAACTGACACGAATGTGTTGTTGTTTCAGAATAATCATAATTTAATTATTATTCCCAATTAGGAGCCATCAACCAAAACTGTCACCAAATCTGTCAACATAGGTTTCTTCAGTTTTGAAGTTGGTCTGTATGGCCTGATGGCTGGCTATGTTTTATCATGTGTATAGGCAATGCCAATGGAATATATTACTCCTTTTTATGTCTAGAGTTTATAACCAATGCATTCTCCCTATAGTCACTGATGGAGCTGAAACATGGAACCTAACCAAGAGACAGAACCACAAACTGAGAAACATGCAAGGTACACATGAAAGAATTATGCTCAACCTCACATGGAGAGATCACAAGATAGCACAGTATATCAGGAAGAAAATGGGAGTCCAAGACCTCATACAATCTATTAAAAAACTCAAGTGGCAATGGGCAGGCCATGTTGCAAGAATGACAGACAACCGATGAACATCACGACTTACAACATGAATCCGTAGAGATCACATGCAAAACAGAGGACAACAGAATACAAGATGGAGAGATGGACTTGACAAATTCAGAAAATACTGGCTCTGCAACACCCATGATAGAGAATTGTAGTGAATCCTGGGGAAAGTGTATGTCCAATGACGGCGTTAAAAGACTGATGATAATGATGTCTAGAAAAAATGTTTGGTTTTTCTGAAAATTACCTCCATGAATAGGTTTTTAAGGTAGGATTCAATTTAGAGTATAAACATATGCTAAAATTGTCCCCTAGTTTGTGTCCGGCAAAATTCATACTTGCTTTTTTTTTTTTAAATCTACACTTTTTTGGTAATTATTGCCCACCATGAAACAAGAGAATTAGCTTATTCATGGATCACCCTTTTTCCAAATTTTCCAATTGATCATCCCCAACATGCTGCCAAAAGACGTTGGTCACGTGACGCCTTTTTATATTGTGACTAACCAGACCTGTTTATGTATGGTGGCAATGATTGATTTTTATGATTTACTCTTCCATTATTTTCTTTCTTCAGATTTTCAATTTTGTTTGTTTCGATATTTATTCTCTCTTTCCATTTTAGTCCTTAGTCCTCCCCCTTCCTTTTTCTCGTTCATGCTTTTATGCTGATTTTTAAAAAGTCTTTACTGATTACAATTTTTTTATTCATTTGTCTATTTATTTTCAGTTTATGGATCAATTAGTCTCTAGCTTTATTTTATTCGTTCATTTCACTCGGGCTTTTTATTGTCACCGACTTTGTGTCACAGTTAGTGTTCTGGGAAGAAAAAGAAAGACTTTCAAGATACGATCGAAACATTTCCACATGACAACACACAGACACACACACACAAACATATATACACACACGCACACCTTTTCTACAAAATTAAACAATGCGATTATATTTTCTTTTCTTGTCTTTTCTCTCTCTAGTCCTGTTTCAGAGACTTGGTGTCGTCTTGCCTCCTTATTCAGTTTTTTTTCCATCAGCAGTCACATTATGCAACGTCTTTCTTGAGCCCAAGATGTTCGCCTGGCAGTCCCCAACAAACCCATCTACTCCTGCCTACCGATTCCCGTTCCCTTACTTGTCTTTTTATATTTTTCACTGCATACACACACTTAAATACACCCTTTTCTGACACTGACATCAATATTCACAGTCATATAAGCTCAAAACCCGCGCCATATATCATACGCAAGTCTTTTTTTTTCACCTTTAGAACATACCTACCCTTTTACATAGCACTTGGCTACATATTCCTATAAAAGATGACAAAGAAGCAGACAGCAAGAAGATAGTAGCAATTATGTAAATTCACAACCTTTTTTTTGTTGTTGTTTTTGATATTTACAGATGAATTCTACAGAATTCTAGAATCTATTTATTTGTAAATTTATCTGATATTTTGAAGAGGGAGAAAGACATTAGAGCAAGAGACTAATACTAAAGATAAATAAAAAGAAGATATTTCTGCATATTTGGTTCATGAGAAACATTTCTTCTTTTTCTCCTAAATTTTCTTACAATACTGCTTTTTAGTTTTACTAGCTTTCTGTTGTTGCTAAAAAGTGTGCGTGTTTAACTTTTTTGGCTTATCTCACCTATTTTCATTTTCTTCTTCTGTCCTCTCCTTCTTTACTCATTTTTTATCTTACATTTCTTCATCTGCTCTGGTTCTTCCGCTCTCTCTGTCTTTACGTCTATTTTTCCTTTCATTCATCTCTTTCTCTACTCACCTTTCTTTTTATCTTTCCTTTCATCATTCTTTTCTGCTCTTTCCCCCTATCTTTCTTCATTTTCCCTTTTATTTATCTCTTTCTTCTCTCACCTTTCTTTCTACCTTTCTTTTCGTCATCCTTGCTACTTTTTCTTTCATTTTTCTTTTTCCATTTCTTTCTTTATTTCTTTCTTTCTGTCTCAACTTGACTTTTACTTTCTTTTCTTTATCTTTTTGTGTCATTACTTTCTCTCCCTTTATCTTTCTATTTTATTTAACGTTTCTTTTATTCTACCAACCTTACTGCGCTTTTTTTTATCTTTCTTTTCTTCATAATTTTGCTCTCTCTTTCTTCCTCTCTTTTTCGCTTTCTTTCTTCCTCTCTTTTTTGCTTTCTTTCTTCCTTTCCCTTTTTCTTCCTTCCTTCCTTCCTTCCTTCCTTTCTTTCTTTCTTTCTTTCTTTCTTTCTTTCTTTCTTTCTTTACCTGTCAATACTCCCTTTTTCATTTTACTTTTCCTCCCTCCCCTCAAACCTCCTTGAATTCTCTCCCTGTCTTCCATTTTTTTTTCCTTCTCTACATTTTCCATGAATTGTGAGCATTAATTTGACTTGGTTCCCAACCATAAAATGAAGAACTAAAAATAAAAAAATGAATAAAAGAGAAGGAAAAAACACCAGAAAACAGAGCAGAAAAAAACACAAAATAGGAGCCAAGAAATGTTCAGTTTTACCGTTTTCTCTCTCCTGATTACTTTCTGCTGACACTCTTCGAGAATATATTAGGGCCATTATTTTCACTTATTTAACGCCTTGTATGCTTCATTCATGGTCGTACAAAGACCACAAAACTTCATTTTCAAAATGAATGGAGACACAATCTCTTTTTCCATCTTTATTTCTTCTTTCTTTCTTGCTCATTATTCTTTGTGCTTGTCTTTTTTAAGAGTTCTTTTCAGCAACCGAAAAGTGAATGTTTATTGTAGAATTATTTCACCGTGAGAAAACATTAAAATTATTCTTGCATAGAGAGAAGAGCAAGTTGTATAGTATTCTCCCAGAAAATTCCTTATTTCTTGATTAGGTGTAGATTTTATACCGAACGCTCGAAAGAACTGACCAGTTTTGCCCTTTTGTTTGGTTTGAAAGGATACGATCTCAACATTCATATGAAGTTTCCAATAGATTTTACAAGTATGAGTTACTTACCTCTTACCCAGATTATCCTTTTTAGTATTAATATTTGTTAACTCTTGGTGTTCTTTCTTTATCAGTTTTGATAGTTTGTTTCAGATCAGAGAATACAATCTCTCTTTTCCTGATTTCCGATATTAATTTTTTCCCAAATCATTCAAACCTTAATAAAAGTTATTTTTAATAAATGTTTCCTGTCTTAAGATTGGTATAGCCGCACTGAAAATTTTGACCATTCCACAAACACACACATATATTTATTATATATATATAGGTATACAAGGTGGAAGTAAAGAAACTCCTAATTGGTAATTGGTAATAACTTTATCATTTATTGGTCGATAGTAATCAAACTATCTTTACGATAATAGAATTATTCTACTGTCTTAAAATTCAACATAGGCATCAGCATTCTCCACCAATTTGTGACTTGATTGACCTTAGTTGGAAGGTCCAATGGTATGTTGGCTAAAACATGTCAAATGTGCTCATATAGTTGATCCAGAGTTTGTGGTTTGGTGTGGTACACATCCTTTGCCTACCCTCAAAGGAAGAGGTTGCAGGGCTTGAGGACAGAGCTTTGTGTTCAATAAAATTCCTTATCGAGGGAGGGAGGGAGGGAGGGAGGATTCTCACCCACTCTGTGTTGTTGTGAATATATATACACACACATATATATATATATATATATATATATATATATATATATCAGATTTAAATCTGTAATTTTTCACAGGAAGTTTATACATGTGCATAAATGTATGCCTATATAATTTATGGTTTTAGTGTTTACATTGCAATAAAACAAAAATATTGTTTTTACTTGCATACATGGAAGTATCAATATAACATGTTCAATGGAAAAATGAAATATGTGCATGTTTATTTGGATGTGTCTGCTTTCCCCCAACGATATTTGCACTAAATTCTCCTGAACATTCTGCTTTGTGTATTAAAATTTCTTGAAGTTTCAGAAACCTTGACGTTGTTTAAACAAAAACAGGTCTAGATACTCATTCAACAGAAACCGTCACATGATCAACTTCTTTTGGCATCATGCCGTGTTGAGGGTGATCTATTGAAAAATTGGCAAAAAGGTTTGATCAATGAATAAGTTATTTCTCTTGCCTTTTGTTGGGCTGCGATCACTGAAAAAGTCTGAACTTTTCAAAAAAAACAAAAACAAGTGGGAACATTGTAAGACGCAAATTAAGGGATTTAATTAGCATAAACTTAGATTGTAAATCAAACCCCCGTCAACTAAAAACTATTTTGAGGGAGGATTTGAGGAAAAAAAATTCTAGACATGATAAGGAGTAAATATTCAACTCCAATGGTATGGTCTGAACCTACAATACATGTATAAACAGTCAGCTAGATCCACTTAAAAACCTAAGAAACATATGTTAGTGTTGGCCATCTTGATGCCGACAGTTTTTGGTTGACAGTTTCAATGGGAGCAATGCCAGTCTCCTTAAGAAGGCTATATAATACCAGAACAGTCAGGGACATATTAAAAGGGGTTGCGTGCACCACCTAAGGCTCTTTCTTTTGGCAAATGTCTTCCCTCAGTAAGATGATTTATCAAAGGAATTTAGTAAATTTGTAAAATGTTTGAAATGGATAGGATTTTTGTGTACATTTGTGGGCCATTTGTTCACATTTTCATAATGTTCAATTCAAATCGCTCGCCATTTTGTTGGCAAATTACTTACCATTTTGTCCACAAATTAGAAGCCTGCAACCTCTCCTACCTCCAATAAAAATCATTCAATATGCATCTGTGAATAGTTAGTCTTCAATTGTGTATTTCATGGATTTATGGTTTAGATATTACTGATACAATATTTTTTCTTACTGTCCAATCATAATGAATCCAGTATATCTGAAACATGTTGATTTCTTTAGACGGATTACATATTATTGTGAGATAATAGATGATGATAATGTTTAAATGAAACTATTACACTTGGAGAGCAATATGAACAGACACACACACAAACACATACACTTATGAAAGTGCAAAATGCACACACACATGCACACACACACACATGCACACACACACACACATGCACACACACACACATGCACACACACACACTTATGAAAGTGCAAAATAAACATACACACACGGATGAAAGTGCAAAATGAATACACACACACTCATGAGAGTACAAAATAAACACACGTGCATACACACAAACACACACACACACACACATACACATACACACACTTATGGAAGAGCATAAGTGCACATGTACAAATACATGTCCAGGTGTTTCTAAGGGGAGAAATTTACCAAAAGAAAAGTATTGGAGGATGCAGCATTTCCCGTCCCCTTTGGTATGTCCCTGACTGTTCAGGTATTATACGGCATACACATCTCGTGTATAAGTTTGTGAGTGCATTTCTTCACACAAACACACACACACAAAGACTCAGACACATACATATACAAAGGGTATGTCTACATACATGCATATGCATACAGAACACATTTTGACACACATCTACCTTATGCATATTGATTCCTTTAGATAAAGATATGAAATTCAGAGAGGAGACGTGTGCCATGAAATAAACTATAAATTTCTATGGACAGAAAAGATGTTTTTTCTCAGGCACTTTGAGCCTGTGAGAGTCTGGCACCAGCTTCCAAAATGAAAGCACTCAGCTGAAATAGCTGTCTTTGAAATCAAAGCGCCGACCATTATTGTGTTTTATCTTTTTTTATTGGCTTTCTGGCAGTTTATCCAAGTTTCCCTTATCCTGAGAGCATCTTATTTTTTCACAGAATTTGACAGTGTTGACTGCAATCGGTCACTTTATTCTTAGCATCGTGCGAGATGAAAAAAAAATTTTTTTTTCATAATATCTATTCTTTTTCATATTCATAGCTTAATCCACAATATTTCAATCAGAACAAAAATTTCATGTATCAGTCAATCTGATCAATCAATATTTTAAATCAATAATCTACAAAAGATTTAGATAAACCAATATGCACACACATGTAAACTGAGACACACATACACACACACTCATACACACGCACATGAATTCTGTTTTTTCCCAATATGGCTTGTAAGATAATGAGAAATATTTTACTCAGAAATTTTAATACAATGCTCCAAGGTTTGAAGTATAGAGCATAATTTTCCACCTGAAAAAAATATGTTCTTTAAAAAAAAGGATAGTAATTTTTGAATCATAGATAATTCAAGCCAGGAAAATAATAAAGTAATTTAATTACTGTCTCTTTTTTTAAATATATATCTCCACTCTAAATAAGAATCAGACAAAATTAGTTTTAACAAGGTAAAGTCCTTAAAATGATATTGCTGGGCTGCATTGTCTTCTCCAGATATAGCAGTATTCTTGCTATGGATCCAAACCAACTCCATTTTTATTACTTGATTTGTTCTCTTATTTCTTTTACTTTAGTTTGTTTTCAGATCTATGATAATATTTTTCTATCTCTCTGTTATACCTAGCATCTCACTTTTCATTGCTCTATGTGAATCTGACTTTGTTTCAAAGTGATTTAGTTAGTTCCTATCTGTACATCATAGCTGGTATAAATTCATTGTACTCTTCACATTCTAAGCATGGTGCTTTTCAATATGACCATTTTTTCCAAAAATTTAACCTCCAGGACTCCCAAGTCCTGTAACTTCGATGGTCAGTGATTTGGATTCGATGGTCATTACTTTGTAGGTATAGACAAAGATTTTGGCAGGAAATCAACATTGGAGGAAAAAAAAAGCATAAAAGTTGGTTTTATTGTCAAAATTGTTGTGCCATTAGTAAGAAGAAAAAATTGTGCAATAAAAATTGTTTTGAGTGCACTAGATATTTTTTTAGAGTGGTAGTGCAAAAAGTTGCTTACCTATAAAAAGAAAATTATGGTATAGGAGTTCATTGACAAAGTTTTATAAAAATTTGTGTTATTTACTTTAGGTCACCCTAAGCAAGGCCTTTTGGACACTTTTCACTTCAAAGGGTTAGTAAAAAAGAAATTATTTTTACCTAAGAATTAAGACCAGGGAATGCGCATTCAAATAGTTTGTTGATGTTAAAATTGTTCAAGACTAAAACATGACATGCTTAGGATGAATACTAAAAAAAGCTCAAAATTACTTGTGAGAGTTAGAAACACTAAACATGAAAAAACAAGAGATTTAAAAAACATCTAATATGGGATAAGACAATTGTTCAGCCTTGATTTAAAATGATCTGGATCGTGCTCCTCAGGAAAGCATTCATAAGGAAGTTCATTCCACATAGCATGATGATAATGATGATGAATTGCCAACTTTATTCTGGAGGGAAAATAGGGAAATTGAAAATATTTTCTAAAATTTTAGGAGAAACGGTTTTCTAATGATAAGAAGGAAAAAATATACAACATGGATACAACCAAGAGTAATATGTATGTTCTTTTCAATGTACAAGTATGATTTATACTTTTTTTCTTGCACTTGATAAGCTTTTATACACACATACGACCAAGCAAAGTTTTATATTTAGTTATATTTTTTTGTATATATGAGTGTAACTTTTATATATACATAAATTTTTACATCTATATTTTTTGGTTTTACGTACATATGGTCATAAGTCAGAAGGTTGTATGCTGAAGAATAGGTGTATAAGTAAAATGAATTATTAAGTGAGGGCTCTTAATGATTTATTTCAATGATACATTGTACCTTTTACACATTTTTAAAGATAAGTCCAAGGAGAAATAAATTCTGTTTTAATTCTCTAAAACAAAGTAGTGAAAGATCTATATGAATGTTTTACTTTGGAATTTAAAAAAAACTGGATAATAGTTTTATTTGCTAACATATTCAAGAGCCATGGTCTGTAAAAAACTGCATTCTTATTAATCTTTTTATTGAGATTTTAAAAAAATATTTCAATTGAGATTTCAAAATTCTTTGACTTATTGTTTCACTGTTGTACATTGCCAGAATTTTTCTGTTAAAAATAACAATGCTTAAATTATAAGACGGACATAGGTATTTCTGATAGAGTTTTTGATTTTGTTATTATTGTTGTTCCTTGTCCATCATACACATGTAAATTGTACCTGAAGTAATACAGTATATTGTATATGCATTGTTTTGCCCATTCTCAACCTGAGACTCACTTGTTTTTTAAATCCTCTATGTAGAGAGGAGGTACAGTGTGTAACTATTTTTCAATTTCTATACTTTTTGTATGTTGAATGTCTACTAATAAGAATTTTACTGTATACATAACCTCAACATATACCTATCTGGTCCTAAGCATGCCAGATTAGTGTGGTTCATCCTGCATATATATATATATATATATATATATATATATATATATATATATATATATATATATATATATATATATATATATATATATATATATATATACATATATATATACATATACATATATGTATATATACAAATACATATATACATATACATATATACATATATATGTGTGTATATATATATATATATATAAACATAGATATACATATACACACAGACACAGACACACACACACACACATATATATGCATATATATGTATGTAGATAGGCAGATAGATAGACAGACAGACAAACACCTGAATAATACACACGACACATTCTGTGATAGATGCCAAGGTTCTGTTGCCATTTTGACCTCAACAAACAAAGCCTAAATAACTTTGACCTACTTAGTTCTCATTATGCAAACAAAAAAATGATAATGATATAGCCCTTTTAGTCATCCATACTTAGAAACTCTATTTGTTACTTCTTGCATAGTCTTAAAATCCAGTTTTGGCAAGAAAAATCACAGAATTCTTCAGCAACTATAGTGTAAAACTATCTAAAGTGAAATATCTAATGCCTACAATTGTTTTTTTTAGGGTGAAACCCAATTTTCAGAAGAAACATTAGGACTTAAGCAAATGCTGATTATACATAAAATATTCCAATGTAAATTTTTCTAATAATAGAGTATTCTAAAATGGTGAGTACCCAAATTATGGGTGGCCTAGGGCGCATGACGATCTTAATCCAACCCTGATAAGAGTGTGTATGTGTATGAATTTATATACCCGCTCAGAGGCTTCAATAAGTGTTTTCAGGTGCTATTAGTCTGTATTTAAGCTTTTTTAATGGCAATCAAATTATTCCTTCATTGAAGACTAACACCTCATGATCTCTCCACTCAACGCAGTCCATATATTTGTTTACTTTCTTGTAAAATCTGTGATACCCAAGAGCTATACATATATAGCGAATCATATAGATAATAATATAGACAATTGTGAATATCAAAAGACCAGAGTTAAGACAGTATCTTCAAAATGGATTCCAACCAGCAATTTGGTCATTTGGATATTGTGATATCCATTAGTTAATGCATGTATGAAAATGGTTGATGATTTCATTTCAAGAAAAGAATAGTGTCCTCAACCAAGCATAAACCATAAACAAGAAAAGGAATGCATAAAATGAAGCTAAATTACATGTGGCTTTTTCAAGGTATTTAATCCAGATGAACACACAACAAAAGAGCAAGAAAAGAGAAAAGAATTCATGCTTTTAAGGACCAAAATATCAAAGGCATTTTTTAAGAACCTTACAGAAGATTTTGTACTTCAGTGTTATAATGTGAAACGTGATTATATGAAGAGCTTTTTATATATATCCTTTTGTTAACCATATCTTGCAAGACACTTTTCCTGCATGCTTTTTGGTAGCCATTTTTGTTTCAGTTTTTTTTTTTTATAGTCATTAGAGCCCAATCATAGTGAATTACGTTTCCTTTATCATCATTATCTATCACTGCTGCTTTTTTTTTTGTTATATTGCCATTGGATTTTCATACAAATTTTATTGACACCACACTTTTAAAATTCTACCTGTTTATTTTACTTAATCTGCTCATTGGTGTTACATGATGAATTATAGATCAATTTTCCCTAATTGATAATGGCTTCATTAAAAAAGAAAAATAGCCAATTAACTACTCAATAATAATAATTCATAAATCATAATCCTGATCTGAAGTTTTATTATTATTTTCCTGACAAATACGTTATTGCAATAAAACACAAAACTGGTGACAAGTTTCGTCTATGTACTAGATTCTTGAGAAGGGAGAAACTGCTGTTTGAAATCAGGTTAAGAACGACTCTTTCATGAAAGAGGGACTTTCATAACCGTGTTATTACGATTTAGAATAGATAACAGAGTGATCTTTTCATTTTGTGGCTCATCTCTTTTTCTTTTCTTTTATTCCCGGGTAACAGCAGGTAACAATGCTACTTGTGCAAATAAATCTCTCAGAAGCTATAATCAAAGTGAGAGATTTTAGTCTGGAAATATTTGAGACAGAGAGAGAGACAGAGAGAGAGAGAGAGAGAGAGAGAGAGAGAAATGACTAAAGTAAAAAATCTGAGATTTTAAAGGATAAGTGCTAACTCTGGCACTTATTCTGATGACAAAACAAAACAAAAAAATACATAAAAAAATAGATGAATAGTCTGTAGAGGCAATATGGAAATACGCAAAAGGGGGGACTGGGGGAAAAAAGATAAAACCTTTATGCTTCTGTGAGTTAATCCTCTAAGAATGAAGAGGAAGAAATCCACTTAATCCGGAAAGAAATTCCCTGGAATATGTGATCTCAAGATTGGGATGAAAATTTATTGCAAGTGGAGAACTTAACAGCTTTGGCTTATTTTCTTTATGCTATTGCTTGCTTAAATCAATAGCAGTAGCACCATTTTTGACTCTGCATCTCCCTCCCTTCCACCCTCGGTTTCTTATATTCATATCTGCACTTAATCTAAGCCAGTGTTCATAGTATGGTCATTATTAGTACCCAGTTGTTTGTTAGTTTGACGCACATCAAGCTATTTTGCACCGCTATGGTGACATACTATTTTGAGATTTTCACATCAGATCCATGCAGAAGAGCTCATACTCCAGGTCATTCATTGATTCACTCATTCATTGAGATAATCCTTTAGCATCAATTCATTCATTCTCCATAACAGTTGTATGATAACCTTTGATTTTTCTTTCCTGCATTATTCCTACTTTAGGAGGTGTGGCTTAGTTGATCAGTGAACCGAGTTCAAACTCTTGCTGAGGCAACTTGCACACATTTTGCACTAATGTTGTTGGTAAAGGCATTGATCCAACTGTTCTCCTTCCAGCTATAAGTAAATAACAGGGCAAATTGTGATCTCTAGCTATTGTTGGCAACCAGTCTAGAAGATAGAAAAACCAGAGAGAGGAGCCCCCTTAAGTTTGAATTCCTTCCAGCAGCTCCTCCAGTCAAGCTCATGCCAGATGTAGTACTCTGCTCTCCTTTTCACAACATCAACAAGATCGAGAGGAAGATTCTTCTGATTAAGCATCCCAGGATCTCATGTCCAGCAGTCGTCAGTTGGGTTATCCCATTGTCTACCAAGACAGAAGAAAGTCTTCTATTTCTAATCACAGACAATCAAAGCTCAATGTTGCGTCTCATCTGTTGAAAATATTTCAACTAGTGATGTATACTTTGGCCATTCACAATGAACTATTGGGTTCACTGCTATTTACCTTGACAAGAAACTGTCACAGTAAAATTAAAATCAGTACAAAAGTTATTTGCCTGACAGGTATTCCTCAGGTGTTTGCCTATTTAAGTATCATCTTATTCATAGACATTGAAGATCAAACATATTAGAACAGATATATGTAGGTCTTCTTCACAAAAGGGAGCTTTTCAAGTGCTTTGAAAATAGATTTTGTGCTAAAATTGGCTTTACCCAACAAATAGCTTTTCATAACCAGAGATATAACACAAAATGTATGCACATATTTACAAAAAAAAGGTTTATGATCTCATGAATTATGTTACTTCAGGAGTAAATTACTGATAATAAGCGAAATATTAAAGTAGTTTTAGAATGAAAGTAATCCTAGACCTCAGGCTTTTGTAACAGCCAAAATTTCTATAAGCCGTAGAATGAATTAGGCAACCATCAACAAAGCAAGGATTTGTTGGTAACAATTATTTTCCGTTTCCAGTTAACATTGTATTATCATATTTAATTCTATAATCATAAACTTACTTTTGAACCCCAACAAGTACTCATAAAGGTTTATGAAATTAGATATGAAATCTAAACTTGTAGGAATAGATCAGGCACTAGAATCAAGAACAAAGGCCAATAAATCTTAATGAGTACCAATTCAGTATTACAACCTCAAAAAAAACTCTTGTGGACACTCTAGTACTTGTGAAATCTATGATAACTCAAGGGTAAAAAAAAGATGGACCTTCCGATTTCCTTGTCCCCTTGGTTGCAGAATCATACGGGATTATTTGTTTAACCAAATGTAATAATAATTCAGTAATATACTTCTGATCCATTATGTATTTCTCATATGTTCAAAGTATCAAAATTGTTGAAAATCTTGAATTAAACAAATAATAAACTCAAATTAATGGTTGAATGTTATTGATATAAATCATACAGCTTATCAACATACATGAAATAGATACAGTTATAGTGATGAAAGAAAACTACTGTATTTTAAAATTTCATTAAGATACTAACACTCTTAATATAGATTCTTAATCTTTTCTTGCTGTATACAATTAATCAGAAATATCTGGAGGAAAAGGACTGTCAAGATTACAGTTTATCTCATGATTGACAGTTGCAACATAGACTTGAAATGTTTAAAGAATCCTGGTCACTTGAATTTTAAGGATTTTGTTGATGATGGAATACAATTTTGAAACTTATTGCAATATATATACCACCACAGCAGCTCCTTTATCAGGCTCCATAAAGACTCAGAGCCCTTTCAACTTGAAAAAGGGATAAGATACAGTGATACCAGCTCACCTAAATCTTTACAGCCTGCCTCAAGATGATTTCCAGAAATCTAAACTGGGTAAACAAAGGAATCAGATTAGATCACAAGTACCCAAGTAACCTCAGATTTGCAGACAACATTGTGCTTTTTGCAGAGAAACTCCACAACCTCGAACTAATGCTAGACAAACTGAAAACAAGAAAGTTGGCCTTCATATGATCTTCAGCAAAACAAATGTCATCTGCAAAAAACATGTTGGAAATAAAACACACAATGATCAAAATAAACGATGCAAAGCTGGGCAAAGTAGACCACGACATCTATCAAGGACAACAAATCTCCATGGAATGCTCAAAAGAAAAAGAAATCAATCAAAGAATCACTCTAGGATGGCAAGCCTTTGGTAGAGCAAACTCAATCTTCAAGAACAAGAAAATCCCATTAGCCTTAAAAAGAAGAATATACAACCAATGCATCTTTCGGAGCTGGAACATGGAGCCTAACCAATTGACTGACCCGAAAACTGAAAACCATGCATTGAGCACATGAGAGAATCTTGCTCAACATCACATGGACAGACCACAAAACAGCACAAAATATTAGGGAAAGAACAGGAGACATCATTGAAATCATTAGGGAACTCAAATGGCAATGGGCTGGTCATGTTGCAAGAACGGCAGTCAACCGATGGACATCACAACTCATAACAAGGATCCCCAGAGATCAAATTTGAAGCCAAGGCTGGCAGAAAATGAGATGGCAAGATGATTCAGAAAGTATTGGCTCTGGGACACCCATGTCAGAGAGGTGTGGGGAAAATTTATGTCCAACGACGAATGTAAAAAGATTGATGATGATTTTTGGTAATCTTCATGAACATATCATCGAGCTGAAGTCATTTCATTTGTTTTGACCTTTGTGTGAGCGGCAAGTAATTCAAGTGTCTGCACCTAATTTTGTCTGTATGAAATGAAGTGCCAGAAAATTGGTTGTGTTACTGCGGAAAAATTATTTACAAGCCTAGACATTACAGATAGTTTTGGGCTAAAGACTACAACAGAATTCAATCCCCACACACTCCTGAACCCTACACTAGCATTATTGAGAAGACAATCAATTTTATGAGTCTGGTTATTTCAATATTGAAGGAATTATGTTTTTGTCTTATATATTTAAATTTTAATTTTAACTATTACAGAAATTTTCTTTGCAGCAAAGATTCCATTGGCTATATTGGATTTTCTGGTTTCTGTTTCCCAAATGAAATTGATTCCTGCAAGTTACTATGGTTCTCCCAAATTTTATTTATTATTTTTTCCTTGAAATAATTTTATTTTTTATCATCTGGAATGTTTCACAATATTATGTTTTTGGGAACTTTGGGCAAACACCAATAATAGATATGATCAATCATTTTATTTTAGTTTGTATAGAACAAATCTAGAACAAGTACCTTATGTACATGTAATTATTAGATATTTCATTTATAGATTTTTCGAATCTACAGGCATTTGCGGGTTCGGTTCTGTGGTTAGAAGAAAGGCTGTAAAGGTATGCATTTTCATCTTGTGTTTGGCATCATCTGAGGCTCATTACCACAAACTAACTGAATGAGAAGGAAGGTTTCAAATCCAGCCAGGGCAAAAAAGTTCTTTAACTTGAAATCAAATTAAAATGTACCACATTTAGAAAAAAAAAATAGATCTGCTCTTGAATCTGTAATATTCATCATCATCAGCAACAGCCTTTTAGTGCTCATCGTTGGACGTAAACCTTCCCTTAGATTCACTTGACCTCTCTATCATAGGCGTTGTGTAGCAAGCACTTTCTGAATTTGTCCAGCTTGTAATGCCTCCCACTTTCTGTTGGACACAATTTTCCATATGATTTCTGGGGATCCATATTGTGAGTTGTGATGTCAAGTGGTTTTCTGACATTCTTGCTATATAACCAGCCCATTGCTATTTGAGTTTTTCTCATTGGTTTCTATGATAGATTGGACTCATGTCTTTTCTCTATTATTCTGTGCTGTATTATGATCTCTCTAGGATTGAGAATGATTCTCTCATGTGCACATTGCATGGTTCTCAGTTTGAGGGTCAATCGTTTGGTTAATTTTCATGTCTCTGCCCCATAGGTGACTATTGGGAGGATGCATTGGTTGTATATTCTTCTTTTTAAGACTGATAGGATTCTTTAGTTATTGTAAGTCAAGCTTGGTCTCTTGAAAGCTTGCCAACCTAGTGAGATTCATTGTTCTAGATAGATGTAGGGGTTTACTTTCTTCAGCTTTGCGTTTTTGATGTTGATCTTTGGGTCCTTGTTCTTATCATGTTTGTTGTATATGATATTCCTTTGGCTAAAGTTCATATTTTATTGCTTTCTTCATTAAGTTTGTCTAGCATTATTTAGAAATCTAAGAAGTTCATAGCAAAAAAAGATGATGTTGTCAGCAAATATGTGGTTACTTAGGTATTCACTGTCTATTATGATTCCTATGTATTCCCAGATCATCTCAAGGAAGCTGTGAACTAGCAGTGGGCATCTTGCCATGGGATAATGGTTGGTAAACTCACGCATCATTACCACGGAGTGGTGAGCTTGATCTCATACTTACACCTTGGGCTAAACTAAGCTTATTTTAAATAAACAAGAAGCTGCTGGGAAAAAAAGAAGCAATAATCAGGGTTATGTTTTAACATTGATTACATTTGAACCTGGTCTATTTAGGCAAGGATTTTTGTGCCCAACAACTTTACTACTTTTTCCATTGCTTTTTTTGTGTACTTTTAATCATTTTCTGAAATAACAAACTAAATATTTCCGGTGGCAGCAAAAATAATCTTTTTAACAGAAGTTTTTTTTAATAGATTTTGGCACTCGACATGCATTCAGTGCATTGAAAACCTGGGAAAATGTGATTGTTAGAGGTCAGAAATTACTGCATGTTACTGACAGACTTTAACAATGTGTAAATATTTGATGATTCATTGTATGTATCTACATGGATTTTGAAATTCTAAACCTTTAATATTTTTCCATGTCATATGTAGTCAACTTATTTATATAGATGTAAAGTTTGTGATAATTTAATGAAATGGTATAAACTGAGTTTGTTTTAATGCTACAAAAATTAAATTCTGCCCAAACATTTCTAGGACTTTGATCATGAAAAAAATAACCCACTTGCCACTATTTCCTTCAAAATAATCCCTTGTTGTTTGTACACTTTCACAAAGAGTAGCTGTTCGTATACTATGTTCAACTATCATCATCATCATCATCATCATCATCATTAGTCCTTTAATGTCCGTCGTTGGACATAAACCTTCCCCAGGATTTGCCACAATTCTCTATCATGGGCGTCGCGGAGCCAGTATTTTCTAAATTTGTCCAGCTCATCTCTCCATCTCGTATTTTGTCGGCCTCGGTTTCGCATGTGATCTCTTGGGATCCATTTTGCGAGTCATGGTGTCCATCGGTTGTCTGTCATTCTTGCAACATGACCTGCTCATTGCTATTTAAGCTTTTTAATAGATTCTATGATGTCTCTGACTCTCGTTTTCTTTCTTATATACTGCGCTGTCTTGTGATATCTCAATGTGAGGTTGAGCATAACTCTCAGGTGCTTGTTGTATGCTTCTCAGTTTGTGGATTTTTCTCTTGGTTAGGTTCCATGTTTCAGCTCCATAAGTGACTATTGGGAGGATGCATTGGTTGTATACTCTTCTTTTTAGAATTATTCGTATCGACTTGTTTTTGAAGGTTGAGCTTGCTCTGCCAAAGGCTTGCCATCCTAGGGTGATTCTTTGCTTGATCTCTTCCTCTTTTGTGGGTTTCATGGAGATATGTTATCCTAGGTAGATAAAGTGTTGTACTTTCCCCAGTTTTGCATTGTTATGTCTTCATTCTCAATGTGATTGTTGCACATGATTTTTGTTTTACTAAAGTTCATGTGTAGGCCAACTGTTTTGCTTTCTTCGTAATTTGTGTACAGTCTGTGTTTGCAGTTTTCCTTAATACCTAATCTCCGAACATAGAGGATATTACGTGAAATTTGATATCACAGGACTAAAATAGGGTTTTATTCATAGAAAATGGCTTCAGCATAAAAAACTGTGGCTGACCATTTCCCAAGTTGAACATAGCATAGTAAAACATCTCAAATAATGATCTGTTCTCCCGATCAACAAAAGAAATTGATACTTGGAATTTATTTAGTTACTAATAAAAGTATAAAAAAGGGCTTTACATTGTACTTCTGTTAGAATAGAACTATCATTATAAGTATTTTAGAACTATCGTTATTACTATTTCCCAGTGTGATTTTATTCTTTCCTACTCTGCGAATCTACTCTTTGTACATGATAGAATATCAAAAAGAAAAAATAACAATCTGGTACAATATCATCATCATCATCATCATCATCAGTCTTTTAACGTCCATTGTTGGACATAGACCTTCCCCAGGATTTGCCACACTTCTCTACCATGGGCGTCGCGGAGCCAGTACTTCCTGAACTTGTCTAGCTTGTCTCTCCATCTAATATTCTGCCAGCCTCGGTTGCGCATGTGATCTCGGGGGATCAATGTCATGAGTCGTGATGTCCATCAGTTGTCTGCCATCCTTGCAACATGGCCAGCCCACCTCCATTTGAGATTTTTTATGGATTTTATGATGTCCCTAACTCTTGTCTTTTCTTGGATGTACTGTGCTGTCTTTTGGTCTCGTCATGTGAGGCCCAGCATTATTCATGTGCACGTTGCATGGTTCTCAATTTTCGGGTCTGTCTCTCGGTTAGGTTCCATCTGGTACAATATCAAGGGAAATAAATTTGGAGACTTCTAAAATTTTAAGAGTCTTAATTATTGCTCAAGAGATGCAGAGCAGTGTAATAATGTCTATGATAGAAAACGGAATTGGTGAATCGATTCTAAATTTTGGCCCGGGCTATCAGTAACCGTCAACCAAAACTGTCAACATAAGTTTCACCGAGTTTTGAAGTGGGTTTAGCTAGATGGCTATGCATGTATCTTTCAAATAAGAACCCTCAATGGAACTAGAGGGCTGAAAATTTAGATATTTACTCTTTATTATGTATAGAAAAAAGTTTTTGTTCTTTTTAAAATTTTGGTGGGGGTTCAATTTGCAATCTTAATTCATGCTAAATTGGTCTTAGTTTGTGTCCAGCAGTATTCATGCTTGTTTTGTGGAAATCCTGACTATTTTAGTGACCACTGCCCAACAAAAGGCGAGTGAATAAATTTTTTCATTAATTGACCATTTTTCTAATCTTTAATCGATCACCCCTAACTCAGCATGCTGCCATAAGACATTCTATTGAATGACCAACCAGACCTATTTGTGTTTTCTTCACACAAATACCCTTGGGAAAGACTTGAATCCACTTCTGCCACTAGCTATGGGAAAATAGCAGCGCAAATAAAGCCCTTTAGCCTCGTAAGGAGGCCCATTCAAGAGAAGGTCATTCTGACAGAAAAAAACCCTACTGTTCAGAAGTCAAGGTAAGGACCTGGTAAAATCTCACTTTCTACTAAAACCACAGTAAAATGGTTGTAGCCGTATGCTTTGTAAGGAGACTGCAGTGATAAACAAATTATGTTCAAATTTTCTATCTTTTCCCTCTGTCATTGGAACATCTGTTTATTTTCGCGAAGAACAATGAGTTTATCAAGTGGAGATTCAGTACAGGAATCATAAAAAGCAAGAATGATTCAGGATTGAAACTTTCAGGTAATTAATATATATTTATTGACTTGATACTTTTATTCATAGAGCTATTTTCTTTCTACCTTTAAATCTTGCAACACTTTCATCCTTACAAATGAGAGGGTTAAAAAATCAACTTTCAAAACGATGATAACAATGATGATTAGTATTTTCGTTTTAAGTAGGACATGTTTGAATAAATACCGCAGAGATCAGTGACAGCTGAGCCAAGTGATGTGATGGATGTGACAGAAAACAGACAAGTGTCAGTAGAGACAGCCGTGTCAGCTGAGAAGGCAGGCGCCAGTAGGGTGGAGGCATAATCTTCTGTGCAGTTTCCTGCATTATATGTGTGTGCATGCATATTTATGCATATGTATATATATATATATATATATATATATATATATATATATGTGTGTGTGTGTGTGTGTGTGTGTGTGTGTGAGAGTGTGTGTGTGCATGTGTATTAATTTTAGGTCTCAATGCAAATATGTATATATATATATATATATATATATATATATATATTGAGAGGTGGTATCGAAAAGTCCATAGCCTGACACAAAGTTATTAGTTGAATTCTCACTTGAAATCTCTACTGTATCAACAACATACACACGCATACACACATACACATACACATACACACTCACATACACTTACACACTTACACATTTTTTTATGTTAAGAGGTATACATGCACATATTTATACATGTGAACATGCTTATTTGTAGATGTGTCTCTCTCTTGCCTAAAGCTGCTTGATAAATAACATGTTTTTTCTCATTGAAGCACAGTGGTCCATAGTAAATATCCGCAGTGATTCTTCAAGAGCCTAACATCTTTTACAGATTTCTACCCGCAAAACATTCCATCAGACATTATGAATGTTTGAGAATGCATTATTCGAACATGAATATATATAATAAATCTACAACGAATCGCTCCCATAACTTTAAATTTACGCAAAATTATTATATTAAAGAAAATAAACAAAACAATGCGTGTGTACATTTTGATTATTTATTAACGATTTATGTATCTGGACAGATTTTCACATTTCTCACATGATTTTTAAGCAGATTTTTGCCGCCCAAATACGTTTATCATGATCACTTTCTAAGGTCAATTTTCACCTGACAGAGAAAAGTGATTATCGAGTTATGTGTTAATAAAGTATGTATACATGGAGGGAGGGGGCACCTTCTCTTATATTAAAAATGAAATAGAAACACTGGATAACTTGACAGATGAACAGATTGATGAATTAGCTTAGATTTAAACAGCTATTGGGTTGCACCTCACATACACGCACACAAATATATATATATATTTGGCTTCTTCCAGTCCATTACCTTACTGATGTTGTCATAAAACCCTGCAATCTCTTGATAAGAACTTTTTGAAATTGGCAGATAAACATGGATTACTATTAGTGAGTATCTTTTATTTAATCTAACTTTTGTTGAAGCTATTCTTTTTGATAAGCAGTCAGAACTTCTAAAACTGTCTGCAATGTTATCATCAACTAAGAATCCTATGATTCAGAATTTGTTTTCCTCCCTCTCTTTATAATAGAATAGATGATTACTTACCTTAAGCTGTAAAAGGTTTTTTTTTTCCTGAGGTTATCCCTAATACCTACAATGTGCCAGGTGATGTTGTCCAATTCCATTATCAGTTGGTCTAATCTATGGTCTTCAGCTATGCCTCAAACATTGTAACTGTAGACCTTCATGTTGTTAAATTTGTTTAATGTCCAAATCATTGTCTTGCTTCAAAATGAATCAATGTGGTTTGACCTTTAGTAGCAGACGATCTAGCTATATTCATAAGTTTTTGCCATCATATGGGATTAGGAGAGGTAATGGTGAATTTAGCAAACCCATAGCCATTATTTTTTGGTGAGCTTTGAGGTTGGTGCTGCCTTATTTGGTATATTCATTGGGTCCGTTTATATCTACAGGATTTCTGTACGGTCCACACTGTCTGAGATGGTACCCATATATTTATGAAGCCTTTCTGCCTCCAGAGAGATTCTGCCCTCATCGGATCATAAGGCTATGAGCTCTTGATTGTGCCACATTATTCAATATATTTGATGGCCTCAAATACATATATATATATATATATATATATATATATATATATATAGGGGATCACTACAGTCCATGCTATCTTTGGTAAAAGGAAAGGTGTGTAATCAAATATCAAAGAATATTAGGTTGGACTGAGTAAAGAGAAGAGGAATGTGTTGTTTGATATCTCAGGGTGATACAAAATGAAGATAAACATTTCATTCTCTAAAAAACAAGAAGGTTTCAAATGGAATGACTTTGAAACAAGACGGAACAAAATGATCCTTAAGGAGAAATCGAGCCCCTATAAAATTGAGAGAATTACTGATTTCCGGGTGTGGAAAGAAAACAGATCCATGGCCTTGTGGAATATTAGAAGTAGCATAGAGGAGGAGAGTCCAAATCTGGTAAACGTTATCAAAGAATCAACAGAGATGATAGGTGAAACAAATGAAAAGAATGACACAGGGAAATATCACAGACAACTTTGGAACTAATTAAAAAGAGGAGAAATATGGTAATAAAGACTAAAGAAAATGGAAACAAACGATCAGGACTTACTAGAAAAATAAATAAAAAACATGGCAAGAGAAAAGGAAGAAAACCATGAAGAGGATAGTAAAAGCTGTCAAATTAGGAAACAGCTTGAGTCGCAGACCACACTGGCAAACAACAGATGCTTACATTAGAAGACAGAAAAGGAAATATTAATAAAAGTAGGGACAAGATATCAAGAATAACTGAAGAATACTATATGAACCTCTATGCATCAAAAATAAGAGTACAACTGACCAACACTTTGTTGAGAACAATAATGTTCCAGACATAAATAACAACTTAAGAATTTAGATTTTGCACTATAAAACATGAAGAGTTGAAAGGCCTCAGGAGGAGATGGCATAATGATAGATCTTTTAGAAGATACGGAAGAGGTCTATCACCCTAGAATAGCACAGCAATCCACACAATGTTATGGGAAAAAGAGTGCTCTAAAAATTCTGTCAAGGAGCAGTGATCCTACTATACAAGAAAGGATTCAGTAGAAACCTTGGTCATTACAGCCTGATTACTTTGCTACCCAATATTTACAGACAACTCTGAAAATACTCACAAATAGATTAGAAAGCACTTTAGATGAAAACTAACCATGCAAACGAGTAGGCTTTACAATTGCTTATTCAACAATAGAACATCTACTCACAATAAACTAGCTAATCAAAAAGATATCAGAATAAAACAAACCACTTTGTTTAGTTTATGTAGACTACAAAAAAACTTCAACTCAATGTGAGACCTAGGTATGGGAATTACATAAAAGTAATGAAGAATATATACAAAAACAGCACTGCCATGATCAGACTTGATAGATATACGAACAAGATAAAGATTGGAAAAAAAGTAAGGCAAGAGGATAAAATATGACCAGAGCCCTTCACAACGAACCTTGAAAGCACAATCCGGTAAACAGACTAGGAAAATGTTGGAGAAAACGTACACAAAAATATTTGAACAATTTAAAGCACTGTAATGACAGTGCATTGAACAATACAAAGACAAAAGTAATGTTTAATGACAAAGTCCTGCCCCAAAAAACAGAGCCTTGGAAGAAGTTATTCATTCACCTGATGAGGCCAAGAGAGGGCAGAAATATGAGATAGTTTGTGTCGCGATTCTACTATTAATATACATATATATATATATATATATATATATATATATATATATACATATTTGTCTATAAAAAGCAACAAGTAAAAAATGTTACGAACAGTGAACAAATTTTTTAAAAAAGAAAATAATTAATGAAAGAAAAACAGAATCCTGGTCTTTCCCTACTTTGATTACTGTCAGTTGCTTTTTACAGACACTAAAATACTTTTACATTTTTGTGCATCTGTAGCACACAGCACACCAAGGACACAAAGGATCACACGTCACTGTTATATATTTTTAGAGAGTGAGAGAGAGGAAGATGTATTTTAGTCAGTTTTAGTGAATTTTATGCATGACTTGTTTCCAGCTGTCAATTTTTTGCTAAAATGAGATTTTGATTGGAAGCAACAAGCAAAAATAGATGTAGAAAAATTAATAGAGCTTGTAACAACAGAGTTGATTTTTGGTCGTCAACAATTTCTTTCAGTGACTGACCCTGAGACCTGTTTATTGTCCAGGCCAACTTCAAGAAAGCTGAATTCGGGAAGCTCTTTAACTCTGAGAATTTATTCATTTGCATGAATAGACGCAAATAGCCATAGAGACAGCAACACACAAGCACAGAAATATACACTAAAAGCAGTACCTTGCATCACTATGGGTATTTCAATAAGGTCGAAATGGCAAGAATAAAATTCTATTGTTACAAACGTTACAAAATAAAAAATATTCAAAACCGTCAACCGAAATGTCACCATAACTGTTAATCTACGTTTCTTGAGTTTTGTATATTAGTCAGGCTAGCTGGCTATTTATATATGTATGTATGTATGTATGTATTTATGAGGTGTACTAGTCACATTATAGGAGCTAGAGGGCTGAACATTTACTCCTTATTATATCTAAAAAAACCCAAACTTTTTTCATTTTTTAAAAATTTTCTCGTGAAATATGTTTAGTGGGGGATTCAACTTGCTATGTAAGTTTATGTTAAATTGGTCCTTTTGTTTGTATCTAGCAATATTCACGCTTGTTTTTTTTCAAAATTCAGACTTTTTCAGTGATCACCATCCACTAAAATGCGGGAAAATTAACTCATCGATTGATCCCCGTTTTCTCCAATTTCTTATTTGATCACCCCCGTTTTGGTATGCTGCTTAAAGACATTGATTGCATCACCATTTCTACTGACTATCTTTGGAAGAAAAAATCTTGGATTTATGGCTCAATCCATTCAGGTAGCATTTTCATCAAGGTAATCCAAATTTTACAACCACTACTTAATTTACAAGGATATATGTAATATGCACATGAAAGGACTATGTTCAACCTCACATGGAGAGACCACAAGACTGCACAATACATCCGGGAGAAGACAGTTGTCCTAGACATCATAAAATCTATTAAGAAACACAAGTGGCAACGGGCTGGCCATGTTGCAAGATTGGCAGACAACCGATAGACATCACAACTCCCAACATAGATCCCCAGAGATCATATGCCCAACCAAGGCAGGCAGAGTACTAGATGGAGAGATGAGTAAGACAAATTCAGAAAGTATTGGCTCTGCAATGTCTACAATAGAGAAGTGTGACGAATCCTGGGGAAGGTCTATGTCCAACGATGGATGTTAAGTGACTGATGATGATGATGATGATGATGATGATGATGATGATGATGATAAGTGATGGTGATTCATTATCTTCCTTGGAATGCCACAAGGAAGGTGGGAATTGAAAAAGTAAGTTCATGATACCCCCTCTAAATGTTTTTTTCGATACCTGTTTGTGTGTATTTAAGATTCTGCTTGTTCCCAAGCTGATATGATGACGCATAGGGTTCATTTTTGCCTATATATGACACCTACTGCAGTTAGAAAATTGTATAACTTTCGAAGTAAGCAACATACAGACAAATGAACACATTTTTCCATAAAATTCTAATTCACAAAAATGATTATAATTAAGTTTCAAACCCATTTTGTCTCTATTTCAAGACAAAAATAGCAAAAAAGCAAAAGAATGTTGAGAAATCCATTTAAAAGTTTGAAAATATAGTATAAAAACTGTTTGTCCTATAATCTGTTTTTTTTACTCTTTGAAGTGTTTATTTTATGTTTCTGCCAGTTAAAATAGTTACAATCAAGATACAAACACATCTTGACTCTTTTTAAGAAAAAAACAAAAAAATATTAAAAACCTGATAGTCCTGTTCCAGTTTGGTACCAACTGTTCAGATCAAGGATTTTCTGAGTAAGATATATATATATATATATATATATATATATATGTATATATATATATATATATATATATATATATATATATATATATATATATATATATATATATATATATATATATATATGTATATGTATATATATATATATATATATATATATATAATTTGAAAGAGGATTATTTTCTAAAAATGCATCTTGTCAATTTGTATATTAAGTATGAACAAATTACAGCCAAAAATGTGAAGTATTGGTATCGTATATGAAAATTGTTTATATATTTGTACTTCACAGTCTATAGATTATGGATTCAAGTCCTGATGACGATATATAGCATGTATAATGTGGTGAAGAGAATTCTATCAGCTAATATATCAGTAAATTTGTATCTGTTGAGCATGAAGGTAGCATAAAGCATGGTATTTAGCATTTTACACAGAAATTCTAGTCCAGAGTCCATAGATTGCAGGTTTAAGTCTTGATAGAGACATATATACACACACACAAACATATATATATATATATATATATATATATATATATATATATATATATATATATATATATGTTGCTGGTAAGATATTCTACCAGCAACCTAACAGTGTATCTGATTAATTATCTGTTGAGCACGGAAAGTTAGAGCCTAAAACATACAGCTTGGTGTTCAGTATCTTACAAAGAAATTCTATGTATGCAATGACAGAAAAGTATTTGGACACAACATATTCATTTGATATCCTCCCGATGTGCACATTTTCTTTAAGATTACACAGGTGATGAATTTTGATATGAAATTAAGAATTACAGAGAGAAAAATACATGTTCCCAAACTTACAATGCAGAATAAAACACAATGAAAAATGTATTCAGACAATCAAAAATTCATCATCAACATGTATTTGATAAGGAATGCAGGTCTATGCCTTCCTGTATCTGTATACTGATACAAATTCACGAGATACATTGTTAGGAAACTGATGGTATCCTTTTTTCAATGATATATGTATATCCATATATATGAATATGTGTGTTTGTGTGTGTGTGTGCATTCTACTCTTAAATGCCTTGATCTGCTCAGTTTATCCAAAATCAGAACAAGGCTATCAAATTTTTCAACATTCCTGTAATAGTTTTCTATAAATTATCTATTCTTGGATGAAGCATTGTGACATTATTATTAATTTTGTCTTATTTTTTATTCTCATCTTAACTTTCATACATTTTTCTCCCAACTTTAGATTGGACCGTAATCCCACAGCAATGAATGTGTTCATTTGTCTCCGTATATTATATATTTCAAAAGTTATGCAGTTTCCTATATTTTTGTGTCCAAGTTCAAGTTCAGGTCAGCACTATGTGTAATGTAGGGTTAAAATGAACCCCTGCGGACATCATTAGAACCTATCAACAGGTAGACACTTCAAAGAGTGAGAAGAAAACATCATAGGACAAACAGTTGATATCTAGTTCATATGTGAAAACTTTCAAACGGTTTTCTCAACATTTTTTTTTGCTTTTTTATTTATTCATTTACTTTTTTATTGAAGATAATGATTCCCCGACCATCACAAATAATTAATTTTTTTTACAGTCTTCTCCTTTAAAGATAAATTTCAATTAATTCATATCCTCTGGAAAATTTCATTTGAAAGTTCCCAGAACTGTCCCTTCAATTCATTAGTTATGCCAAATGACAGCAAAATTTATCAAGCCCATTTTAAAAGCTTTTGACACTATCTTTGTTTTCAACATATCTTAGTAACTTATTCTAGTAATTTAAATTCTTTCAAGGTGTGACAATTTCCTGGTCTACAAATTCAAAATGTTTGCTTGGTAAAAAAGATGCTCTAGTTGTTAAATCCACTTAGAATTTAAAATTTTATCTATCAATAGATAAAGGAAGCATTACATCCCAAGAATGTTGAGAAATCCATTTAAAGTTTTCACATATAAACTAGATATCAACAGTTTGTCTCTATCAAGTTTGATCTCATTCTACACTCCAACAATATGGTCATACCTTGTCTTTTTTGAGCAAGTTCAACCTTCAAAAACAAGAAGATCCTATTAACCCTAAAAAGAAAGGTATACAACCAATGCATCTTCTCACTAGTCACTTATGGAGCTAAAACATAGAACCTAACCAAGAGACAGACCCGCAAACTGAGAACCATGAAATGTGCACATGAAAGAATTATGCTCAACCTCACATGGAGAGACCACAGGACAGTACAATACATCCAGGAGAAGACAGGAGTCTGACACATCATAGAATCCATTAAAAATCTCAAATGGCAATGGGTTGGCCATGCCGCAAGAATGGCAGCCAACTGATGGACATCATGACTCATGAAATGGATCCACATAGATCACATGTGCAATTGAGGCCAGCAGAGTACTAGATGGAGAGTCCTGGGGGAAGATCTATGTCCAACAACAGACACTAAGAGACTGATGATGAAGATTTGAGATTCTGTTGATGACTCTAACAGAAATTCTTTAAACTGCTTCAACACTCGAGATAGTCTTTCAATTACCATGGCACACTTTAGGTGCCAAAATTTGACAGCAATATCTAACATTTTTTTGCTATTTTTGTCCTGAAATAGAGACAAGATGTGTTTGAAACTAAATGATTATGATTTTTATGAATTCTATGGGTCTGAATAACATGGAAAAATGTGTTCATTTGTCTGTATGTTGTTTACTTCACAAGTATCGATTTTCTATCTTTTCAGTGTCTGGTTTCAGAACCGCACTAGGTGTTATGTATGGGTAAAAATGAATCCCATGGGACACTATTTCAGATAGAAAAATGCCAGATTCATAAATAAACATTTCAAAGATTAAGAAAAAACAGGTGGCAAAAATAATTCTTCGGGGGTTCTCGTTCATGTCTTCCCCATATTCATCCACACAATATCTACAAAAATTCTACATGAATTTTAATGACATTTTCTCAAATAGTGTGAGGTGGACCCAGGAAATTTTTACAGTTATCTCCCTTGCATAATAGCAATATATAAACCGAAATCCATTCAATTTTTAGTGACAATGGCATTGGCTGGGGTATATACTCTCTGAGTGATTTCTAGTTTGGAATACAAAACAATTACATTGCTTTCCAATATAAGGATTTCTATTGAAACAATTTCAGCTCAAAGGGACTGATTTGTAAAATTTAACCAAACAAAAAAAACAACTACCTCATGACCTGCGTGTAAAAAGTGTCAGCTTTTATGATACTATGAATCAAGGATTTGAATTAAAACAATACGTCAAATGCCTAGATTCGTAAATAAAATACGCATAAAATGTATTATATTGGTAATTTGAAGAAAGAAAAAAAAATTTGAAGACATCAAAAAATAAAAACATTAAATCTTATCACATTATTTTAAGTTCCTCCAAAAGGCACTTAAATAATTCCCAACTGATATTTCAATATTTCCACTAAAATTTTCTTGCTTATCTTCTGTCTCTTTCAAACTATGTTTAAATGAGAGGAGAGTAATATTGATTTTCAGTTTTTTGATATTTGTAGCCTAATCTCACTCTCTCTCTCTCTCTCTCTCTCTCTATATATATATATATATATATATATATATATATATATATGAAGGAGAGAGGGGGAGAGAGAAAGAAAGATTTAGAGAGGGAAGATAGATATGTATATAAACACATGTACTGAAATATTTACAGATGAACAATTTGACTATTTACAAGCCAGCACTGATTTGCTATGTACAAGGTCTGTCCATAAAAGAACCAATCATTTAAAACAGTGTACCAATGAACATTTTAGTACGCATCTCACTGGAATGTTATGTAGCAGTAACCTTGACTGAATAAAAAAAAAATTTATATACATATATATATAAAGCTACAATGGTTAATCTTTTAGCTACATGTGTCTGAAGAAACATGTGGCTAGTGTGTTTGGCCTTTTTTTCCCCCAGGTTGAACAATAAAGGATCTGTTTTAAAGAGGAAATAACTCTTTTGGAGTCCTTTCTAATGTTGAGACTGTCCTATGGGTAGGATAGTTTGAGCTGTATGCAATGCCACACAATGCCATGAGTGGCACCAACGTTTTAAATTGGGAAGAAAATCCACCAAAGACAGTATCAAGCTTAACAAACTTTAACAACAACGGGCATTGATTGATTTGAAAAGGTATGTGTTGTGATCCATTGAGATCATCATCTGACTTTCGGTGAAATTCCCAAAGGGGTATTAATCTGTAAAGGTCCATGGCACATGATCTTCAAGGAAAAACTCATGATGCATCATGCTGCAGTACAATGTGTGCCACGCCTGCTGACAGATGAACACAATTTTTCACTAAGCATAAAATAACTCTTTCCCCCCAACTTGCCATACTCTCTGGATTTGGCCTTTGCCAACATTTTTTTGATCTCAAAGTTGAAGTCTAGCTATAGAAAAGATAGGAGAAAATGCAGCATGAAATCTGCGCATTATCCCTCAAAATTACTATCAGATTATATTTCAGATTTGGGAAAGTCACTTGGAATTGTAAGGTAGAGCAATGATTTTGCTTTTAAGAAAGTTTGGTTTTCTTTCAAACACATCTTATATTGTACTGTGAATTTCGAGTATACTTCAAACTACTGTATATATAAGTCAAAACATTATGACCAAGAACAAGTATCAACAATGACAGCTACTGTCTTATAACAGATGTGTATATTTGTCAGTGTATATAAGTTGATAAGCTGGCCTTGAGTGCTTCATTTTGATGTGCTGAATGCAATAAAAAAAATTTTGAATGACTTTGAAGCAGGTAAAATAGTTATGGCTTGGTCAATGCATTTGGAAAAGGTATAACTTACAGGGTGCTCACATTCAGTTGTAGTGAGTACCTATTAGCAGTTTCTAAGGGAGAAATATCACCAACTGTTGATAAGGCATTGGGCAGCCAAGACTTATTACCAAGAATTGAACGGAAGCTTTCCTGACAAGTATGAGCCAACAAAAGAGCTATGGTCGCACAAATTGCACATAGCTTTAATCGAGGAGGGAATGTGTTGTAACACACTGTACATCAAGACTCACTGTGTATGGAGCTGTGTAGCTGCAGGTCAGTCAGAGTACCAAAGCTAACCAATGTACATCACTGTGTCTTCAATGGGATTGCAAGCCTCAGAATTGGACCATTGATCAATGAAAGAAGGTTGCCTGGTCTGATGAGTCTCATTTTCTCTTTTGAATAAGGTGGAAGACAGGGTATATGCATGTCGTTATCCTGGGGAAACGAAGGCACCAGGATGCACAGTGCAAAAAGAACAAGCCTGCAATGGCAGTGCAATGGCAGTGTAATAGTTTAAACACAAGTTTTGCTCAAAAACTCTGTCTAATCATTAATGAGGAAGGTAATTCCAGCAGTACAACATGTCCTGCCTTACTGCATGAGTTGTATTGGAACAATAACATGAAGCTTTCACTTTCTTATCCTGTACATCAAACCAGTGAGCAAATCCAGTTGAGCACCTATGGGTTTGTTTGCCCTGCAGAACTTCCACCATATTTTGTAGACCTCCAAGTGGAGAGCTTTTGAAGTGTTGTAGAGCCCATGACTGATCAAGTAATAGCTTTTTTGCAGGGCGTATAGGAGATCAACACTTAATTAGCCAGGTTGTCATAATACTTTGGCTTATCTATGTATATAAATGTAACCATATATATATATATATATATATATGTATGTATGTATGTATGTATGTATATATATATATATATATAAGGTGGTATTTGATCAACACTGCTGAGGTAATATAACTGATAACTTCTGTTTTTAAAATCCCCAAAACAGTTACACAGTAAACAACTGATGATCCCAACAAGAGAAAATTTATACATCGTACCATATTAACAAAGTATATGTGAAACAAGAGAAAAATATTGAAGAAAATTACATTAACTGCATTGATAGATATTGGAAAATGGATGACAGGAGTGACACAAGAAAATTTTTGAAAATCTTTTTAATATTTAGTGTAAAGCATTTTAGATTATGTATGTATTTGTATTGTTGATATGAAGTGATACCACAGAATGTAGATGAAAATGAAAATTGGAAGGCGGAGAGAAAAGACTATTGACTATATATAGTTTATACATAAATGGACTATAGACTCTCTCTCTATATATATATATATCTATATATCTATCTATCTATATATATATATATGTATATATATATATATATATATAGGGAGGGAGAGAGAGAGAGAGAGAAGGGAGAGGAAGAAATATGTAGGTAAACATATATACTATCACATGTACACAAAAACCTGTACAATTTGTTATTTTGAGGCTGGATCAATTAAAGGTAAGTAAAAATTACTGCTAAACAAAGTATCTCAATGTATGAAAGTTTTTGATTAGTTGTAAAAGACAAGTACAGATGCCATACATGTTCCTCAATGATTCACTGAGACTTATATTTATTTTTTCCACATCTTGTACAATTTTCTGCAAGTCAGCAAAACGAGAACACTGTTTGATTTATAAATATGTTAATAGGAAATTTTCTTTCTGCCATGAATATTTTTCTCCCACGCCACAACCACTCCCCTCTGATTTTTCAATGGAGTGTTCAGCAAATACGTCTCGTTTGTATTGCAAAGACCACCAGTGTGGATTATATTCTGTGTCTCTAAGCTTTCTGACAATATTATGTAGATGTAAAATATATATATTCATGTATTTCGGTAAGTGTATATATCTGCTTATATGAAAAATTCACACGTGTGTGTGTGTGTGTGCGTGAATAATGAATGAAAATATTGGGCAAGTGAATGCTTATTCTTTGCATATGTATTTGCCAAATAACAGCTGCGGGCAACAAAAGACAGAGAGGAAGAAGTGGGTGTGGATAGGGGAAGATCTGGTAGAGAGAAGGAGAGAGGAAGGTAATGGTAGGTTTTAAATAATTGGTGGGGGATATATCTTCATTTTGATGTTATTTAAACAGTAAATATTTTATAGAAAACATTGTCTAAAATAGCGAAGTTGTTGAATCATGCTTACGAAGTGTTGCAAGGAGACCCCATAATGATATACCTGGGTATGTATACACAGATACACATATACACGTACACATGTGAGTATACATATGTAGATGAATAAATATGCACGCCTGTCATCATCAGTCTTTTAACGTTCGTTGTTGGACATAGACCTTCCCCAGGATTCACCACACCTCTCTATCATGGGCATTGCAAAGCCAACGCTTTCTGAATTTGTCTAGTTTGTCTCTCCATCTTGTATTCTGCCAGCCTCAGTTGTGCATGTGATCTCTAGGGATCCATGCTGTGAGTCATGATGTCCATCGGTTGTCTGCCATTCTTGCAACATGACCAGCCCATTGCCATTTGAGTTTTCTAATGGATCTATGATGTTTTGGACCCGTCTTCTCCCTGATATATTATGCTGTCTTTTGATCTCTCCATGTGAGGTTGAGTATGATTCTCTCTTGTAAAAGTTGCATATTTCTCAGTTCATTATCATCATCATCGGCTATTCTGTCCACTCCTGGAAAAAAGATTTCTCCATTTCCTTCCATGATGACCGTGATTGCGCTAATCCCTGCCATGTCTTACAGGCAAACTTATCTATCTCATCCCTCCACCTGGTGTCTGGTCATTTCCTACTGCATTCACTGTCCCATGAACACTGATATCAACCTTTTTTTCTCCATGTGTGTCCTTCCTTCTTGCTAAGTGTCCAACCATCTCCATTGTTGTCAATTGTTTGTATAATGTCATTCAACAAAGTTCGCTCTCAGATGCATGTTGATCTTTTTCTATCTTTCAAAGTTATCCCTAGTATTGCTCTTTCCATCATTCTCTACGCGATTTTGATTTTGTTCTCAGTTTGTTTTGTCAGTTTCCATGTTTTGTATCTGTATGTCATAGCTGGTGATATGCATTCATTGTATACCTTATGTTTCAAAAATATTGACAAGTTGCTGTCCAATACATCTTGAGTCATTCTGAATTGTTTTCCAGCAAATTGTAATTCCTTATTTTATCTCTCTTTCATGATCTCTCTCTAGCGGTATTAGTCAACTAAGGTAAATATCCTATGATAAAAGACTGATAATGGTGGTAAATACATTCCTCAACCTCTTTTAAAGCTTCACCCTTAATTCTGATGTTTCTTTCTTGGGACTTTATAGTTGTCTTTTGTCTTTGCACTGTTGAACTTTGACCCTATTTTTTTTTTACTTCCCCTATTCAGTTCACTCAACATGTTCTGTTCATGTAACTCATCTACAGCTTTTGACATCAGTGAAACATTATCAGCAAATCTTGAATGGTTCAAATATTCTCTGTGTCTGTTTACTCCCATTCCCTCCCTGTCAGTTTCCCAGAATGCCTCTTCATAATCTACAAGAGCTAAACACTGATTTATTGCATTCTAATGCCTTTACAATCAATGGTTTTATTGTATGTTGGTGGTCTATTGTTGAATAGCTACCCCTGAACCCTGCTTGTTCACGTGGTTGATTTTTTCATCTATAGTGCCTATTAGTCTGTTTGTGTGTATTTTAGTGAACTCTTCATATATGATAGGTAATAATGCGATTGGTTGGTAGTTGCTGAGGCTATGATTATCTCCTACCATGTGAAGTAGGATCACTATTCTTAGACAGGTTTATATATATATATATATATATATATATATATATATATATATATATATATATATATATATATAATCAAATTCAAATGCATAAAAATATATACAAGTACACACCTATATGTACAGGTAAATTAATATTGGTACTGATTTGTACCTCTTGGTATCTTTATAATGCTTTGCAAGTTTTTTTGACTGGTCATATCAATTATTCGATATAATTAAGTTCCCCTTCTCAGAAAATTCTAAACATACCCCCCATCCTCCCTCAACACTCAAGCAGTGCTAACTCGCTGATTTTTCTTCTTTTTCATTTAGTTTCTGTTCCTTCCCAAACAATATTCCAGTTATCAACATTAAGAATTTCATACTTTTTCTTCTTTCTTAGGTGATTTTTTTCTTTTGGTCCTTTTTTTCTCAAAAACTTGTTTTTCATTCCTTTTGGCCATGTAGATCTATTTGTACATATTTTCAATTATAGCACTAGCAAACTCCATGGTTAGTATATTTGAATGATGGTCACAATTTTTATGGTGCCGTTTCTTGTGCTCAGCTTATTTATTAATTATTTCTATTTCTGTTTTTTTTTTTTTAAAGGCAATTCCATCTCATGAATACGTCTTTCTCATACGTGGAAAAACATTTTGCAATTGTTATGCGGAAGCTGGTGGGACACGAGTGAACAGTGTGAGACCTGGGGATTGTGTAAATTTCAGGGAAAATTTTTTGTTGGGGGAGAAATGAAAGATGCATAATGAGAGATTTTTAAGGCATTTCGCACCTCCTGGTGGACGAAACATATAAGCAGAGATAATATCCTTTCAATCAGTTGAAAATGAGCAGCATATCATGCACATCTTGACTGTTATTAAAAAGCAAAACAATTTTCAAAACCATTAAAAGAATAAAATATTCTTCATTATGAATTCTGGCAATGCAATACGTACTAGCAGAAACCATAGAAATTCCATAGAGCCTATTAGCTGTTAACAAACAGAAAACTAGCTAATACAGGTCTGTTGAATCATTCAATAGAAACTGTCATGTGACCAATGACTTTTGGCAGCATGTTGGGTTGGGGGTGATCTATTAAAAAAAGTCATTAGTGAATGAATTATTTCTTTTGCTTTTTGTTGAGCATTGTTCACTAGAAAAAAATGAAAATGAATGCAATAGGACACAAACTAAAGACCCACTTGATAACTGGAGAAACCTATATAGACAGTTTTGGTTGATAGTTTCTTATATATATTTGAATAATATCAAGAAAAAGAAATTCCATCACTTTCTCTTTTAAATATGCTGGTATATGAAGACATTTGATTTATAAGAAAAAAATTATACTGATGTTACTCAGCATCCAATAAGTTGGTATTATGACTAAAAAGCCATCTAATAAACCTTTGTATGTACAGTTATAGGGCTTACGTGAGTTGCAATGAATAGTAGTCCTTCTAATACCCTTATAAAACATTTTTGTTATAGTCTGCCATATATGGTAGTAATTTAACAATTCATAAATCTATACATGCAATGAAAAACAGCCTTGATTTTGATATAATTGTATTTTGCAATTGTGACCCAGGAATATTATTGACAAATACATCCATTTAAAACACTGAAATTGTTCATTGGTGCATGTACAAAATTCTTGTTTCTATCGAAGCATAATTTTCAAGATATGATTGTAAATAACTTGGGAAGGATTATGGACTCAATCATCATCATCAGTCTTTTATTGTCTGTCGTCGAATGTAGACTTTCCCCAGGATCCGTCAGACCTCTCTATTGTTGTGGAGTGAATACTTTCTGAACTTGTCCAATTCGTCACTCAATCTGGTATTAATCTTATTTTATTTTTCTCTTTTCAATAGTTGTAAAGAAGATGTTTGCTCTTTAGTTTGATTAGTACTTCTCTGGATCTTTTCATTTCCCAAATGCCAATTATGTCCCATGCAATGTTCTTGATTTAATTTTCAACATAGGTTAGATTCATGTTTGTTGAGGGTGTTTTGACATTGTAGGTACCAATGTATAATCTTGTTATCTTGGTGATGCTTTTTTTGGTCTTGTTTGGGTAGTTAATGTTGCAGCACATCACCCCCATCCAAGGCAAGTGATGTGGCTGGGCTTTTTGGGACTGATGACTCAGCAGAACAGCCAGTATAATTTTGATTGTGTCTATCATGTGGAATGCTTGTCTATGAAATGTTGGAGGAGTCTGTTTCACTTTAAAAACTATCAATGTTAAAACTAATCCCTCCAATCAAATCTGAGTGAGAAGAGATGTTCCAATTTTTCTTCAAACGCAACCTCTGTGAACTCTTACCAAGTTAAAAACAAAAAAAGCAAGAAGCAGTATGACTATACTTGAACAACTCACTTAACTACTCATAAGACATATTTGTAGAACCAGTTAATAAATCATTCACTCATGAAAGATGGACTGATCCTGATGTGATTTCAAATAATCTTATGTAAAATTGACCAGCTTACATCTTGTTTCAATATTTCAATGCATACAAGTTGATAGGAGTGGAAATCATAGCTATACTACGAAGAAAAAAAAAACTGCCCATCTCATGTCCCATATCTGATTTTTATCCCATATAGCTCTGCTAGTACTTATATCTACCTCATCAAGATCAGATATAATGGGTGCGAAGAGCCAACGGAGCTCTCAAGCTACTCTGATGGACTCAATGCTCACTTGCGAATAGTCTTTTGAGGCTGCCTTTTTTTATTGCATGAAAAATAGATTTATCCTATCAATTTTTGTCTTTCTTTCATCTCATTCTCTTGCTTTTCATTGAAACATCTCAGGTTGTTATAACAATTATTTTACAACTGTTTGGTAAGTAACAGGGATCAGAAATAAAGAACAAGCTTCCAATGAGATTTGAACTTGTATCCCTTATCCTCAAAAATAATACTGACAATGCTTCAGCTAAGAAATTCAGACAACTTCTGACTATTATATCTAATACTGGTAGATTTATCATATATTTGTAGCAATGTTATTTGATCCTAACACTGCAATTTTCTAAAACTAGCAGACATTTGTTTTGAATGGCATTTTTTCCAGTGTTTCACTGAAAACACTTTTATATCATTCCTGTATCTCCAGTTATGGCAGTGATGTTTTTCTTCTACACTGTCCAGAGTGACTTCAATTTGACAGTGATGTGAAAGTAATTTTCTCCATTCATAACTGAAATATAGTTCCTATTATTATTCTCATGTTATTTTTATAAGTCAATTTCCTGTTATTCATATTATTTTTTTCAACTGGCTTAATATTGTGAATGCACCATTTAAAGACACTCAGCTATCATGTCTCCTGAATTCTGCAAAAAAATCAATACAAAAAAAAAGGCTCTGCAATATTGAATTTTCGTGAGAAATTATGGAAAAATCAGTTAACAAAAGTTGCAATGTGGACCATCTACATAATACAACACCTGTTTACTCATGGAGTAGAATAGTATGTTTAGGTAAAGTTTATGGTTTAACCTTATTAAAAATCTTCTTCCAGTGGTTTTTGCAAGGTCTTCTTTCGCACTCTTTATTGTGTCTGATTTTATTTTTATTTTTAGATAAAAAATATTTTTTTTTTTTTTTTGCCATCCTCCTACCCCAGCTTCAAATTAGATGTGGATCTCTAAAAATGATGTATTTGCCATTTGGAGAGAGAAAAAAAAACACTGGAATTCCTGTCAGTCCCCTCATTATTTTATAATTGGTCCTTCAATCACGTTACTAATATACAGTTTATTCCCTCAAATCTATTTATTGTCATCATTAGTATTGACATTGTTATTATTATAAAGTCTTATTGATTTCAGGGAAAGGTGGATAAAAGTAGCAAGCTTGGTGTGTGTGAGTAGCACTAAATTGGAATTATTCTAGAATTCATGTGACTGCGGTGGTTCCACAAGCTGCCCTGATTAGAGAAGCAGCCCTGATAGTAGATTGAATGAATTATCTGGCCCAAGATTTTCTTGAAAAACTGTCAGTGCGTTTGGCTGGCAGGCTGACTATCTATGTATGTGTCATACATACAGGTGACACCAATAGCACTGGAGGATTGAAAAGTTAAACATTTACTCATTATTATGTCTGGGAATATGTTTTTGTTTTTTCTTCCACCACCCCATTGTTATTTTTTTCAGTGAGGGTTCAATTTATGCCAGTTTGTATCAAGTGACGTTCACGCTTGTTTTTTTGAAAATTCAAAATTTTTCAGTGAAACAAAAGACGAAAGAGATGTAACTTGTTCATTTTTTACCGCCTTTCCCCCAATTTTTTTAGTTGATCACTGCCAACATGGCTTGCTGCCAGAAGATATTGTTATGGCTTCTATTCAGTGACTAACAAGACCTGTTTATTTATCTTCTGCTTTCTTAGAAAAAATCCTTGCTTGCTTTCGGCTGAAATTCAGGGCAAATAAATGCAAAAAGATTACACCTAATCACCCAGAAAACAGTAGGGCTTTTCTTGACAAAATAAAGGGGAGTCCGATACTGATTCTCCACATTTTGCTTATTTTTGCATTATTTTCTTTTCTTTTCCCTTCTGATCATTGTTGATTAATATGTATATAATTCAATTTGTATATGTTTTGATGGAGAGATAATTCAGGTCCTATACAGCAAATGTGACACTATTGTAAAGAAGAAAGTATGTAGACGAAAGATATTTGAGTAGATTCTTTTAGCATAGGGAATAATGTATATCTGGGTAATGAAATGATCTTGCAAAGAGTGGGGTAGTTAACAAACCTCTCCCCCGGCCATTGCACCAAGTACTCAGCATTAGATTTCAGAATTTATATATCAATCCTTAAAACTCTGATTTGATAAAATTATTTTGAAAATCTTTTTTCTGGCCTTTTCATCTGAAATATACTAAGTAAGGTAAAATATCTTTTTGTTCTTTGTTAGGTAAATATATCTTACAATAATTTTTTTGAATTTTGAATTATATAGGTGTGACCATGTGCCCAAAGCATGAAACAAAAATAAAATTTTATTATAGAAGAGTATTTCATCTTTAGTAAATGACTTGTAAAAACATTAGAATATGCTTACTTTAGCATGCAAGGTTGAAATTTTGGTAATTATATATTAAAGAGGTATGAACTGGGTCACTATATCATTGGTGGGCCTATGGTTAGCATCACTCATGGGGTCGCACACCCTTCCAGAACTTCTCTCTTCCTCAGATATCTAGAATTTTAGTGATCTTTTTGTACTAATACATTATACATTATTCATCATGATTCTCCTGTATCATTCAATGTGATGACATAAGCCAACACTTACTAACAATTCTATTCATCTGAAGTTTCTAGGTCTGGCTTTGTGAAATGATATGCAGAGGATAAGTATGGTTTCCTTTAAAGTGTTTTTATTTAGAATGTAATCATTTCTTCTGTAGCCTATTGTTCTTCTGTCTACAAATTTTCATTGTAATTCATAGAGAACTTTGGGAGATATAATGTGGATAGTCATGATCATTTACAAAAATATATGGAAAATAAAAGAACAGGGATTATCTCTCAATTGATCAAAATTCCCTGGATCAGATACCAAAATTAATCAACTTTTTCTTATCTCATTGTTGACCGATCGAGTTAGTTTCATTGAAAATCACGGAGAAATTCTTGAGATAACATGTTGACAGATATAAATTTCACTAAAAAAAAATTATGAAGAATTACACTGCCTCGGGGATCCTCTTGGTGTCACCCTTTCTGTCACCAGCTCCCTCCACACCATTGTTGGTCTACCACTGCATATGTATAGCTAATACATTAAACTGACGTAAACTATTTGGACCATCTAAATATTCTTTAACTTCAAAACACATACATTTAACAACAAAGAATATGAGTAAATCATAGACCGAATAAAAGCAGAAAACATTGACCATTTAAAACTGTATCTTATCAAATTCAATTGCAAAGGATATACGTCAGGGTTAGTGTTGGTAACATGTATACATATATATATATATATATATATATATATATGTATATATATATATATATATATACATGCACGGGGCATTTCTTGAAACAGGAAAAATGTCATGTACAACTAACCAAATGAGGACAAAGACACAACAATTAGAATCAAGAACACAGAACTGGAGAAAGTAGACCATTACTTCTAACTATGACAACAAATCTCCATGAAATCCTCAAAAGAAGAAAGTTAAATGAAGAATAAATCTAGGATGGTAAGTTTTCGGTAGAGCAAGCTCAACCTTCAAGAACAAGAAAATTCCTTATGCTAAAAAGAAGGGTATAAAGCCAATGCATCCTTCCGATAGTCACTTACGGAGCTTAAACATAATACCTAACCAAGAAATGGACCCTCAGACTGAGAACCATGAACCATGCACTTAAGAGAATCATACTCAACATTACATGGATGGATCACAAGACACAGCGGTATATTAGGGGAAAAAAACAACAGACCCTAAAATTATGATGATGATGGTGGTGGTGATGGTGGTGGTGATTCTAAGCATGAAACTTGAAGGAAAGATGGCAGTACACAGAGTATTTCTCAAAATCAGCTGACGATTTGGGGACATTTCACAGTACCAATCAAAATAAGAGAACCAATTTATTCAAATGTAGTCCTTAGTTGAATAGTAATTGTCACAGGATGTTGAAATTTACATAGTTTGTAGCTCTTGAAGTACACTTCATGCTTGAAAAGTCTTTATCATAAGTGACGATAGAAAAAAATATTTGAGAAAAACCTTTATTCGAAAAAAATACAATGGATAAAATAAAAGGACCTTCTTTTTCACGTTCTAGAAATTTCCCACCGGCATATGGCAATATTGGCTCTACTAAACAATAAGTAGGCATGTTCTCAGGGTCAGCATCAATTGCCAGGCATTCCAGAATACATCAAAATGGCTGTAGCTCTTTGACATCAAATTGTCATGATGGAGATTGATTGGGTGTCTCTCTCAGCAGTTCCAAAAGAGCCGAGCCGGTTCAAGAAAGTCATTTCGAGAGTTTTGAAATTGTATGATAGAACAAAATCTTTCCTTTCCCTAAAAAGCTGTATGACCATCTAAGACAAGCTTTAGGAGGGGAAAAGTAATTAAAAGCATAAGTCATGAACGATCCTTCCAACACTATTGCGAGAATTTCAAAGCAAATCAAAGCTGATCTCAAAGTGGACATGCGCCACCATAGAGTGGCCCGACGATTAAACTACTTTAAATTGAAAGCTTGTTCTCCAGCTACTAAATCATTAATCATAAGTAAAAAGAACGAGAAGACTACATTTGAATAACTGGATACTGGAGAGAGGGTTATCAAGGAGTAGTTAAAATTCATGGACTTTTGAAAAGTTATTTTCCCATACCGTGATAGCGCAAATATCTGGGCCTCGAGCCAAGTTCAAAGACCCCGGTTGGAGTTTAAAGAGGATAGTATCTGTTATTATAATTTGAGCGCATCGGAGAAATTGTTTTTTTCATTTTTTATGTTTTGGCATTTCCAAGTGTCTAATGATGCATGGATTTTCACGTGTGGGAATTTGCATGTGTGCTGGAAAATGGTATCACATGATTTTGCCTAGCCAATGGAAGGGTAATCTTTATTCGGAGTAATTGAAAAAAAAATTCTTTAAAAATGAGTTGTTATTCTGATTTTGAGACAGTAAGGTCTGTGTTTAGACGCTCACCAAATCTCCCAACCCTCCCCAGTGTCTTGAGATGAGCGCAAGAAAGGTGAGATGACACAAATTGAGACTTTTGATTCTCCCCATTCTTCGTTTTCATCAATAAAGTCAAGTAGCCGTGACTAATGAACGTAATATGACTCTAAGCTATTCTCTGTTCTCTGTTCTCTGTTCCACCTCTCTCTCTCTCTCTCTCTCTCTCTCTCTCTCTCTCTCTGTAGTGTTCTCCCTTTTTGTGTATGTTTGAGTCGTAACCTTTTTCTTCTTCACTGAGAACTGTTGCCTGGAATTTTTAAGCCTACTGTTTTGGTATTTTCGACCGCCGTGTTTTACATTGTCCAAAATAGTTTGAAACTAATATCTACTGATCGCGTTTGCTCCATTCTATTTTCATTTTGGAAGGATGAGAATTCGTGTAAAGTTAATTTCAGCGATGTTAGTAAATTCAGTTCAGTTGGATCTGACGACAGACAGTTTGTTTGACGTTGCACAAGTGACAGACGTAAATCTAAGTGTGTCAATCACGACTCGCAACATGGATCCCTAGAGATCATATGCATAACTGAAGCCGGCAGAATACATGATTGAGAGACGAACTAGACAAGTTCAGAAAGTATTGTCTCCACGACGCTCATGATAGGGAGATCTGATGAATCCTGAGGAAGGTTTATGTCCAACGACGGACGATAAAGGATTGATAATGATGACAATGGTGATGAAATACTAATGAGTATCTCAGTGAAGCAACATGCTGTTCTATCTTAACAAGCATCTCCCAGCTAGCCAGCCAGCCAGCCAGCCAGCTATTGTTATGCAGGACAACGTCCCTTGTCACATTGCTAAACGAGTCAAAGATTTTCAGGAGGACATCAAAGACATGAGATTATCTTCACAACGTTCCGTCGAAAACTTGCAGAAGATAACTGAAGACAATGTTAAAGAGCGAAATTCAAACTCTGAAATCAATTTATAGGAATAACTGGAAGACGGATGGAAATCTGTGCAAGGAACTTACCATGTCCTGTGGACGTAGGTGTTCTGAATAAAAGTGTCTTTACTCAATATTAATGGTCTATAGTTGGATTATCTGCTTGTGTTAAATTCTTATTTTGTAATCTTCATCATAAAAATGATATTGTATACCCGTTCTTTTATTTTGTCCACTGAATTTTTTCAAAAAAAGGTTCCTTCTTGAATATCTTTTTTTTCCATAAAAACTTTCAACAAAAGCTTTTTCGTACATAATATATACACAAAAAACAACGATTTCTATACATTTCAAAATCCTGTGGCGATTACTATTGATGAGCACCACATGAACAGATCTTTCTCTTATTTTGAAACGTACTGTACGTCCAACAACGGACGCTAAAAGGTTGCTGTTGTTGCCGATAATGAATCTCTGCATAAAACTTCCAAAAATGATGGCAGGACACAGGAGGTTTCTTAAAACGAGTCGGCAGGCGACTAAAACTGTCGAAAACTGCGACAGGCGAATCGACAGGCGATTATTCCAGACCAAAATCTTTCAAAAACGGCGATGACACACGAGGCGTTTCTCAAAACGAGTTAACCACGGAGTATTCGAAGCATGAACTTCGAAAAACGACGACGGCATTTCTCAAAATCGACAGGCGACTATTCATTAATAGCATAAAACTTCCAAAAAACGACGACTGCACGCAGGAAGTTTCTCAAAACGAGTCGATAGGCGACTATAACCAGCATAAAACCTCAAAACGATAACGACAGTCATTTCTCAAAACGACTAAGCAGGCTACTATTCCCAGCACGAAACTTCCATAAATGATGACTGCACACGTGACGTTCCTCATTGGCAACCGTCTAATACCAGCATAAAACTATCAAAAACGGTGATGGCACATGGGGCATTTCTCAAAACAGGTTTGCAGTATGACTATTTCAAGCATGAAATTAATGGCACTGTCACTCAATGGGCATTTCCCAAAACAAGAGGGCAAACAACAATTCACGGATAAAAACTTACCAAAATAACTTCAGCACAACAAGCATTTCTGAAAACCAGGTGGAAGCAACATTTTTTTTTCCAATTTTTTCAAGTCCTGAGAAGTCACCTATGGAAATGTAATATGGAAACTAACCTAAGGACTGACACTCATACAGAGAACCATGCAATGTGCGCAGGAAAAAATCATGCTCAAGATCACAAGACAGCACAGTATATCAAAGAAAAGAACGGGAGTCAGAAATACCATGCAAACTATCAGAAAACTCAAATGGCAAAGAACTGTTCATATTGCAAGAATGTCACACAACTGCTGAACATTATGACTCATGACATGGATCCCCAGAGATTATTTGCAAAACTATGGCCAGAAATATATAAGATGGCATGACAAACTACATAAGTTCGGAAAGTATTGGCCCCTCAAATCCTATGATAGTGAGTTATGGCTAATCCTGTGGAAGATTTATGTCCAACGACAAAAAGGCTGCTGCTGCTGCTGCTGCTGCTGCTGCTGATGATGATGATGATGTGTCACCCAAAAGAATTGAATTCTGTAAAAAATATTTCTAATTTTAAGAGGATCCTTGTTATCTGTCAAAAATTGGTGAAACTATGGTCAGTTACTAATGTCAAAAAGTGTTAAAAAAAAGAAATAATTTATTCGGTCTATTGACTTGTCTTTATCATTTATTCATTTTTTTTTTGTTATCCAACTAGCCAAATACCCGTCCTAAGAATGGCTTCTTGATTTGTACACATAACAGCCCTATCATATTAGTAAGATTTGCATCAATTGCTGAGCATTAAAATTTTCCCCTGATTTTTAATGAATCATCAAACTTCAGTTAAAGTTGGAGCCAGCTTCATTTTCCCCCTAACACAAACAATCCTATTGAAATTTAGAGGAGAAAACTATTTGCCAGTCATCTGTCATGTCATGTTAGACCAAACCCATACATAAAATAACATTTCCCTACCCTGATTTGAAATCACAATCACTCCGCTAAACTGTCAATGCATTTAACTCTTATATATATGAATCTCTGAAAATACCAAACAGACAAAATTTACTTACTTTTTGTAAAAAAAAATGTTTGAATACCTAAACATTTGATTGTGAAAAATAATTGTTTTTATCCTCGTTTTGATTAAAAAAACTTTTATATTGATTTGTTTTTGTGAAAGAAGCCAAAATGTATTTACTTAGTTTTTATAAAATAGTCTGATTTCACTCTGATTACATAAACTTTTGATTGTAAAAAAGTAGTTGTTTTATATTCTTTCTTTGATTTGATAGACTTTTGAATAAATCAAAACAATGTATTTATTTTTTGTAAAAAACCTTTACCAATTAGACAATTTCACAGATTTGGCATAACATATACTACACAAATGTGGCAGTAATTATCTTCAATCAGAAGAGAAGTAGGCTTGCTTCTATACAAAAACATTTGCATCTATATTTTAAATATAATTGCCCTATTCCGTCAGTGATGCTTATATTAAATATTGACCACTGACAAGTTTTTTTTCCTGATTTAATATGATTTCTACTGTTTGAGAGCAATCTGAATCTTGAACATTTTTACATAAAAGTATTCTAAAATCTTTCTTCTTAACAATGACACAAACATCATTATGAAATAATTAACACGTTTCAAGTTTTGAGTGTTTTTATTGACACTTGATGCCTTGTTGTCAAAAGTGTGTCAAGGTACCTATATAACGCCTACACAGTTAGTGGGATGCAAAAAAACATTTTTCTGGCTTTCCTTATTGGGTGAGACTTCTTCTGAGCAGATATTGTTTGGGGCTTTTTTCCTCATAGGGCGTGATTATAAAACCTATGCTCTTTGGAAAATGTGGCTAATACTTAGCCTTTTTGTTTTTGTAAATGTTTAAAGAAATAGGCACAAGATCTTGTTTTTAATTTTTGCTGGTCACTCTTTCAGTGACATGGTCTGGTCAGATGCTGAGATTTTCCAATGTGTCATAATTTCAAAAGTCAGGTAATGATGGAATGTTTCATCGTGAAAATGGTCTGGTCACGAAACCTGACCCTACCAGTACAAGGTTAGTGTAATTAAGTAATGAGTCTAGGAAGATATTCCAATGTCATGTGATGAAGTAAACAAAAAATAATGATCAAAAATAATGAGATTGGACTTTGATCACCCAAGGGTTACAAAATTCAAAAATGGCTCCTATTCAAGAATTTGCAAAAGGGGGAGCTACTGACCCCCCCTGCTATGCCACTAGCTGTGTTACTGCAGCCCAAAATTGATTGTATTGAAAAAAACACATTTTGAGTCTTCTCCAGATGATGTCACTTCTACGTCACCAATCTCACAAACATAAACGAATACAATTTGTTTAATTTATTTCAAATCTTGATTTAATTTCAATATTGAATGCAGTATTATAACAATATTTTTATCATTAATTTCCAACAAGTTTTTACCATCATCTTAGTTACCTGCTATCAAGTCTTAGACTCAATCGTAATTCTATTTACCTACTGCACAATGAATCTGTCAAAGATGTGGTCTATGACTCTCCCCTAATCTTTGCTAGTTTATTTACCGAGAAACACAGAGATTTACAATTTAAATCCAAAGGATTTTGGAAAAGCATAAACGAAAGGAGTCTTAATTTGAAATCACATTCATTCTATAAAAAATAGTATCAATTGATAATTATAGGCCTTCATATGTGACTAAGCATAATATGCAATGGTTTGTCTCCATTTGGATGATCCATTGGGAGTTTTAATGGGCCTGATGTGCTAGTCTGATGCCCCTTCAACCCTTTTTCAAACTTGCCTGGTTGGTGGTTTGCTTTACTAGGCTTAAGGGCTCCAACTGCCGGGATATCTACCCATAGCTGGAATCAGAAGATGATTCATGTCATTTCAAAAAGCTTTATTGCAAAGTGCTGGTAAAAAGCTGGTAACTGCTATGCCACATACAAAGAAATTAATGGTAAATAAATCTTACCTTCCCAGCACATACTGAATTGGTGACCTCAAGATCTACATTTGAATTTTCTTTGTCTAGGAGGTATTGAACTGAAGGTATCGTGGTGTCTAGTTAATGGTTAAACCACTGAAGGACTACTTATTTGATTTGTGCTTTTGCTATTTACATACAGTATGCTCTTTTATTTCTTTATTTACTTTTTCTTCTTGAATATGAATCAGTCTTCAGCGTGACAAAGATTTCATTGACTGATAAACAGTAAAAGTATTTCTTCTGTCAAATAAAAGATTCTGCATATAAATCACCAACATCATCAAATAAAAAAAAATAGAAAAAAAAACAAAAACGAACAAACAAACCAAAAAATAGGAAAAAAAGTACCATCAATTCAACATTACAAAATCAACCAAGAATAATGTTTAAATCACTCGACAAAACACCATAAGGCAAAAAGTTTGATTCCAATGATCAGATGTATAAATTCTCCTTAATTCATTATCATCAGTCTTTTATTGTCTGTCATTGGATATAGACCTTCCCCAGGATTCACCAGATCTCTCTACCATGGGCGTTGCGGAGCCAATACTTTCTGAACTTGTCTAGTTCATCTTTCCATCTTGAATTCTGCCGGCCTCAGTTGCGTACTTGATCTCGGGGGATCCATGCTGTGAGTTGTAATATTCATCAGTTGTCTGCCATTCTTGCAACATGACCAGCCTTTTGCTATTTTAGTTTCCTGATTCTAGGATGTTTCGGTTATGATATGCCAAATTGTAGGAGGACTAAAAAATGATAGTTGTGAGAGAACAGTTCCTTTATGGTTAGTAAGAGAATATGAGGCGTTTCAAAGTTGCATAGTGGTAACTGGCATTGAAAACGGCTAACTGAGTTCAAGTTCTGGCTAAGACTGTTTATATTTACTTTGCACCTTGGAAAGGCATTAATCCACCTCCACTCAAGTTGGAACCGTTTAGTCCTGCAAGAGACGGTTACTCTGATAGAGGGAAACCTACAGCTTGGTAGTTGCCATCACTGAGCTAAGGTCTGACTAAAGGAGGAGATTTGGGTGTGTGGTTAGTAATTTCACACCATCTTTTTGTTGAATAATTGTATTAGCTTATACATTTGAGGAGAACATATTCCTGATTTTGAATGTCTAAAATTAAGATTACCTCACAGGATAAACTTAGTTAGCTAGTATGGTTATCCCGTACCATTTAAAAGGGCGATTAATTTTTGCTGACCTCCCACACCTCCAAACCCTTTTGTTCCTCCCAAACCATAAATCTTGTAGGGTAAACATTATGATAAACAAGCACTTTACCTTTCCCTAATTGTCAATGTGCAACTAAATGAATGGATACAGTAAAGCTTACACTGAAAAAAATATACAGCGAAATAATGAAAACCATGAATATCACAACACTCTCAACTGACATGCACCTATCTGATCTACAGACTGAAATAAAAAACATCAAATGGGACATCATAGGAATTAGCGAGATGAGAATACCTGGAGAAGAACTTATCAAACTAAAGAGCAAACATCTTCTTTACAGCTATGGAAAAGAGAAAGTAAAATAAAGTGGGGTAGGCTTTCTCATCAATAAGGACCTCAAAGATAACATGGCAGGCTTCAAAGCTGTCTGTGACCAAATAACCAGCGTCACCATACAACTTTCAGAGGGGTACAAACTGAATATCATCAAAGTCTATGCTCCCACTTTGCAATTAACCCAAGAGGAAATAGACAATTTCTATAATGAGTTAAACTCCCCACTCAAAGACACCAGGAAATACTTCAATGTCATCATGGTAGACTTCAATGCACAGGTAGGACAAGGGAATGAAAATTGCGTTGGCAAATTTGGATATAAAGTACGGAATGAGAGAGGAAATAACAACCTCTATAATAAAAGTCACCACTATTTTAAAACCAATGAGCATTCAAACCATCGATAAAATCTCAGATGAAACCAGAAAAATGGAGGAACCACAACTTTGCAACGGCTAATGGATTCAAAATCATGCTCACCTTTTTTCAAGAAGTGACCCAATAGGAAATAGACTTGGAAGAGCCCCAACCACAAAACAAAGAACAAAATAGACTACATCCTAACAGACAAAAGCAACAATGTCAAGGACATCCAAGTCCTAAATCAAGTCATTGTAGGAAGCAACCACAGAATGGTAAGATGTAAAATGCAAGTAAATACCAACAAAGAATGTAGAAAAATGTTCAACACCAAACTGCAGCCACTTAACATCGAGAGAACACACACTCAATCCTCCAAGCTTGAATTGAAAAACAGATTTGAAATTCTTATTGAAAAAGAAAATGACACCCACATCAACTAATTCAACAACAAAATAACAACCTCTATAATAAAAGTCACCACTATTTTTAAACCAATGAGCACTCAAACCATCGATAAAATCTCAGATGAAACCAGAAAAATGCAGGAACCACAAGCCACAAACAACAACAAGAGAGAAAATTAAAGAGACCAAATCAAATAAAATAATCAAAAAGAAACCAAGAGAAGACAAAAGAAGATACACAACAACAGTCAACTAATCAACTCTCAAAAAAGGTTGGGTCTTCAAAGCTGTAAACAAAGGCCTCGATTAAAGACAGAAACAAATAAGCAGCATACTCTAGGAAAAGGGAGATTTAACAACAGACAGAGACAGGATTGTTAAATGTGTCCAAGAATTCTGCCAAAAACTCAATTCCTCCAAACAATGATAACAAAACAACAAACTGGATATATAAGGCATGAGGAATCAACTTTAGGGTTTCCCAGAAGTAACCCCATGGGAGGTGAAACAAGCCATCAGACACACAAATAAAGGAAAGGCCCCTAGACAAGACAAAATCACTATAAATATACTCCAAAAAGTGGGTAAGATCATCACTTGGAAACTGGCTATCCTATTTAACTTATGCCTTAAACAAAATAAAGTCTCTGAAGATTGGCACATTGGAATCATGATGCTTTTATATAGAAAAGGAAACCCAAAAGACCTCAACAACTATATACCTATAAGTGTACTCAATTTCATTTATAAACTTTTCACAAAAATCATCACTAACCAATTCACAAAAACACCAGATGAAAACCAAACATGAGAACAAGCTGGCATAGAAGAAGCTACTTGACCAATGACAACCTTCATTCAATAAACCAACTGAAAAAAAAGCAGCAGAAAGTGAGCTTCCCCTTGCTGTAACATTTATTGACTTCAAAAAGGCCTTCAGTTCCGTGGAGATCCCTATGGTCATGAAGGCCATCACTGTACAAGGTGTAGACCCCACATACATCAGAGTGCGGCAACATATATACGAAGCAGCTCCTTTATCAAGTCACATAAGGACTCAGAGCCCTTCCAGCTCCAAAAATTGTAAGACAAGGTAATACCAGCTCACCTAAACTCTTCAGAGCCTGCCTCAAGATGATCTTCAGAAATCTAGACTGAGAGAATAAAGGAATCGAAATAGATGGCAAAAATCTGAACAATTTCAGGTTTGCAGACAACATTGCACTTTTTGCAGAAAACCCACACTACCTCCAACTAATGCTAGATGAACTATACAAAGAAAGGAAATCTGTCAGCCTACACATGAACTTCGGCAAGACAAAGATGTGCAAAAATCATTTTGGAAATAAAAACACAGAGATCAAAATCAAAAATGCTGAACTGAAGAAACTAGACCACTAAATGACATCCTCAAAAGAAGAAAAAAATCAAGTGAAGAATCACTTTGGGATGGCAAATTTTCAGTAGTGTAGACTTTCAAAAACAAAAAAATCCCATTGATACTAAAAAGAAGGGTATACAACCAATGCATCCTCTCGATAGTCACTAATGGAGCTTAAACATGGAACCTGAGCAATAGACTGACCCAATAACTGAAAACCATGTAACCTGCACATGGAAGAATTATGCTCAACCTCACCTAGAGAGACCAATAGATATAAATACGTCCAGGGGAAGACAGGAGTCTGAGACATCATAGAATCCTTTAGAAAACTCATGTGGCAATGGGCCAGCCATGTTGCAAGAATGGCAAACAACTGATAGACATCACGACTAACAACATGGATTCCCAGAGATCACATGTGCAACTGAGGCTGGCAGAGTACTAGTTAGAGAGACAAATAAGACAAATTCAGAAAGTACTGGTTCTGCAATGCCCACAATAGAGAGGTGTGGTGAATCCAAGGGAAGGTCTATGTCCAATGATGGATGTTAAGTGACTGATAATGATGATAATGATGATAATTATCACAAAACTAAAGTAAAGTGAATTTGGTGAAAAATATTTCAATGCTTGAAGTATGGTTTAACTAACCGGTTTGTGAGTATAAGCAAGTTCAAGTTTTCAGCCATAATTATCTCCAGGTTTATACTGTCTACATAAATTATTTTTCATTGATAATTTTCTACAATCTCTATTCTCATTAATGATTATGATGAAATTACTCGAATACAAGTTTCAGACGTTTTTAATTGACATGTATCACTTTATGTGAAAAATCCGTGGTAGTTGTTATAATATGAATTTACATGCATTTATGATTTCCTAATCTATCCACGTTTTGTTTATACTGTACAGCATAATTTCTACAACACATTATTTATGGCATGCCACAAAACTCCCAAGAATATTCTCATTAAATTGTTCAAGACTGAACCATAAATTATTGAAACCAGAATGGAAAACCTGTGAATAGCAAGGAATATCTGTGAACTATATAGGATACTTTTTCAGTAATAGTAGGCCCTAATAGAAGTTTTTGTTCTACAGAGCATAAGCACTCATATGACACTGAACTCTATCCTGAGTTTTATCAGATGCATGCCCACAGCCTCCGTCACCTAATTCGTCCTCTATTGAGGTTCCAAACCTATTATTTTTACCTCATTCCAAGGAAGGGTACATGCACCTTTTTATTCTTATACTTCATCATCATCAGTCTTTTAACATCTATAGTTGGTAACAGACCTTCCCAAGGATTTGTAACACCTCTCTATCATGGGCATTGCGGGGACTCTACTTTTTGAATTTGTCTAGTTTGTCCCTCCATCTTGTATTCTGTTGACATTGATTGCACATGTGATTCCTTGGGATCTGTGTTATGAGTTTTGATGTCCATCAGTTGTCTGCCATCCTTTCAACATGACCAGCCCATTGCTATTTGAGTTTTCTAATGGATTTTATGAAGTCTCCGACTCTTGTTTTCTCCCTCATATACTGTACTGTCTAGTGATCTCTCCATGTGAGGTTGAGCATGATTCTTTCATGTGCAGGTGGCATGGTTCTCAGTCTGCAGGTCAGTTTCTTGGTAAGGTTCCATGTTTCAGCTCCCTTGGTGACTATCAAAAGGATGCATTGGTTGTATACCCTTCTTTTTAGGATTAATGGAAACTTTTTGCTTTTGAAAGTTGAGCTTGTTCTGCCAAAGACTTACCAGCCTAAAGTGATTCTTCACTTGATTTCTTCTTCTTTTGAGGATGTCATGGAGATTCGTTTTCCTAGATAGATGTAGTGGTCTACTTTCTCCTGATCCGTGTCTTCAATTTTGATCGTTGTGATTCACCCTTTATTATACCACTTTGAATTATGGCCTTTTCGAAGTTCTTGAAGTTCAACTTTTAGGGATAGCCAGTTTTTTCCCTTATAACCTTGAGCAAAATTGCATGTGATCTTTTTTTATAATGATGAAAATGCTAGTCTGAACAACAGTAATGATAATAACATTCCAGAAACTCTGATGATATCGACATACTGGTGAAGAGATTTGACTTAATTTGTCTACAGCAATGAAAGGGTTTAAGAGATGGAGAGTGATCAGTCTTTGAAAAGCAGAAGAATAATTGAATTTCAAATAAGCTCTTCTTTCAAATGATCAGCGTTCAAAGTTAAATTTAAATCTTAGAACACATTTTCTAAGGTTTGTTGAATTTTTGTTAGAAAAGAAAAAATAAGTATCTGATTGGTGAAGTAAGGAAAGTGCTGGAGTTTGACTTAAGATCTCATCCACTTCAAAAGCAGACATTTACAAAAACACACCAATAACGTGCTGGAGAACAGTGCTCTTGACAAGAAAAAAAAAGCAAGTTTTGTTAGTCACTCAATAGAAACTGTCATGTGGCCAACATCTCTAAGCTGAATAGGGGTGATCAATTGAAATACTGGAAAAAGAAGTAATTGATGAATGAGTTACTTCTCTCGCCTTTATTGAGTGGTGATCACTATAAAAGAAGTCTGTTAAAAAAAACATGAATACTACTAGATGCAAACTAAAGGTCTAATTTAGCATAAATTTACAATGTAAATTGACACCCTACAAACATATTTTTTAGAGGGAAATTTTAAAGAAACAAAAGAGACTTTTTTTTTAGACATAAGGAGTAAACACTTAAATTTTTAGCACTTTAACAACATTGATGTGGCCTGGATGCATAATACGTGCATAGGTAGCCAGATCCCCTTGAAAACTGATGAAATTTAAGTCGACAGTTTTGGTTGATGGTTTTTAATACTGGAAAATTAAATAAGCACTGACATATTTTGGAAAAAAATGCAAACAGCAAGCAGCATGATGATGAATCATTACTTTTAGCAGGTCATTGAAGGTAGAACCAGCAACTAAAGAGATCTAATCAAAAGTAAAAATGAAAATTTAAATTTAAAATGTGATTTCACCCACCTTTTTTTTTTGGGCGTTCATGGTAAAAATAAACATGAATAAATTGGTGTTGTCGTGATAAGATTGTTGAGGTTTTGAAGAACAAAAAAAATCTTAGATATCAAAATTCATTGAATTAATTTGTGCCTCTGACTTCAAGCAGTAAATTCAGACACGATAAACAAGGAATAATAAATTCATAAGTACCTTCAATGACCTGCAAAAAGTGCTTTGTTAATATGTTGACTAGTGAGTTGAGTCTCAGAAATGTGAGAAGGAGTATCTCATTTAAGGTCCTTTAGATATATCAATTTGACCTTTTTTATTAACATCTTGTGCTCAAACATGAAAGTTACACAGAGGAAAAAGTCTTGGAGCTAACATTCGGTAAAAAGATAAGAAAAAAGTGATGCATTTTTTCACTTACTTATTATTAAATTTTATAAAATGTGAGCTGAAGCATAACGCTCTGAAATATAAAACGTCTTACTTATTTCATGATATAATTGTATCATTAGGAATTTAATCATAAAACCATGAAAGACAACAGTTAAAAAATTGGTGGCAAATACCTAAGTAACCATAGATTTACAGTTGAAACCATCCTTTTTGTAGCTAATCTTCGTGACCGCCAAATAATGCTAGACGAAAGAAAGCAATAAAGTCAGTCTCCACATGAAGTTCAGTCATGTACAACAAACATGTTGAAGACAAAGACACAATGAACAAAATCAAAAATGCAGAGCTAGGGAAAGTAGACAACTACATCTGCCTAAGACAACAACTCTCCATGAAATCTTCAAAAGAAGAAATCAAATACAGACTCGCTTTAGGATGGCAAGCTTTCGGTAGTGCAGACTTGACTTTCAAGAACAAGAAAATGTTAATAAGAATATAGAAGGCTATATAGAAGCTATAAAGAAGGGTATACAAGCAACGCATTCTCCCAATAGTCACCTATGGAGCTGAAACATAGAATCTAACCAAGAGACTGACCCTAAACCCATGAGCAATGCAATAAGTACATGAAAGAAACATGCTCAGCATCACATGGAGAGATTAAAAGACAGCACAATATATAAGGGCAAAAGCAGGAGTTCAAGTTATCATAGAATCCATTTTAAAACTCAAATGGCAATGGACTGGTCATGTTGCAAGAATGGCAGACAATCGATGGATATCACAACTCACCACATGGATCCCTAAAGACCTCATACAAAACTGGGGCTGACAGCATATTTTATGGTGAGACAAACTGGACAAGTTCAGAAAGTATTGAGTATAGAGTGGTGTGGCGAACTTGGGAAAGGTCTATTACCAATGACAGGCACTAAAAGACTGATGATGGTGATGAAAATTATGCTAGTAGAATGTAAACATTAAAATTATGAAGTCGAAAACTCATTAATAACATGTATAATGATGAGTCAATTTCTTCATTTTATTTCAGTGATTTTTAACATTCATTACTTCCAGGTTAAAAAATTTACTTTACTTGAATCCAACAGTTTTCTTGGAAATGTGCAGATACATGTATTTAGGGTATGATATTAAATACTTAAAATTGATGTGAAGAAAAACTTGAATTGTTTCGATCGTTTTGCTAAGATTGATGATCTTCCCTGCAATTTAACGTCATAATCTGATCAAATTCTTATAAGAATGTTATATTCGCATCTCTACTTATTTTGACAAGGCTTTACTGTCTTACAAAAATATACTAAAGAAATAAATAGTTCATTTTGACAAACAATTCAAGTTTCTTTCCATTTTGTCTTTACTAATATCATCTTCTCAGATAAATCTTATCCAAACACTGATCTTTGCTAAAAATGTAAAAAGAGGTTTCGCACTGTTAGTACAGTGATCTTTCTAGAATCTTAGAACAACTGATTCTTCCTTCAACGTAGGACAAGTCATCCAGAGGTCAATTTCTGTGTTAGTTAAAGAAAGAATTCACATTCTATTGACTGAATTATGTGTCTAGGCCAATATAAATGAAAGGAAATTAACTCATTTGATATCTTTACAGTGATTAACCCCACTTGTGTTATTTCAAGCCAAGTGGAATATCTGAGAAGCCTTGTGAATGCAGTTAAAATAATGTGAAAGCTTTTTTTACATGATTTGTACACCTGAGTTATTACTGTTGAACTTTATCACTGATTAATGTGCATATATATATATATACATATATATATGTGTGTGTGTGTGTGTATACAGTGTGTATATGTGTGCATATATATGCATATGCATATGTGTATAAATATATATACATGTATATAAAAATACATACATGCATATATACAGCTATAAGTATATATACATACACACATATGTACGCATAAATGCAAAAACCTATAAACACACACACGCCTATATATATATATATATATATATATATATATATATATATATATATATATATATATATATACATGTATACAGATATATTCTAATATATATGTACATAAGTAAGTATATATATTTATATACACATTCACACATACAAATTTATGTGTTTGTGTTCATCTTTGTATATACGTGTGTGTGTGTATGCGCGTGTATGTTCATATGTTGTTTTTTTTTCCAGAAAATTAAACATCTTTCTTTGTTTTCTTGTTCAGCAAGCTCAGAATATATAAATCAAGCAAGAAAAAAAATGTCTAGCTGAAATTAGTTTATGTATTTCTTGAAAAAAACATACTAATACACCAACTCTCTTTCCGTCTCACACTTTCTTTGTCTACATAAATTAATTTTGTTCATGTTTTCCTAGTAAGGTGTTTATGTTTTTTGCAAAAAAAATATTCTGACTTTCTTTCTAAATTCTTAAATGGATGTGTGCCTATATTTATACTTGAATATTTACATGTATTTGTGTATAAAGTCTTTGATGATAATCCCAAATTTACATCTGCTAAAATGTTAACTCTCAATATTATTATATTTCTGATAAAGGCTTCCAATACTTAATTTTGATTTTGCTATGGTCAGAAAACTATTGAATGATTTACTAGTTACTAATAGCTGACTAGTTGAATTTTATTTCAGCAGGAGGATTTGGCATGGGGTTATCATCTCCACCCCTTAAAATCTACTTGCTACTGAAACTGTAGTTGAATGGTTGTAGTCCAATGCTCTATAAGGAGTCTATAGAAATGAGCAACCGTAACAACAAATTTTCTATTAATACTGAATTCAAAATGATGAAACATATTCAATTATAAAATGGAACCCAGTCTTTTATCGTCTGTTGTTGAACATGGACCTTCCCCAGGATCTGCCGCAATCCTCTATCATGGGCATTACAGAGCCAGTATTTTTTGGATTTGTCCAGTTAATCTCTCCATCTTGTATTCTGTCAGCCTTGGTTTCACATGTGATCTCTGGAGATCCATGTCGGGAGTCATGATGTCCATTGGTTGTCTGCCATTCTTGCAACATGGCCTGCCCATTGCCATTTAGGTTTTTTTGTATATTCTATGATGTCTTGGACTCCTGTCTTCTTCTTTTGATGTCTTGTGATCTTTTCATGTGAGTTTGAGCATGGGTCCTCCATGGGTGCATTGCATGCCTCTCAGATTATGGGTCAGTCTCTTGGTTAGGTTTCATGTTTCAGCTCCATGAGAGACTACTGGTAGGATGCATATATACTCTTCTTGTTAGGATTAATGAGATCATCTTGTTTTTGAAGGTTATAGATATTTTTGCAACATTACCAACCCAGTGCCATTTGAGTGTTCTAATTTGAGACCGCTGTTTTCCAATAATTTTCAACGGAGCAAGAAAGCTGAAAATTTCAATATATACTCCTTATTAAGCCTAGAAGAAATGTTTTTTCATTTTTTGAAATTCTACCCTAATACATTTCCAGTGGGAAGTTCAATTCACGATGTAAGTTTCTGCTAAATTGATCCCTTAGTTTGTGTCTGGCAACATTCACACTTGTTTTTTGAAATTTCAGACTTCTTAGTGATCAGTGCCCAACAAAAGGTGACAGGAGTAGTTTGATAATTTTCCAGTTTCATGTCATACCACAAAAACATTCTGGTCCTTTGATGGTTTCCATTGAGTGACTAACCAGACCTGTTCAATCACATTTTAAAATATAATATACAGTCATTTGAGCTATCAATGTAAAGAGAATTTAGAAAAATTCTGAAGGACACAAAATAACTTCTATTTGTATCTTTGTGTATTTCATGTTTAGCTAGGATTCAAAGAGATGTTCATAGCACTCTGATATACAAGATGTTATATAGTAATCTATGCAAGTACGAATTTGGACACCTTGTGTTGGAGCAGTATTTACGAAGCTAGTCTTACAGATAATTGCTAGTGTGGTGAGTTTGCTCCACACTAGATGACCCACACTGGTTGCTTTGAGTAAGACTAAACTGAGCTTAGTAGATATCTATGCTAGGTAAATTCTACTGCAAATCCCAGTGCTACACCTTCAAAATGCTCTGATATCAAGAATGAAAACAAATCCAAATGATTTTCATCATGTTTTATGAAAAAAGGTTCAATCTACAATATGACTATAATGCTGAATTATACCCCTATTTTGTATTCAATGGCTTTGACATAACTTTTTGGGAAAGTTGATTTTTTTTTTTTACCGTTCATCATATTTTATATTAGGGCTCAAAATTTAGAGGAAACTCAGGGAAAATCTATTTTTGCAATTCAGGAAACCTTATTTTTTCTTTACTAGGGGTCTAAATTGATGGGAAACTTTTTTCTATTTGAGGAATCAAAAGTTAGGGTAAATCTTTTTTCGGGTTTTTTTTCATCAGTATGGGAGACCTCAACATTCAGGTGGGACAAGGAAATGAAAGTTGTATTGGCAAGTTCGGATACAAAATATGGAATGAACGACGTGAAGAAATAAATTTAGCAACAGCAAAAAAGCTCAATATCAGAAACACCCTCTTTAAGAAGAGTGCTAGTAGAAAATGGACTTGGGGGAGTCCCAATCACAAGTCCAAGAATAAAATTGACTACATCCTAGCAGACAAGAGTGACACTGTCAAAGATATTCAGAACCTAAATCAAGTTAATGTAGGAAGCGACCAAAGAATGGCAAAATTTGAAATCCTGATTAACACTAATGAAGAACGCAGGAAAAAAAAATCTTTGACAAACTGCAATCACTAAAAATACCAAAAGAGCTCACCTGAAATCAAGCAAAGGATCACTTTGGGATTTCAGTAAAACTAGCTCAACCTTCAAGAATAAGAAAATCTCACTGGTTCTAAAAAGAAGGGTGTACAACCAATGCATCCTCCTAACAGTCACTTTTAGAGCTGAAACATGGAAGTTGACCTAAATATTGACCCGCAAACTGAGAACCATGCAATGTGCACATGAGAGAATCATACTCCAACATAACATGGTGAGATCACTAGACAGCACAAAATATTCAAAGAAAATCAGGAGTCCAAGATATCATAGAATCAATTAGAAAACTCAAATGGCAATGGGCTGGTCATGTTGTGAGAATGGTAGACAACCACTGGACTTCACACCTCACAACATGGATCCTCAGAGATCACATAGGCCAGCAAAAAATAAGATGATGTGATGAATTAGATATATTCAGAAAATATTGGCTCTGTAATAGAGAGGTCTGGCAAAACTTGGGGAAGGTGTATGTCCAACAATGGAAGTCAAAGGGCTGACAATGAAAACTAAATAGTTCTCAGGAGATGGCATATTATCATTAGAAAGAATTATTGGAAAAAGATTATTGCTTCCAATTGGTCATATTTTGATTAAATATTCACTAATTTTTGTTGTCTCTATCATCCATCATGATTCAAAAATCAACATTCCGTATATAACAACCTGATAATTGCAGCGAAGTCCATTGTAGTCTGGGCAATGCCAGATCACCTTTTTAGTACCCCAGTAAACAAATCCCCATACTTTTTCATCATTTTCTCATAATATTGATGGTATACTGTAAGCTAGGCTCCAACAGGACTTGAGTTTCATTCCTGTTCTGTACAAGGATATTTTTAAACTATCCTATTTTTCTAGTCTTTTGTCATTCTGAGATTTGCATTGGTGTATGACTCATATTTTTGGTGTTGCACTTAAAGCATTCCCAGCTTACAGCTGACAAAATCAAGCAAGGACCATTAGTAGTTATGCCAGGGTTTTTTTTGCTATACTTGAAACACAACAAACCAAATAGTAGAAATCTATCTTCATTACTGGAAAAATAAATAAAAATAGTGTCAAGCCAAAGATGTTATTAGATCCATCTGTAGGGCTCTTCACAAATCTGTTGGCCAATCAATATCAAGGGTGAGCCTACAAGTCATTTATATGAATTGTGGGATTTGTTTGAGCAGTGAATGTACTGTAAGCCTAGAATAGTAATCAGGAGCCATAAATGTATACAAGTACTTAAGCTTGGTACCTTTTTGCTATATTTCCTAACTGATGGTACCCCATCAAAATTTGATGCTACCCAGACCAACCTTAATAGAGGGAGCTTGTTGTCTGAAATTGATGAGATATTTGACCATTTAAAATTCATCCCACTGCATCAATATCAAATGATAGCAGTTGATTCTTTAAAGGAAGTTGTCCATTGTTGAATATCAGAATTTGGTTTTCTAATTTTGGAGTTTCTAAAACATAGATATTTGATGCTAGCAATAAATTCATTCAGAGTAAGTTATCTCATGGAACTGCTTATCTAGTAATCTGTCACTGCTCTATTCATGGCAAGTCATCAATATTATATATATATATATATATATATATATATATATATATATATATATAAATATATATATATATATATATATATATAAATATATATATATATATATATATATACATATATATAGTACATTCACTGCTGTTTGAAGCTGTAAAGCTCTCTAGACTTTATATATATATATATATATATATATATATATATATATATATATATATATATATATATATATATATACATATGTATAATACATATATATATATATATATATATATATGTATAATACGTATATATATATATATATATATATATATATATATACATATGTGTAATACATACATATATATAGAGAGAGAGAGATAGATAGATAGATAGATAGATAGATAGATATATAGATATAAATATGTTTGAGATATATGTATATATATATATATATATATACATATATTTATATATATATATATATATATATATATATATATATATATATATATATATATATATATATATATATATATATATATATATATATACATATATATATATATATATATATATATATATATATATATATATATATGATATATGTATGTGTGCGTGTGTATGTTTGTGTTTACTTGTGTGGGTGTATCTGCCTGTATGTATCTGTTTCTCAAAAGTATTCAGCCACTTAATATTAGCCAAAAAATTTCCTACCTAGGGCAATGGTAGATTAGTCTCCTTGACACCTCTCACACTTCTCCTAGTGTCTCTTCCACTTCAGTCTTCAAATTCCTCTTTAAGGATCACCATCAGTTGCCTGGTTGCATTCCTGTCAGTATTTCCTATGGTCTGATTTCTCCTCTCTTTCAATGGTGATTCTAGCTTTGGAAAAAGCAAGAAGTCACTGGAAGTCTAATCTGGACTGTAGAGGAGATGACCAACCTGGGTGATACCTCTGACCCCTGCAAATGGCAATGGATAACAATATATATATATATATATGCTCTTCCCGAGGAATTGAGCACTCTGGTTGATGAGGGGTTTTTGTGTAATTAGATATATCGCTTCCATTGTACAGAGGTAGGATATCGGCCTCCGGGTCTGAAGTGAAGGTTTCTATTCTGCCTTGCGACACTGGATGGGATAATAGAAAGTCTATAGCCACACTGAACAGATGTAATACATCAAAACAGCAGTCTGTGGATGACATAATATATATATATATATATATATATACATATATATATATGTATATATATATATATATATATACATATACACATATACATATATTTACATATACATATATATATACACATATACATATACATATATATATATATATGCATATATATATATATATATATATATATATATATATATATATATATATATATATACAATGTGTGCCAAATTATTATGCAAAAGGGTTATATTATCATGAATTTAGTTTCACATAAAAATAATTTGACACAAACATTGGCAACATCAACCTTTGCCAATGTAGCAAAGATGAAGATAAAATACAGTAGTAAACAAATGGATGCCATTTTATTATAACCTTGCCAAAATATTAGGTAACTACAATGAATGTATTTAAATATGAGTCATAAAAGTGATTTATTGCAAACAGAGGAGAATTCTATCTTCACACAGGTTGAAAAAGGCTGTAAAACTTTTGAAATAGCAAAACTGCTTAACAGGGATCTCCAAACAGTGAAAAAAAATAGGTTGAAGACCCTGTTGCATCATGAGGAACATAAGAAAAGAGCAAGTGCCTTAAATCAAGCATATCCTCAGAAAATACAAGCCCCAAGAGGCAAAACTATATTTGAGGAGGTTGTTCGAGAAAATGTGTCCAAATTATCTTGATGCAGAATTCTTTATAATGTTGTAAAATGTGTCAGGCCTGATATTTGACTGCCTTTGAAGCCCAGACACAAGATGAAATGACTGGAAATGGGTTAGAAAGTATTTGAAAATTGACTTCAATGTTGTTCTTTTTACTGACTGGTGCCAAGTTACCCTTGATGGACCAGATGGATAGAATGTGACCTACGTTGCAAAGGGAGAGAAGCGTGCAGTAGAACTAAGCATCAGCAAGGTGGCTGGAATTGTAGGGGATGAGTTGGATAGACCTTGGCATGTAACAGACACGGTAAAAGTGACTCCCTTGGCATATATAGAATTTTTGAAAGACAATTTTCTGTCTTGGTTCATGAGATAGTCTCCAACCTACATACAAAACTTATCTCCATCCTAGACAATGCCCCTTTATATAGTGCACATGCAACAGTCATCTACCTGACTAAAATAGGTGTTAGAAAGAGTAGATTAATGGACTAACCACCATTGTCCCTGGTTTTCAATCCAATTGAAACTTTCTAGAGCATCCTTAAGAGAAAGGTATATAAAAATGGGTGTCAGTTTGCTACCAATAAAGAAGCCTTATGGCAAGCTATTCTGGCAAGTGCTGAAACTATACAGCTGCAGAAATTCAAACTTCAACAAAATCAATGGATGATTGATTAATATCCTTTGAGTCTTAGGCAAGGATCTTACATTTCAAAGTGAATGATTTGTATCGGAATTTTTATTTTCAAAATTGCATGCTGTTAATTTTTGGGCTCCAATTTTCTATGCATATGAGTTTTTATAGCTTGTTATGACTTTCTTAATTCTAACTGAATGCTATCAAATGATTAAATCAATATATTATTAGTGTATTACTGTGTTTTCTACCCATGCTTAATAATTTGGCACAATAGAAAATTGAAGAATTGCTAAAAGATTTTTCACCACTTGCACATTTTAGTTTAATATTCGTAGGCATTGCATAACAGATAAATATTTGAGAAAAAATTATTCAAATTCTTCCACTGTTGCAGAATTTAGAAGGGAAAAAATATATCTGTATAACAATTTGACACGCACTGTATAAATATTCATCTATGAATTATGAAAATAAAAGAACCACTGTTATGCACAATCTTCCTTGTAACCATGTTATTAACATAATATCTACTAAGCTCAGCTTTGTACAACCGAAATCGGAGAGAAAACTAAGTAGGAAGATTATGTCTCACAAATCTTTCGAGTGGTAAGGCTTGCCTGCCTTGAAAATAAATGATTTGAGATACTTGCTTCTACAGAGGTTCAAACACTAACAACTAGTGCCAGTGACAAATACATTATTATCTAACCCACACGGGAAGCCTGCCATGTGAATATCTTGTAAAGATTATTCATACTTATTTAATGCCACAGCTATTTTTGATTTTTTTGTTGTTGCTACTTGAAGAGTGTAAGGGTTCATGATAATTTTAAAAATGACTTTTTTTTTTCTGAAAGAAAAATGTAAAATAATCCAGATTAAAATAATACCCCCAAAAGTTGAGTTGATATTTGCTTTATGTCTTTGAGTTGAAACTGTGGAGAATAATAGAAAGTTCAAGATAGAAAATGGCGGGGAGAGTAGAGAAGAGGAAAATATTAAAGAACGTTTGGAATGAAAGAAAATCCGAGGTGGGGGTGATAAAGAAGAGCCCAAATCATTGGGGGGGGGGGAAGAAAAAGGAGAGGTAAGCAAAACTACCTGAGAGAATGTTTTAAAATGGCAGAAGGAGAGAGCAAAGATAAAGAAGAAAATTGAATGAAACGTTTTACAAGAAAACATAACCCAAAACTGTCACTAAAACTGCTAACATAGGTTTCCTCAGTTTTTATGTGAGTTCTGCTGGCTGTCTATCTATGCATGGATCCATCATATGTACAGGCCACAGTGATAGAGCTAAAGGACTGATTTTATGCATTTACTCCCAATGTCGAGAAAGAACATTTTTTTCTGGGTTATTTTATAAAATCCCTCCCCAAAAAAGGTTCTTAGCAATGGAAGATGGGGTAAAATTTATTAAGGTAAGTTTATCGCTCGGTCTTTGTCTGGCCATGTTCACGTTTATTTTTTGAAAATTCAAACTTTTTTAGTGATCACCGCCAATCTTCCATTCTTACCCTTGTTCATTACATTGAAACGGTGGGTGGGAAGATAGAAGAGAGAGGATGAATGATACGAGGAAAATTGAAATTTTATTGCCGTGGACAGCAATTGACCCCTCACCTTCTTTACCAACTCCCGTAAGCAGTGAAACATCAAAAGGGTAAAAAGGAGTTAAAAAAAACTCAAGAACATGTTGAAACAAATAAATCAACAAGTTTTATTGGTGTGAGAAGCCGTCAGTGAAGAAATGAATACATAATTATCAGAAAGTGTACAAGCAAACAGAATAGTGTACAGGTCTTGTTAGTCACTCAATAGAAACTGTCACATTACTTTTGGCAGCATGCTGTTATGGGGGTGGAAATTTGGAGAGAGGGGTGATCAATAGATAAGTTACTTCTCTCAACTTTTGTTGGGTAGTGATCACTAACAAAGTCTAAATCTCCAAAGAACAAGCAGATGTAAACTAAGAGATCAATTCAGCATAGAATTACATTGCAAATTGAATCCCCGCACTAAAAACATATTTAGAGGAGGGGCAATTTTCAAAAAACAAAAAAGACCATTTTGCTAGACAAAGAGAGGAGGAAATATTTAGATTTTCAGCCCTCTAGCTCTATTGATGTGTTCACATGATACATATATACATAGCCAGCTGGACCAGCTTAAAAACTGAAGAAATCTATGTTGACAGTTTTGGAGACAGTTTTGGTTCATGGTTTCTAATAGTTTAAAAATGGATATCCAAACAGAACAGTAAACAAGAGAAATAATGCGTTAAGGAGCACTAATGAATTGTGACAAGTAAGAAAATGATTGCAGAAAAGTGAACACATATTATGTGTGTAGGAAAGAAGAAGGAAGAAAGAGATAGATAAAAAAAATGACTATAAAAAGAATGAGAGACAATTGAAATTTCTGAGAGAATAACAGAGAAAGAATGAGCAAAAAAAGAAATGTTTGTTATGGGGTTAAACTCTATCCAAAGTTGGTAAGTGGGGTGTTTTAGAGCTGGAGAGCCTGATTGGTAGAGTGGGGAGTGTGTTTGAGCTTGGGCTGATGACACTGATAAGGGGCAAGGAGATAAATAATGGAGAACGTGGGACAAGCACAATTTTTTCAAAAAAAACAGGTACAGAATTGAAAAAAAAAAAGAGAAGAAAAAGACTCTCCTGAAATGCTAGATTCAGATAAAAAAAAATGCCTATCCTTCTCTCTTGCGAGGATGACTGAATTGGCTGTCATTGTTTGCAGGCATGGCATCAAAAGAAAGCTTTGCGGATAAGGTAGGGAGATAAAGATGCAGCGGAAAGAAGAAGAAGACACGGACAAGGAGATGGAGAAGATGAAGAAGAAAAATAGAGGGAAAATGATGACTGAGAAGGAGAAAGCGAAATATACAAAAGAAAAAAAAAAGAAACTGTCACATGACCAACCTATTTTGCCGTATTGGGGATGATCGATTGAAAAATTAGAAAAAGGGGTGATCAATGAATGAGTTATTTCTTTCGCCTTTTGTCAGGTGAACATCACTAAGAAAAGTCTGAATTTTCGAAGATCAAGCGTGAATGCTATTGGACATAAACTAAGGGACTAATTTAGCATAAACTTACATCATAAATTGTCCCCCTCCTTTCTTCTCTCACTGAAAATCGATTTTGGAGAGATATTTTTGAAAAACAAAAACAAAACTTATCTTTAGACATAATAGTTAAATGTTTAGAAGTGTTCCATTGGTGTAGCATGTTTGAATGATACATACATACATAGGTAGCCAGCCAGTCTCCCCTAAAAACTGGAGAAACCTATGATGACAGTTTTGGTTGAGGGTTTCCAAAAAAAAAGTATTGAAGAAAATAGAAGATAGTTTAGAAAGATTGCAAAGAAAAATGGTAACGGGAAAAGAGACGGACAAAGTCGAATCGTATGTAGGAAAAGTTGAGAGAGACAAAACAGTAGATAAAAGGTGATGAAAATAAGGAAAGAGATGGGTAAAAATAAAACAAAAATTATGGAAAAGAACACTAACAAAATTTTTTTCTCTAAAAAATGCTTGAGAAGAGTCTCTGATCTGGGAAAAAAATGAAAGAACAAGAGCAATAAAAAAATATACAGGAATATCTCGAATGAGCGGTTTTGATAAATGTGGATTTTGATGTAATACTGTCAAGGTATTGCTGTAAAAATTGATGTAAGTATAAGCTGGAACAAGAAGCCCATGAAGTTATAGTAAGATTTGAACAGTGTGGTTTAAAACAGTGAAGAAAACTTTGGAATGAATTGACAGCACCCATCAAGTTACATCTGTATATATAGATAAAGAAAGCTGCAGATTGTAATCACTTGGAGATAGGGTCTTTTAGATTACAATAATTGGCCTATCGATTACATTAAGCAAAGAATATAAAGATTGAAACAATTTACATTAATTGTAATAAATTTATTTTTAAGTCATTAATTTCATTGTTATAATCAACTTAACATTATAAAAAAATTAAAATGAACAATATAAATTCTTTAATGTGATTTTTAGTTCATTTTTAATAAGTGTTTAAAACTCCTAGATTTTGTAAACAATAATTGTTTCTCAACATTATCCATGATTATTGTAAGTGACTTCCTCTATAGCAAGAAAGGAAAGGTGGCCTGGACGGAGGAAAATGAAAGGACAGAGAGAGTCATGAAGAGGGATAGGATGAGGAGAAAAGAGAGAGAGAAGGCAAAGGAGGGAAACGATGAATTTTCATCATGGGTTGAAAGGCTCAAAATGAATTGGAGGAAGCGCAATGAGTTGAAGAACAAAACAAAATAAGAATGGTAAAGAACAAAAGCAGGTCTGGTTAGTCACTCAATAGAAACTGTCAAGTGATGAACATCTTTTGGCAGCAGGGCGATCAATTAGAATAGAAAAATTTGAATAAGTTTCTCGAAATTGGATTTTTGCCAAGCAGTGATCAATAAAAGAGTCTGAATTTTCAAAAAGCAAGCATGAGCATTGCCGGATATAAACAAAGGGACCTATTCAACAGGAATTTACAGTTCAAATTTGCCCCCACCCGTCCCACTAAAAAAACTATTGGGGATGAATTTTAGAGAAATATGAGAAGAAAAAAATGAAAGAAACAATTTTTTCTTGATAAGGTGTAAATGTCTAGATTTTCAGTCCTCAACTGTATGCATAATACATACATAACAAGGCAGACAGTCAGACAGACAGACTGACTCACTTAAAAACTGAAGGAACCTATCTTGACTGATATGATGACAGTTTAGGTCGATACTTCTTATTCACAAAGGATTGTAAAAAAGAAGAAAAAAAAGTAAGAAGGAGAGTAAGAAGAGCCAAAAAACAAGAAATACTTTAGGAGAATGTGGGAGGGTCAGAAGACGACAGAAAAGCAGAGAAGAAAAAAAAATAGCAAGGAAGGAGATCTGGCAAATGATGAAGAAGATGTTTAAGAATGTCTGCGATGAGGAAGGAAGAAGTTGAAGAAAAGGAAAAAAAGATGAGAAATAGATAGGAGACATAGCAGAAAATATAGAGATGGAATAAAAATAGAGAAAGATGAATGACATGACTGAGTGCATCTGACCAAAATCTTTTAAATTTGTTTTTGGCTCTTTGCCACCAACCATTTCCCAGTGGGCATTTCACTGCTAACACCTGTTTGTTTTCTTCCTATTGTTATTAAGATGCATTATGCCTGGCATATCTGCAATGTTCTAACTCAAACAATTGTTATTCAGCAATGAATTGTATGATAACTTGTTACTCCTTTGTTGATTGATGACAGACGAGAAAGTTTCTTTATGGCAAAACTTATGAGTCTCAATATTCTACAAAATATTTAGACTGGTATCCTAATCTTTATTGTCTTTTCATAATCCTATAGTCAAATTCTTCAAACTTCTTCTGGAAGTTTTTGGATGATGTACAGAATTTTTCAACCTTCTCAACACGAACATTTTAGTTTGAAATTTAAAAAATCCAGTTGCCAAAATGTTGTACTCATGAGAGAGAGTAAGAAAATGAACAATATATCAACCAAAAGTTTATATAAACCAATAAATATAAAGATTCTATTTTGGATGATTTATGGAGTATTGAGATACTTCATCTCAGAACTTCAGATAACAATATTTAAATCTCCTGCCATGGTTAATGGCATAGGGGATAGAATAAGCAAACTGAATACAAACTTGAGTCATGACAGTTTGTGTTTGCTTCACACTAATGCCCTTGGAGAAGGCATTAATTCTCCTTCCCCCCTCAATAGCTACAAGACAGTTAGAGCCCTTTTACCCTGTTAAACAGTCCATCCTGGGTGATGGGCTGGCATTCTGGCTCTGTAAAAACCTACTATTGTTACTAAAAATGATTGGGGCTTTATGGATTGTTGAAGGAATGGAGAAAAAATATCTTCGCCTTTTGTGTTGCATCACTCGACAAATGAGGCAACTGAGCTGAGCTGAACTGATGCTCCAACATAGGGTTTGATTGCAAAATGTAATTTCTGTTCACTGCAGGTTGTGCAAATTGGTGAACAAGGCCTTAAAAATTGTGCTTTTTTCCTAATAGAAATAATGGTGACAAAGAAACAAGAAGATATCGAGAAGTTCTGTCTGAAGGAGTATTTTCTTCTTTTTTATTCATTAAGAATTAGGAAAAGAATTAAAATGAGAGAGAGACAATGAAAGAGAGAGAGAGAGACTGACAGAGAGAGACAGAGACAGAAACAGAGATAGAGTTAGTTAATCATTTCACAGAAACCATCTTTTGACCAACACCTT